>QYSD01000135.1:0-30986 GCA_009806315.1 Rhodotorula sp. ZM1
ATGCCGGAGTGTGCTGTTGATGGAGTACGGCGGCGAGGCCATCGAAAAGTGGAAGGACCTGTCGCGCGGCGAGCGGTGCGTCTCGCTGCTGTCTCTATCGCTTCACCCGTTCGCCAGATCTGACTTTGCTTCTCGCAGACTCGAGCTCTACCAGAACGTCGTCACCCTCCACACGGAGTACGGACTCGCGCACAACGACCTTCGCCCGCCCAACGTCGTCGTCGACCCGCCGCCCTCCGAGACGACTACGACTCCGACGGCGGACCGCAAGCGTCGCGTCCGCCTCATCGACTTCGTCTGGGCCTCGGAGCACGAGTGCGAGGGCGAGGCGGCGTGCGAAGAACTGCTCGTCTTCCGCCGCGCCCTTGGGTTGTGAAGCTGCGACGGTCGTACAGGTCCTCGTTTGTTGTCCTAGCGGTACTGTCGTGCCACTGTGCATCGAATTACATCCACAGTTTGTCGTCGACATCGTTCACCTCGCTTGGATGCGCTCCTCTCGCTCCGTCACTCCATTCGCTCACCTCGTCTCGCCGCTTGTGGCTGTTCCTAGCGCTCTAGAGACTGCTTGTGTCACCGTGACCGCCGCTGCGCTCTCTCCCTTGCACAGCGCAGAGGGCTTCACTGTCGACGTCCTCCTCCGGATCCAGCAAGCGACCTTCCTCAACCCGGCGGTGGCCTGGCTCTTACCCGTCCTGGCTGGCCTGAGAGCGACTGTGACAAGGCCCTTCTCTCTCAGCACCCTCCGCGACGCCTTCCAGCTCCTCCCGTCGACTTTCCCCCACATCGTTCGCACAGACCGGCCGTCCCAGCTCGCGCTCGCCGTCTTTGCACTCGCGGCGGGCTTGCACGCCAACTCGGTCATCAACCGAGCGGCGAGGAACAACTTTGCACGGGACAGGAAGGGATGGGACTGGAAGAGCGAGGTTGTCGTGATCACTGGCGGTGAGGACCAGCTTTTCTCGCCATCGAGCAGGTTATTTGAGCTGTCTAGCAATACTGACGACGACGATCCCCTCACGCAGGTGCCGGCGGACTCGGTAGCGAGGTCGCCCGCAAACTTGCGAACAAAGGCATCAAGGTTGTCGTCCTCGACGTTGCGCCTCTCGCGGCCGATGCCCGTGAGTCTTCCTTTAACATTTCAGGAGGGCGAAGACTGACAAGTGGTCTCGCAGCCGCCGTCATCTCGTACTACAAGGTGGATCTTGCGAGCGCTGAAGCGGTCAAGGAGGTTGCGGACAAGATTCGCAAGGAGGTTGGCCATCCGTGGGTCTCGAAGCTGTGCTGGCCGTTCAAACATGTCCTCAGTCTTCGTCTGCAGCTCTGTCCTCATCAACATGGCCGGCGTTGTCCGGGCGAACGCGATCCTCGATATGTCGCCGCGCGAAGTTGACCTGTACGCCGGCAGGCTTCCTCCGGGTCGGCACTGCTGCTAGACCCGACTCTGATTCTTGAAGCACACCCTCTCGCGCAGCACATACGACATCAACGTCAAGGCGCACTACTACACTATCCAGGCTTTCCTTCCGCACATGATCGAGGAGGGTCACGGGCATGTCGTCGTGAGTTCGCAGGGTCTTCTAAACCTCGTCGAGTTGTCGACTGCTCCTACTCGCAGACTATCGCCTCGTCAACCGCGTACCACCAAGCCGCGACTGGGGTTGCCTGTGCGTGTCGTTCTCACCCTTTCCTTTCGAGGCTGCTCATCGCCATCTTCGCAGACTGCTCCTCGAAAGCCGCCGCACTCTCCTTCCACGAAGGCCTAACCGAAGAGCTTCGCCACCTCTACCAACCCTCCTCACACGCCCGCGCAATCCGCACCTCGGTCATCTGCCCCGCCCACTTTAAGAGCAACATGTTCGCTGGATTCGAGAGCGGCATCCCCGAGTTTTTTGCGCCCAGTTTGGAGGTGGGAACTGTGACGGAGTTGGTCGAGAAGACGGTGTTGAGCGGAGAGTCGCAGGTGCGTTTCGGTTTCGACTTCTCGCGCTCGCGGCGGCTCACGCTCGCTCCCGCAGCACATCATCGAGCCGTTTTACGCCAAGTGCACGCCGCTCGGACGCGCGCTGCCGACTTGGCTCTACGGTGGCATTCTTGCGTGAGTTTTGGCCGCTCTCTCCCATCCGGGCGAGTCGTCTACCGGCACGTCTCGCACAGTTTGCGCATAGCGACTGATGCAAAGTTTGTCTCTCGTAGCTGCGCAAAGGACGCGATGGGCGCGGTCAAGGCGTATAGGGCGAAGGAACGGTAGTAGTCGGCGCAAGAGGGAGAGATTGATGGCAACAGCGATGATATGGACTACCACGACGACACAGGACTGGACCACAGCTGAAAGTCCAACACACGGGAGCGGAAACACACCAATGAGCGACGTCACTCACGACCGCCCCTCAGTCCCTGTCGCCTGCCAAGTCCCGCTTCCATCCTGGAACTTGCCCAGTTCCCGGCAAGCCCCGTCTCCGGCGCACGCATGCTTCTCTGCCCAGGAGAAATCGATGAGGCGGAGCAGGAGGCGGTCTGGCCCTGTCGACACGACATCGCTGCATCCGTTAAGACGACAACGTTTGCGGGCCGGACGTCGCCGTGCTTGATGCCATGTAAAATCTGCAACTTGTGGACGAGTGGACGAGTTCGTCGTCGAGGGTTGATGCGCTGTGGCCTATTTGAACGTGCAGGTGTGCTGCCGGGCTTGCGCTCATCCCAGTGCTCGCTCTTTGACCGGCGTCTCGTCAAAATGCCAGCGAGGCTGCCATGGCTCCTGCGCTCGTCTTCCAGCAGCAGTCGACAGTGCAGGAAAACAACGAGACGGAGGTAGTCCCGACGACTGGCTTATCAATCACATCGAGTCCTGTGCCACGAGCTCGTTCAGCTCGACTTGTCGCCGCTCCTTCGCGCTCAACAACCCTCCCTCGATGAACGCCACGTCCCGCAGCGTCGCCCTCGGCCCGCTCCGCTCCTCTACATTCCGCATCTCGTCACTGTCTGGTCCCGCCAGCAACGCCTTGCCAAACGCATCAAACTCCGCATCGACACCCTCGGCAGGAAGCTCGATCGTCAATTCGTGAGGCGGCTCGTCTGCCTCTGCATTTGGCACGACGGTGCTGAGTCGCAGGACGTGCGTGCGTCGGCCGGAAAAGTCGACCGTCAAGACGCCCTTCGAGCCACGGAACGTGTACTCGCGCTTCGAGGAGGGCCGCTCGACGCCAAAGGAGAAGGTGAAGTGGCCCGAGATGCCGGATTCGAGAGTCACGAGACCTTGGAGGGTGTCGACCGGTGGGAGGTGCGGCTGGAACTGGTGCGAGCGCGCAAAGATGGACGTGACGGGCGAGGGGAGCATGTGCCGGAGGCCGGCGGCAAAGTGGACGCCGCCGTCGAGGAGGAAGCCGCTGTCAAGAGGGTCGGCGTCAGCTGGATCGTAGGGAGCACAAGCACGCGCCGCGCACCCTTGGTACTCTGGCTCGCGTCGCCAGTTTGTCGCTCCCGCCGCGAGAGTCGGCTGAATGAAGATGTCGACGTCAAACGTCCTCAACTCGCCAATCTTGCCGTCGTGGATAATCTCCATCGCCTTGTTAAAGCTCGCCGTGTACGGAAACTGCTCGGCGACGATCCACCGCAGTCCCCTGGGCTTGAACTCGTCCTCGTACAGCTTGATCAGCCGCTCGGACTCGGCGACGGATGGCGTCGTCGGCTTCTCCGAGATCACCGACTTGCCGGCGCGTAGACACTTTTCGATGACGCGCGGTTGAAGGGGAATGGGGAGGGCGAGAGCGACGGTGTCAACGTCTGGACGGGCGAGCAGGGCATCGAGGTTCCGCTTCTCGTCTTGGTCGTCCGAGTAGACGTCGAGCTGGTGTGCAGTCGACGTGTGTTTCGCTGCGGCGGCGACGAGGGATTGGGCGGACGAGAGCGAGCGAGAGTAGACAGCGACGAGGTGGAGGGCCGCGGTTGCGGCGATGGCGGGGAGGTGCTGCGTGCTCCGGCTCTGTCAGTATGTGTGCATAGTCTGCCACTCATCTCACATCGTCCAAGGCAGTCCTCCGCCGCCAACAGCTTTTCCTCGTCCAGCGGAATGACGACCGTTGGGAGTTCGTGACAGCAGCTCATGGCGCCCGCCCAACTCGCAGGTTGTGTCCTACGGCATCCGTGAGCAGCCGGCGATGCCGTCCGACCCGCCTCGCGCCTTGGCAAACGCCGTTCTCACCTTCTTCGACGACGGAACCCAGCCCCACTCGACACGGTCTCCTCGACCACGCAACGAACCAGGACAGCTGAAGCGGCAGTACTCACAGCGCCGTGTGCAAAGCCTCCTGCGCCCAGAAGCGCGATCCGGCGAGGTTGTTGAGCCATTCGAAGCGAGTTGTGAGACGGAGACCTTCGTGAGGAACGACGACGGCGAGCAGTCGACTGCGAGCGATGAGCTGAAGACTAACGAGGTAAGTCTATGCAATAGGTTACAGGCTAGACGGCTCGCAACCTGGAAGATCCCCACTTTCTACACCGGCAGCGCAAGTCCCTGCCGCTTCCTGCCCATCAACCGGTCCCACCGCGTCTTTCCCTCCGCTCCGACCGTGTACACCAGCAGCGTCACCTTCCACGATTCGTAGCGCCACCACGAGCGCAGCCGGTTGTAGAACGAGAGAGGCGGGATGTGCGCGAGGTCGTCGAGCCGGATCGCGAGGTTGCAGTATCTGCAAAGGTGGGCAAGACGAGAGCAGGGCTCAGCGACACATGAAGTAGGGGCTCAATGCGAGATGCACGACGGCGACAGTGCCGATCAGAGGTGGGCGAGAGGGGAAGACTCACTGCGCGATGATGAGGAAGACCCGCAGAGGCGAGTGCGTCGTTTGCAGCGCGAGGTCGAGCGAGCTGCAGGTCACAGATCGTCAGCACGGGAGGTGACAGCCAGGGAAGGCATGTCACGAGCGCCATCGTACCGGTTCAAGTCGTTCACCTTGAAGACCAAGACCAGCCTGCGCAAGGACCGGGCATCAGCTCAAGAAGATGGAGGGAAAGCGCTCGCCGGCACTTGCCGCCTCGGCACGCTCCGCAGGATTTCGAACAGCGCCTCCATAAGCCCCTCCTGCTGCACCATCGCCTTGCGCATAAGCTTGCGCTCGTCGTCTGTGTTCTCTCCCAAATCAAGGATCGACCCCCGCCTCTTCGGTCCTTCCTCTCCTTCGTCCGACCCCGCCCCCTCGAGGGCCGCCCGCCCCGTAATGGCAGCCTGGAAGAGCGGGTAGTGCGCGTCGTCAATGTTGGCAACCAGCTTGGCGTACTTCCGCCGTGCTGCTTCCGTCTTGGGCGACGGCGCTTCCATCAACGACAGCCAAAACCGCGCATAGTTGACGCGCAAGTCGTCGGCCAAGTCGAAATACAGTCCGTGGTCGAGGAGGACGACTTCAAAGTTGTAAGGCGAGCGGGTGTTGGCGAGCGCCGGGCGGATCAGCAGGTTCCCCGCGTGCAGATCGCCGTGTACGAAGCCAGTGATGTAGATCATGCGAGAGGTGATGCGCGCGATCTCACGGCTGACTTGGTTGCGGTCGATGTGGTGCCGCTCGAACCAGTCGGCGTCATCGACGCGACCGCCCTTGATGACTGTGCGCACGGCCTGTCAGCGGGAAAAGGACACGAGGACTGAGGATTGACGCACACTCCATGACCATGACGCGCTTCTTGGCCCAGAGGACGTCGGGAATGACGAATGCCGTCTTCTCGACGTCCGCAAAGTCCTTATTGCACCGTGCGGCGTTCGCAGCTTCATGGCCTGGAAAAAGCACCAACCGTGCTTTATCAGTCACTGGCTGCAAAGGCGCTGCGGCAAACTGGGAACGAGACTGCGGCGACTCACGGAAGTCCATCTCGAGCGGCAAGTTGTGCTCCATCTCCTCGCCGAGCCAGGTGAACTCGAAGGTCGGGAAGACGCGCTTGACGACGCCGAGGAGGAACGTCGTCGTGCGCATGTCGATCGCGGAGAATCTGCGGATGAGACGGCATCAGCGTTGGTGGCTAAGAACGGCGAAGAAAGCGATTTGGGTCCGCTAATGCAGCGCGTCGACCGCTCGAAATGTCCCTGCCACTCACTCTTCGATGTCGGGGTGCATACACTTGACCGCCACGAGCCTCCCGCTCTCCCTATCCACCGCGCGATGGACCTGCGCCAAACTCGCCACTCCAATCGGTTCGGGGTCGAACGAGCTGAAGAAGTACGACATCGGCGCGCCGGTCTCGGAGAGGAAGAGCTCTTGAAGCTCGTCGAGAGGGGTTGGGAAGCATTGGTCTTGGAGGGGCTTCATGGCTTGAGACCAGGGGAGAGGGACGAGTTGGACGGTCGAGAGGTGCTGGCCGAGCTGCAGACGTGCACAAGCGTCAGCATCAGCGAGTCACGTTGCGGATGGTCTAGCGCAGGCGCACCTTGATGTAGACACCGCCCAGCTTCTTGAGCGCCTCCCGCAACCGCACCGCCGCCGTCCAATGCGTGTTCTCGTAAGCCTCATGCCTCTGCTTCTTACCTTCCTCTGTCTCGGGCCACGACTTGCGGAACAAGAGCTTGTAGTCAATGATGGCGCGCACGACAGCCCACGCGATCGTCGTACACCGCTCGACGGCGATCACGCCATGGCGGAACGAGACGGAGAGGTTGTAGGCGGCGACTACGGCGGCGAGGGCGAATGCGAGGAAGAGGAGGATGCGTTGCTGGCGAGTTGGTCGCTTGAAGCGTGAGCGAAAGGTGCGGAGGCCGCCAAGGTGCAGTCGTTGAGAGAGGACGAGGGCAATGTCGCGTTGGAGCTGGGAGAGCCGCCGTTCTGCTCGTGCCCGTCGGGTGAAGGAGGCGGTGGTTGGTGCGGGAGAAGCTGCGGGTGCTGGTCGAGGAGGATCGGGAAGGGGAGTTTGCTGGAAGCGGGAAGGGCTGAGGGAGAAGGGTCGGGTCGCGAGTAGCGGGGTATTCGATCGTAGGGGAAGGCGTGGGAGCGTCGCCAACGCCTGCTTGTGCGTCAAAGCGAGCCGATCAAGCCGGGCACCACCTGTGAGCGAGGTCGACGGACCTTAGCAAAACAACAACGCGCAGGTTAGGTTCGCTGGGACACCGAACGGCCTGAGTCGCCCTCTTGCACACATCGAGCCATTCATGCGCCCTACCCAGCGCGTGTTCCCGCCTGCCGGCATGACGTCGCGTTTCGAGAGATGAAGCGGCGAGACGGCGCCGCACCTGTTCGAAGGCCTGCGCAAGCACTCCTCCCATGCATCTGTATCTCCCGCAAATGTCCTGTCGACCGCAGCATGGCCAGAAGAGGTGGTCGAAGCGAGCGAGGCGGCGTCGTCGAGGACAAGGGTCGGGTCTGGCTCTCGCCAGCTGGTCGTCCTCGCTCAACCACTTCGCAGGGCTCGCTGTGGGCGACTAGACATCGCATCTATGTTCGATTGCTGCTCTGACACACTGGAATCGCCGCTTGAGGCTTCGTTCCCGTCATTCTTGTTCGTACGAGGGCGAAGACTGCAGGGCAGGCGATGACGGTCTTCAGTCCCACTCCGCGGGTGTGCCCGATGGTATGCTACACGGAAACGACTGAGCCAGCTGGACCTCGCCGGACCCCTGACCAAACCAGTCGTCCTCTTGGTCCGCGGACTCTCCGCTCACCGACGCCCGAAGATGCTGGGCCTCCCCCAGCCTCTTGGTCCCCTGCTTCCACTTCCCCCCGCGGTGCGACATGAGCGACTTGTCCAGCTACGACAGGCCTGGCAGCTACCGCCGCAAGAACCCGAACGCTCTGCGGCGACTCCCGTCGACCAACTCGAGTGAGTTGAAGGAGATGTCGAAGGGCGCGTTCGGTTCCAAGCGATGAGATCTTATGGCTGACTGAACATGTATTCGGCAGATGTGGCGAACGCTAGGCCAAAGGAGCCATCTCTCCCGAGAGAAAACTGGGGACCTTTGGAGGGTCGCGGCGAAGGCGGTGCGTCCTTCCACTGCTTGTAGCCGTCTGGGTGAAGACGAGAAGGCTATATGAGGGCTAACCGAAGGAGCTGGAACAAATTTTCGACGATTGCTAACCGCTTTCGTGTGCGCAGAGTCGCAGGACAGACTCCTTGAGCCGAGGAGGACTCGGGAGTCTCGTAGTGCGTTATTGTCGAGCAGCCGCGATCGTGATCTGACTGAAGCCTATTGTGGTCTCGCAGCTTCAAGCAGACGTAGCAGCGCTGTTGGGCACCTGCTCGCACGTATCGACAGCGATGCCCCGAGCTGGACCTCTGCACAGCAACACGCGCACACCAAGGGCGAGACGGCTAGGTATCGCCAGGATCGATTCGAGCAGGCAAAACCGGGGCCACCAGTAAACACTACTGAGAGGAGACGATGTGCGCTGGCGTCGCCTCCTTCTTTTCCACATCTTCCCCGCTCACCAAGCCTCTCCACCAGCCTTCATCCCCGTCGCGAGGCATCGCATCAAGCATGTAGTTTGCAAAGTTCTCCGGCACGTCCCCAGTACGCTTCGCCCTCCCTCGACCGCCACCTGCACAAGAAGCTGATTGAGGGCAAAACCTCTTTGTGATTGACCACGCAGCTGATTTCGGCAGTACCGAGGAAGGGAGGATGGCAAAGCGCATGCAGAAGTACAATTCGGAGGAGCGCCAGGAGGAACACAAGCGCAACGAGCAACGGCAAGCGGCATTCTTGAGGACGCGCGCCCGTTCCAGCGGCTCGTTCAACTTGGATTCGGAATAGACTGTGCAAGCATGAGGCTGTGTAGGGAAGTGTGGAAGGGAAAGAACGGGATTGGGAAGGTCAGCCTTTGTCGCTACTTGTCCAGCGGGAACTGCTACTCGGCTAGGGAAAAGCTGTGCGCGCTTGAATCGAACGGAAGTCGCACTAGCAGTCGACGACTGCTGAGGAGGTCGCGGGACACCTACGGTAGCAGCTTCGAGCGAGGTGAGGAAGGCGGAGAGCGTGACCTGGAAGCTGGAGCGAATGTTACGACATCTCGGCTACTCAATCCTGCGGCTAGCGAAGGCCAAGATAATGAGCGACAAGGACACGCCGTCGTACGCGAGCGGGCGGCAAAGGCCACAAGCTGCACTTTCTCACCTCTTTGAACAGCCATTCGCATGCTCGCGGTTGACGCGGTCGTCCCGTTGCACTAGAGCCCGGTGGAGAAGAGCTAGTACAAACGGGGAGGAAGAAGATGCGAGCGAGATGCGATAGGAGCGAGTGGGTTGTCTTGATCCGCCGCTTCAAAGGCGGTCTTGTCTAGAATTGGGGTGTTGAGATAGCGAGGGTATAGTATATGTCGGGAAGGGATAGAAGAGGAGAGGAGGGCGCGAGGTTGACCGTGCCAGAGCGCTTCGTGCGGCGGTCGAGGGGGGATTTGCGAGGAGGGGCGCTGCGAGGCAAGGGATGTGGGAGGGAGACCGGACGAGATGCTCGAATGGTACAGATAGCATGGAGGGTGCCGGAAAAGAGAGACCGAGAGGGAGAGGAAGGGAGATGAAAGGTACTGCTTGAGGATCGAAAGGAAGGTGACGGCCTGTCACCGACGGCGACAGCGGGTGCCGGCATCGTCAAGGAAGATCAAAGGAGGGCAAGGAAGTCGGGGAGGGAGAGGGAGAAGCCGCTTAGAGCTGGAGCTTCTTCGGGACCTCCCACGAAACGTCGTCGCGACCTGCGGGGGCGGCGGAGGCAGCGTTAGTGACCTAGTGGGATGCTGTGAAGCACAGAGAGATGTTCAAGCGCACCGAAGTGGCCATAGCGTGCCTCCGATAGTTAATTTTGCGCGTGAGAGGAAGCGCCGAGAGTTTCGTCAGCTCGGACGCTCCGTTGAGCTCTGCAGGGCTGCGGGGATGCCAGAAAACGCCTCCGGCGACTCACCGTCTTCTCGTAGATGGGGTGCTGGAGGTCCAGCTCCTTGACAATCATCTATAGCGGAGTAAAAGAGTCGAGTCAGCTCGGAGTCCACCGACGGGTCCACCGTTGCGGAAGGTACGCACACCAGGGCGGAGGTCGAAGTTCTTCTTGATGATCTCGGTGAGCTGCGCGTCGGTGCGGCCGTGCTTGACGGTGCCGTAAGAGTCGACGAAGATCGACAGCGGCTCAGCGACACCTGAACGCAGCCAAACGGCGTCAGTCCTGCTCGTACGCTCGAACTGAAGGCGCCAGGAGCTCACCGATGGCGTAGGAGAGCTGGACGAGCACGCGCTCGGCGAGATCGGCGGCGATAAGCGACTTGGCCTGCAAAAATCAGATCTCGGTCAATTCGGGTCCTACGGGCACGAAATTTGCGCCAGATTCTAGCCCTACGATCCACCGCCCTGTGTAGGCTGCTGAACTACGATTCGGACGAGTTATAGAACGTCAGCAGCGGGAAAAGAAAACGGCGAAAATCGGTCCAGAAACGAGCTTGGACCGTTTCTCGAGGAGGAGGGACGTACCGGTCGACCTTCGACCAATCCTTGCCGGAGAAGGCTCCGCCGCCGTGTGCTGCGAGTCCCCGCGTCAGTCTGTGGCGCGAGAAGCGAGAAAGAAGGAACCGAAGCCGCACCGCCCCATCCGCCGTAGCTGTTCACCGGGCAGGTCACGCGTCAGCGCGTGTCCCTCACGTGTGCACACAAAGGGACGTGGACTCACGTGTCGACAATGATCTTGCGTCCGGTCAAGCCTGCGTCGCCCTGGGGTCCACCGATGACGAAGCGGCCCGAGGGCTGGATGTGATAGACGGTCTTGTCGTCGAGGAGGTTGGCGGGGATGACGGCCTTGACGACCTTGTCCATGATCTCCTTCTGGAGGTCCTCGGTCGAGATCTCCTCGGCGTGCTGCGTCGAGATGACGACCGTGTCGACGCGGAGGGGCTTGACGGCTCCGTTTGCGAGCTTCTCGTACTCGACAGTAACCTGCGTCTTGGTGTCGGGACGGAGCCACGGGAGATTGCTGCGGCGGCACTCGGCAAGCTTGCGGTTGAGCTTGTGCGCGAGGACGAGCGTGAGAGGCATCATCTCGGGCGTCTCGTTCGTCGCGTAGCCGAACCTGTGGCGCAACCGAGCATCAGCGAGGCGGGCGAGAGAGCGAGACAAAGGAGGGCCGGAAAGCCGGGACGTGACTCGAACGTACATGATGCCCTGATCACCGGCACCGTGGTTCTCGAGCGAGCCGTGGTCAAGTCCCTGAGCGATGTCAGGGGACTGCTGCTCGATAGCGACGAGGACGTTGCAAGTCTTGTAGTCGAAACCCTTGTCGGAGGAGTCGTACCCGATACGCTTGATCGTGTCGCGGATGACCTTCTGGTAGTCGACGTGCGCCTTGGTCGTGATCTCGCCAAAGACCATGATGAGTCCCGTCTTGGCCGCCGTCTCACACGCGACCTTGGACCACGGGTCCTCGGCCAAGCACGCGTCGAGGATCGCATCCGAGACCTGGTCTGCGCGCGGCGGAGGAGGGTTCGGACGCGTCAATTCCAGTTCTAAGGGGACAGGTCAAGCTCAGGGACTCACCGCAGATCTTGTCTGCGAGCGGGAAGCGCGGTGGAGAAAGGCGAGGTCAGCGAGTTCCGTCTCGACGGCCAAGTGGGGAGTTGCTCGAACGAGCTCGCTCGGCCGCGAGGGCTCGCCTCGAAACTCCACAGACACTGTCTGAGCATCCAGCACCCTCGAATGCCCGGCAGTGCCAAGTTGCGGCAGATGAACGTGGACGCGAAGGTCGATGGAGGCGACAGGGAGCCGCGAGTCGACGACCAGGCGTCGCGGAACGAACGGACCACTCGCAAATTCCTCCAAAAGCACCCACGGGACCGTTGCCACCCTCGCTCGACCCCCCAGGGCGTGCGGCGGAGAAGCCGGGCTCAGCAAGGTCCCTCTCGCACGCAATCCGTCCAGGTCCGCCCACCGCGCCAATCACACGCGCCAGAGCCTCACTCAAAGCGCCGTTGTGAGATGCGAGTCCTCATGAGCCAGGTAGCGCCGCACGCGAGGTGAACGAGCGAGCGGGCGAGGCAGGACGAGGTGTCCGAGATGTCGAGGATGGGGTGAGGAGCTCACCGGGGTGGCCCTCGCCGACAGACTCGGCTGTGGATGGTCCCGATGGGTCAGTACGGTGCGCTTGAGCGCGTCAGAGGCGGTAACTATCTCACAGGTGAAGAGGAAGGTGTTGGGCATGGTTCGTTTCGAGCTGGAACGTGTCGAGGGGGCGAGTGTGCGACGGCGGCGGCGGTGGGAGCGAGAAGCGGTGGTGCAGGCAGCTGTCAGTGCTTGTCCCTGGCGCTCACAGGGTCGTACAAGCTGCTCACCGTGTGCGCGAGTGCGGGTTGCAGGTCGAAAGACAGCGGCTCGCACCGTCTGCGAGGATGAGGCACTGTTTTTGCAACGGCGACGACGCAACAGCGCGTGGCTCTTTTCGCTGCGTACACAGTCAACTCTTGCAGAGCGCACTCGGGAGCCCCTCTCACTCAGAAGAAGTCGCCGAGGACAAGGTGTCGTCGACGCCGACTCCCGCCTCTCGGTTTGCTCCCGCGAGACGGCGGGTCAAACCCATTCGAGGTCGGGGATTCCTCCCTTCTACCGGTCCAGGACACTCCCGTCTACTCCACCTTGACCCCCCACACGCTCTTCACCAACTCGGCTCTCAACTTCTCGCTCCCTGGACTGCCCACCACAACCCTCGCCCCACTCCTCCTCCTCCTTAGATCCGCATCCTCCCTGCTGCCCTCCCCCGCAGCCAAATGCGCCTCGACTTCCTCGACGTCCAGCGCATCGATGGCTGTTGTACGAAGGGTGAGACCGGTGCGGGACGTGAGAGATGTGGCGGAGCGTGACGAGGCGCGGAGGTCCCGAACGAGCATGCCGCGCGTAAGGGCGCCCACACTGCGCCAAGTGTCGGTGTCGACCGTCAGCAACTCGCACCATGCCAGCGTCATGGGCGCACGCACGTCTCCACCTCGAAATCATAATGCCTCCACGCCCACCCAGGCGCCACCTCTCCCTCCTCCCCGTCCACTCCGAATCCCCTCCCGCTCGCCTCGTCCCTCCGCCTCCCGTTGCGCGCCCAATCAATCAAGCAGTACACAACAGTTGGGTCGTGTAACTCCATTGCGTCGCCGCCAAAGGAACGCATGATTTCGACCGTTCGTTCGAGGAAGGACGAGGTAAAGTGCGTCAGGGGCTTCTTCTGCACTGGATCCGAGGGCGCGCGTGAGTCGGAGAAAGAAGAGTCGATACGCGATGCGTAGAGCGCGAACGGGAGGGTGAGGTAGGAAGTCAAGTCGAGAGGGAGGATGTATAGGTTGGGCAGCGCGAGGGTGAAGATTGCCTGCGCGGCGAACGGGTCGGCGAAGTAGTTGAACTCGGCGACCTGCAGGACGTCCCCAGATCAGCTGCCGTAGTCCGAGGTTTCGAGCGGGAGGGGCAAACTCACTGGCGAGGTGTTCCCGGGGTGGTCCACCGTCCCACCCATGCTCAAGATCACGCCAAACTTGGCCAGCGCCGACTCGCGCATCTTGCCGTCCCCGACTGTCGCTCGATGTAACTGCGCCAACGAAGTGAGCGGTCCAAGGGCGACGTAGGCGATCGACCGGGGCGGATGGCGGGAGAGGAGGGCGGCGAGGCCATCGACAGCGGGAATTGAGGCGTGGAGCGTGAAGAGGGTGGAGACATGTGAGGAGGGAGGGGTTAGGTCGGGGTGGCGCGTTGCAGCATCGCCCAGGCCATCCTGCCACGGACTCTAGTGAGCGGGAGTGCGCCGCGAGGAGAACGACCGCGGCGCCGCACCTTCCCGTGAAAATACTTGGCCGTGACCGCCTCTCCCTCTATCGGTCCCTCGCTGCCCAAGTAAACCTCGATCGGGCCCGCACCCCATCTCTTCCTCCAAGCCGGGTCGACGTTGCAAAACCTCGCCCTCTCGCTATCCGTCTCGCGCTCGAGCGCGTAGAAAAGTTTTTGGAGGTTCGAGAGGGTGGACGGGAGTGCGCAGTTGCCGTGTGTGAGAGTGATGGAGAGGATCAGGAGGTGAGGGGAGGAGAGCGCGAGGAGGAGAGCGAGGACGTCGTCAACGCCCGGGTCAGTATCTCTGCGAGCGCTTGAAGTGTCAGCCAGTCCATCGAGAGGAACAGACGGAGCGTCGAGCGCACATGATGCAGGGAACAGGCGCTTCGTCGTGGGGCATCTTCTGCAAGGACACGAGCACGATCAGCGCGGCTGGGTCGGGTCAATGTATGCGACTCACCGAGACTCTTGGGCGACCGTGCGATGCGCTCAGCAGAGTCTAGCTTGTGCGAGCTGACCGACCGGGGATGACGGAGAGGCGGAGGATCGACGAGCAGAGGTCGGGCAGCCTTGCAAGTGAAACGGACCCGTCTTTAAAGACTGCAAGACGATGTAGCAAGCTTCGCAGCTCGGTCCAGTAGTGATACGATGTGCAGAGGAGTGCGCAACAGGTCAAGAGAGGTTGGTTGACCCGTCACCTGCTGCCACACCTGCACACTCGCCGGGTTGGACCCGCAGACGCTTGCTGGGGCCTCAAAAGCGTCATGACTGTCCCGCCAGCCACGCTCGCCGCCTCCCGCGCGCTGTACCGCTCGCTGCTGCGAGTTGCGGTGAGGATGCCAGACGACCACAGGAGGGCGTTTGTCGTGCACAGGGCGAGGTGAGTCGGCGTATACGACTTGCACGAGGATTTCGTATGTTGCTCGGGGCGATCTGCCGCGTGAGGATGGCGTTTCAGGCCTGGGAGCGAGCGAGGGCGGTGCTGGGTGGTGGGCAGCTGTCACTCCAGCTTCAAGAGGGCGCAACAGTACACCTAGACACATCCAGAGGCGCTCGAGGACGGTTTCTGCAGCGAGCGAAACATATCGATTGGTACGGACACGCTGCAGGCGAAACCGAACGTTCACACTCTCTCCCTCCCACCTCGCCTGCAGGTCAGAGTTCGACAAGTCTTGCTCGCTCGTCGCTCACAAAGATATCGCGGCTCGATTGATGGAGGGCGAAATCTACCGGGACCAGCTCGAGGTGCGTCACTCGACATGCCTGCTTTCGCCACCTTCGCCTGCTTCGGTAGAGAGGCTGACTTTTTTGACCTGTTGACTTTGCACAGCTACAAGCAGAGCATCTCTCTGCACTCGCCCGACAGCAGACACTGATCCCAGTCGACCTGCGTTCGTCGCCTGACGACCGACGGTCTCCCGCCGCTCAGCCTTCCACTCCTACACCCCGTCCTTCCGCGCCTCCTCCTTCACGCCTCGGTCCATCACGACCGGTACGACCAGTTCGCCCACCCGTGTCCCCTCAGACGGTTCCCATACCGTCCTCAGACTCCACGATGACACCGTCTTTCCTCCCCTCTGACCGCCGCAAACTCCTTCGTGCTATCTTCGCCCGCGACTCGCAGTCTCGCGTACTTGGCATGCGACGGAACCGCTTCATGGCGGGTCCCGAGCCGAGTTGGATCCGGCGAAGAAGGGAGGAGCAGCAGAAGGGAACGTCGGTTTGAGGCGGAGGCGGCGGCTCGCACAGCATCACGTGAACCTTCTCACATGTCGTTGGCGCTCTCGATGTCGCGATGCGTGGGCTCAAACGAGCACGACAAGCTTCTGGCCGGTCCCAAAGTCGGCCAAATACTCTCGCCCGGCTCGCCCGAACGCGATCGACCTATTCCGCCGGTAGCGACTGTCGACCTCGTTCTCTCGCGCTTCGTGGGCTCTGGCGCTTGCGGAGACGCATCATGCAGCCTATCGACGATGACTGACAGGTGTGTGAACTGCCTGCGAGGGAGGGACGAGCCGTCGACCCTACGTTGCACTCCGCCGAGCTCGAGCGCGGCGAGAAGGGCGAGATGGGCGGACGAACGGAGGATGCAGCTGGAGATGACGCCAAGGAATGGGGTTCTGGTTGATCTACCTCTCGCTGCTGTCGGCGACGTTTGAAGCGGTGGCCGAGCAGACCGGTACGTCCATCCGCTTCTTCAACCGGCTGGACCAACGCCAACGTTGCTCATCTTCAACACAGTTCTCTCGACCGCCCTGCCGACTATCGCCGCCGACCTGCACTCGACGAGCCCGTCATGGGTCGCCAACTCGTTTAAGGTCGCCTCGGTCGCCGCCATCCGGCGGATTCGCCTACATCTTCGGCCGCCGACCTGTCGAGCTCGCCAGGCTCGGACTGGTCTCGCTCGGATCGATCGTCGGTGGCACCGCGAAGAAAATGACGACGATGCCGGCAGGACGAGGTAAGTTAAGGCGTCCTATCGCTCGTTTGCCCACTGAATGACCCGCTACGCTCGCCACAGGTATACAGGGCGCCGATGCAGGCGTCATCTTCGCCATTGTCGATATCATCCTTCCGATCTTGTTTCGCTCTCCGAGCGAGGCGTGTATTAGGCCGGCTTCAGCGCAGGCTAGAGCTTCGCGGGCGCGACAAGCCCGCTCATTGGCGGCACTTTCACCTCGTTCGACTATCGCTGGCTGTTCTGGATCAATCCGATCACGTCGCTGCCAATCGCGCTTGGCTGCATGTGGGTCATGAAGCTCAGGGGCCCTGGGAACAACATGCGCGAGAAGCTCACCAAGATGGAATGGTATGTCGCGCTCCTTCTGATCCTCGCCGAGAAGGTGGCTCACGTCGCCAACTGCGCGCAGGATCGGCAACGTCGTCTTGATCCCGTCGATGAGCCTCGTTGTCCTCGCCATCGGTTGACGCGGCGTGGACTACCCCCGGCAGTCAGCGCACGTCGGCTGACAGTGCGCGTCGGCCGAAAATGCACGTCGGCTGACAAGCACCTTCCGACATTCCGGCCTCGCGCTCATTCTCCTATTCTTCATGGACGGGCTCCCGCTCAACACGGCCATGGCTGAGGTGCGTTTCCCAGTCTACCTGTGGGTCTATGCGTAGCCTTATCCTCACATGATTCGCAGAACTTCGGCGTCAAGCAGGATGGAGGGCTCTTTCGACAATCTCGAGGAAGCTGACGCTCAGCCTGCCAACTCGTCCGACGACGTGCAGCTGTACGCGTCCGTGTCGATTGCAGAAGCGACCGTTCAAATGACCTGGACCTACTCCTCTTCAGTGCACCAGCCCTGCCTCTTCGCTCTGCGTCTCGCTTGTCCCTCGCCTCATCTCCACCCTCGCGCCTGGCCCCCTCCTCCTTTCGTGCGATGCCTCCCTTGACTACCTCCATCTTCTTGCCCCCCCGTACGCTCTTCCCTTCTCCTTCCCCTTCTGCCGCCTCTCCCGCCCGACTGCCCCGAACCCCGGCCAGAAACGATTTCCCGAACCGCACCTCATCACGCGTCTCGCTCGCACCGCCACCATAAGGGTCATCGACACTGTGATCGCATCACCGGTCCTTCAGGTCGTATCGTCGTTAGAACGCAGCATCTCCACAGATTCGGGTTGTTCGCCGAGTTGCGCTTCCTTCCTTGTTGTCTGCCCTGCTGAGCCTGTTAGGATGACCAGACGTGCCCGACGACAGACCGGTCTGCGCCTCCGCACTCATGCAATCACGCAGAAATGATGGCCACGACGCTCTGTCGGTCCGCTTTACTTTGTGTTCTCGCTTCCTCTCCTTCCGGCTCCTCACCGCAATCAAATTCGGACTCGCTCAAGAGATTCAATACACTGTTCCATCAGGTCGAAGTCTACGCAAACACCTTGGGCGATCCTCGAGCGACTCGAACGTCTTCTCCATCGACGGGACAGTCGGCGTGCCAAAGACCAAGTTCGCCCGCAACTTCCACGTCGCCGGGACGTGGAACATCTCCTCGACGTCCTTCTGGACCTGCAAGAAGAAGACGATCCGTCAGAATCAGCGCCGGTCAGAGCGAAAGCAGATGAGGCGACGGACCAAGTCGGCGTAGTGCTGGAATGATGCGCCGAGTCCTTCTGCCTCGAGGGCAGTCCAAACAATGTACGAGGCGATGCCATGGACATTCTCGGACCAGGCGGGCAGTCTGCGAGAGGAGGTGCCCTCGGTGCTGATCCTCGGCACGGCCCAGCTACGGAGGGGCGGGACTCACTGTGGCGCGACAAAGGGCATCTTGGCGGCGACAGCGCCGAGAGAAGCCAAGTCCTCGAAGAGGAGGACAGTTCTGCAAGGCGCGACTCGTCAACATGCGTTCGAGGTCGAGAAGCGACAGAGCGCCGACGCATCCATACGCGTCTTTCAGCGTCACGAGCTTTGGCACGATCCTGTCAAACATTCGCGAGCGCACCACAGCCTTGAACCGCTCAGCTGCGACATCCCAGAACGCCTCGTGCTTCGCGCCGAACAGGACGACGGCCCGGGAGGATTGGGCGTCGGAAGGTGAGGGGGCGTGCTTGATGGCCCTCTGGACAATGTCAAGAATCTGTACGGGCTGACTGTCAGACGTCGCTCTCCGCCCTTCGAGGAAGACGGACGACGCACCTTTTCGTCGGCGATGGGCGACGACTTGGCGGGACTGTACAGCGAGCGGCGGGTTTGAACGGCCGCAAGGAAGGCCTCGCTCGAAGGAAGAGCAGGTTTGAGGGGAGTGACGGTCACGTTGCCGGTGGCGTGCGTCGAGAAAAGTCTGTACAGGAATGCGTGCGAGGCGGGCACGAGAGGGAGCGCGAGCGTCAAGCGAGACGGAGAAAGCGAGCGAGCCAAGTGGAGAAGAGGACGAAAGAAATTGGCGCGATAAGCGAGGCGGCACCGGCTGAAGGCTGAGTGGGAGCTTAGTCGGCTGCTGAATAAGCGTGACAAAGCTGCGTAAGCAAGCAGTTAGCGGCTACGGCTGCACCCTCAAATTAAGAGGCGCTTACTTGGACGGCCAAGGAGGCGGCGAGAGCGGCGAAGGCGACGGACGCTGCGGCCAAGAAAGTCGCGGACGAAGGTCGAGAGGACGCAGCAAGGGTAACGAAGTGTCTACAGCTGCATGCAGAGCTTTGTATGTACATCTGCTGTTACCTTGGAACAGCGCGCTCGGCAGCGTCCTTTCGCTGGCGCACCTCGTCTCCGGTCCGACGCTACTCAAAACTGCCGGCGGGGAGGGCTCGTCAGCGACACGGCAATGCAGAACGAGACAAAGCGAGCGCGCCTTCGACAAGTCGCGACCAAAGAGCGACCGCTTGACCCAGTCGGCCATGAGGAGGCACCGCTGGCGGATCGTGACCGAGGTCGAGAGGTAAACGCTGCGCCACAGGTACATCGCTGCGAACAACCAAATGTATGTCAGGCCTCGTGCTGTCAGGGAGCTAGAGAAGCGCACGCGCGTACCAGCAAGACCGCCTGCGAAGGAGAAGCCGGGGAAGTCGAAGACGGCGCTGTTGCCTGCGAGTGCGATGCAGGTCAGCTTGTTCTCGCCGCTGCCAGGTTGAGCAAGTGAAGCAAGAGCGCAGGCGGTGGATTTGGCGGAGAAAGCTGGGTGAAGGGGCTTGATTCTTCGAGGGACGGAGATGGGGGAGACGAGAGGGCGAAAGCGCACCTATGTAGGCGAGCGAGCCCACTACGATGGAGAGAACGATTCAGTGATCGCTTCGAAGCGTGAACGGACTGGTCGAGCGACACACTGTGCTTGTAGTTGAACGGCTCATACAGCATGTCGTCGGGGTCGTCGTAGACGCCGTTGTCGATCGCGGTGTGGGCATCATGCTGCTTCGCGAGGACGTTGAGCTTTTTGGCGAGGTAAATGCCTTCTTGCTCGGCGACCTGCGCCGTGGCCGGGAAGGCAGTGATCTTGCGCGAGACGTTGATGAAGAGGTCGGCGAGCTCGTTCAGCCCGAGCGCGCCCTTGCCGTCGGCGTACTGCTTGAAGATGTCCCTGCAGGTGCGAGTAGCTTGAGAGGGAAGCAAGACGGCGGGAGAAAGGGCGAACGCACTCGATCTTGCCAAAGTGCTTCTCCGACGCCGGGAAGCGGCGCTTGATGAACTGCGGGAGCGAAAGTCAGTGTCAGCCACGGAGAATCACAACACTACCGCGAACGCGGCCAATTTCGACCCGAAGCGCAAGCGAAGCGACTCACGCCCATCATCTTCTTGAATTCGCGCTCGTCAATCTTCCCATCCTTGTTCTCGTCGCACCTCGTCACAAACTCGAGCAGGTGATCGACGAGCCTCGTCTCGATCGTCGCGCAGTCGCCGAGCGCGTAGACGGTTCCGAGCGGTGCGCCGATCACGCGAAGGTGAGAGTCGACTTCGAGGGCGTGCTTGTGGTACTGATTCGGGAGGAGGGCGGCGACGCGTTGCGTAAAAGGGTTCATGGCTGTGCGAGGGTAAGCGTCGTGTTAGTTGCGAAGCTGGACCGGCTTTGGAGCAGCCCGCGCCTCAGGCAATCTGGCGGGTCGGGCAGTCAGCCCTTCGCTCTGCGACTCACCAATCCCAGTACTCCATAACGTGAACCCGCTGTCGACTTCATGCTCAGTCGTCTTACCCGTCTCCGGATCCTTGGTCGTGTAGACGACCTTTTCAGGCGTGACCTCCTTGACACGCGCGTTCAGGATCATGTCGATCTCGTGACGTCGAAAGCGCTCCTGTGCGTCACAGCGGCGTGCGAAGGCACGGTCAAAGGCAGAGAACGCGAAGAAGAAGTCAGTCTCCTCGTCCTCGTGCAAGTCTCTTCACATCTCCTACGTTAAGGAGAAGGCGAGCGCAGCGCACCTCGGCGTACTCGGAGATCTTCTCGGCGTACGTGTTGAGGATGTGGTCGCGCGACTGGATCAGGTGAACCTTGATCTCGTCGCGCAGGAGGCCGGGCATGTCTGCGAGCGAGAGAAGCGTGTATGAGCCAGGGCACAGGATCGGGCACAGGATCTTCACAGCGGAATCCGAAGGGGAGTCCGCTCAGGAAACCGCAACGACAGCCAAAGAAGCCCGCCGACTCACACGACATGACGTCCTCGTTCACCATCTCCCACAACTCGCTCGCAAACTCGACTCCCGTCGGCCCGCCTCCACACACCACAAAGCTCAACAACTTCCTTCTCTCCTCCTCCTCCGTACTCGGCAATGCAGCCTTCTCCAGATTGTCCATCACACGCCGCCGGATCGCCTGTGCGTCCTGCACCGTCTTGAGCTGGAAGCAGTTTTCGAGGCCGGGCACGCCGTGGGTGCTGTTGACGGAACCGCACGCGATTACGAGCTTGTCGTAGGGGAGGTAGAAGTTCTCTTCGTCGCCCGGGCACGCGACTTCGAGGAGGCGCTCGGAGAAGTCGACGTCAACGGCGCTGCGGAGAACATGCGCATCAGCATGCAAGACTTTTGCGTAGTCGATCACGCAGCCGGAGAGATCGTTGACTGCTCCCACTACGGAACAACGTCGCGGAGCCTCACTCACCGCCCATACAAGAAGTGTCCCGACACCCGCGCGATGATCTTCCTCAACGGCTCGACCAAGCTCCGTACCTCGACGGTGCCCACCGTCGCGGAGGCTGTTTGGTTGAGCGAGGAAAGAAGGAGTCAGCCGGGATGCAGCGGATGGAGCTCCCGCAGAGTGGTTAGGGTGTGTCAGAGACCAAGGGAGATGTCACGTACGCAATAATGGGGTAAATAGCATGTAGTCGGCACACGAGAAAACCGATGTCAGTCTCGAGCTGTTCTTGATGGAAACGAGAGGAATTGGGGAGTCCGGCGATAAGCCGTCGTAGCAACGAGTCGAGACTCACTTTCAGGCGAGACAACGGTGACATGCCATGCTTCAGGGTCGAGGTGCTGCAAAACGCCGACGCCCTGTGCGAAAAGATAGAACACGCAAAGGCTATCAGCCCTTCGCTTGTCCAGCCGGTTACCCGCCTCCTCCCACTGCTCTCCCCGATGGAGCCCGCACTGGAACGTCGGTGAGCTTCACTCACTCCCCATCCACCGCCGACAATTACGAGTCGCTTCTTGTCGCGAGCATTGACAAGTCGCTCATCGAGGTCGTCGATCAAGGCGGCGGCAATCTTCAAGTTCTTCTTCCCGCCCCGCTCCGGCTTGAGCGCGATCGGGTCGACGGGGACTCGGCCTGCGTGCGGGTGGTGGTACGTCGATGCGTCGTAGGCCCAGAGGCCGAGGAGGGCGACTCCGAGCGATCCACCAACGACAAAGGGCGCTGCGAGGACGGCGAAGACGCGCGGGTGTCGGCTGTAAAAGGGTTTCCACCCTGGAGGCTTCTGTGCTCGCGAAAAGAGGGTGCGCTTCGAGTCGAGTGCGCGAGACGGGGTGAAGAACGAGGGTGTCGGGTGTGGGCGGTGGAGCGAGCGCACGAGGGTGGCGCGTGGCAGGAGCATCGCAGACGACGTTCTCGAGCTGTAGCAGTCACCAGCAGCAGTCCACAGCGAGGACGACGAGAGAGATGGAGTGAACGATGACATAGGAAACGGACTCGCCGGCCAACCGTCCGGTACATAATGAGCTCGCATTACAACCGAGTTTGTATTCAACTTATTACGACTCAGCTGAATACAAACTCGATTAGAACTCGTGCCTATTCATACGGCTTGTCCCGCTCTGGCTCTCCATTTCGTTCGAGCTGTGAGGTGTTCCTGCTGACTGGTTGACTGCTATAGCCCGGCTTACACGAGCTAGGCGGCTCCTGTTTGTCCCCCTTCTTCCACTCTCCCTCCTCCTCATCGTCCCCACATTGCTTCGACCTTGATCTCTCCCTCGGCCAGTGCATGTCGCCCGAAACGCCACGGTTACGGCCCAACATGTCTCTAACAGGCGCACGGAACGCGGGCGGACTAGACGGGTGGAAGGTGCGCACTCTTTCGCTTCCTCCGTCTCGAGCGAACTGAGCTAGGGGACTCTGTGCAGTGGAGACGCCGACACACGTTCTTTCTTCTTCTCTGCGTCAGTGCGGTCGTCTGGCTCGTCCAGCGACGAAGAAGTGTGGGCAGGATCCCCTTTCATGTGCCTCTCGCCGCACCCGAAGGCAACTCGTCGTTCTCCCCGACCATCGACCGCGAGATCCCGCCGTACCTTCACTACGGTGCGTGTCACCTTCCTCATCAGAGACTCTCGCAGAATTGACGCTCTTCGTTCGCGCAGTCTACGGCCTCGCACCCGATTTCGGCGGCAAACCCTTCAACTTCATCCACTACGTCTGCCTCACCTCGGCCCTCGTCACTCTACGCCCCGAACGAATCTACTTCCACTACCTCTACGAACCCGATACGTTCTACTGGCGCGAGTTTGTCAGGAATGTCGAAGAGTCGGGGACGAGGTTGGTGATGGTCCAAGAGCGGGACGTCCAGGAGGTGTTTGGGAATCAGGTTGAGCACTTTGCGCACAAGGCAGACGTGTTGAGGCTCGAGGCGCTGAGGGACTACGGCGGCGTGTACCTGGACGTCGACGTGCTGGTCGTGCGGGGTGAGTGCGCGGTCGTCGCAAAATCAGCTCTATCGACTCTGTGTTTCTGAAAGCTGATCCGCCCGCCTCTTGTTGTCTGACAGACCTCGCGCCGCTCTACCGCCACGCCACCGTAATGGCCATGGAGTCTCAGCCGAACCTCGACCCGTCACTCCCCCCCTCCGGCCTCTGCAACGCCGTCATCCTTGCCAAGCCATACGCGAGCTTCATCAGTGCGCACCCCTGGCTCTCATCGTGATGAGGAAGCTGATGTGTCGAGTGGATCGCAGCGAGATGGCTCGATACGTACCGCACTTTCGACAAGAACCAGTGGGCGAAACATAGCGTCACGACGCCGTGGGTGAGCGGGCCGTCTCTCGTCTTCATTTTAATCGCTGCAACTCGTCGAGCTCGTAGCCTGATAGTCCTTGGACGGCCGGTCTCCGTAGGACCTCGCACGAGCGTATCCGACCGAGATCACCGTCCTCAACAAGTTTGCCTTCTTCTGGCCAATCTGGTGCGCTCTCCGCCTCCGTCCCCTTTTATCGGTCGCCAACGCCCACTCGCCCGCGCAGGGACGACGACTCCCTCCGCATGGTCCATCGCTCCCTCTCCTTCTCCTTCCACGCACCGCACCCTCTCGCTCCGACGCGCGACCGCCCTTTTACCTACCACCTCTGGGAATCCGCCTCTTACGAACGATATCTCTCGCCTTACGACCCGGACCGCATACACAATCGGGGGAAGAAGGAGGGGCAGGAGAGGGAGGAGGATGGAGCGAGTGATGAGAATAGCTTTTCGAGGGAGGCCAGGAGGTTTGTTGGAGATGGATTTAGGAGGAGATGGAGGGAGGCGAGGGAGAGTGGCGGGGTGGACCGGTAGTCACCGTCCGAGGGAAATCGACTGTGAGGAGGAGGAGCGCTCCTCGTCCCCATCTCCCCAGTCGGTCCGCTGCGACCGCGGATTGCACAGAGAGCCTCTCTGGTCAGATTGGCGCCGGTAACGCCTCGAAAGAAGCTTGTCGCCCACTCGACTCTGGCCTTCATCGCCTCGACTATATAAGTCTTCGCCGTCATCGCGCTCTTTGTCCCCCTAAACTCGCTTATTTG
Source organism: Rhodotorula sp. ZM1 (assembly GCA_009806315.1). NCBI lineage: Eukaryota > Fungi > Basidiomycota > Microbotryomycetes > Sporidiobolales > Sporidiobolaceae > Rhodotorula > Rhodotorula sp. ZM1. The sequence continues at coordinate 24,361 of QYSD01000135.1, forward strand.
GCCTCGCTCACAGCGTTGGACCATTGCTACGCCCTCTTTCGTCCCCTGCTACCCCGCCCACTAGCCCGACGGAGTTGTTCGCGAGTCGTGGAAGCTCCGGAGGGCGAACAGCAATGCAGCGACATCTCGAGCGGTGAGCACGTCTCGCAGGACTGTACGGCTTCGTGAGGCTGATTCAAAGCTCGTACTCGCAGCGTCAAGCGCTTCGAATCGCTCCTCAAACCGTTTGGCGTCGCTCCAGCGCCCGTCACCCCCATCGCGGGCTCGAGCGAGGAGACCGCGGCGACCGGTGCAGAAGGGGTTGAAGCAGCGCCAACGCATGGTCCTGGGACTGCAGAAGCTTGGAGGAAGGATGAGCTGCGCAGGCTTTGTGGAGAGGGTGCGTCCGCTCCTCATTCTCGGAACTTGCGCGAGGAGGTGGGGATGTTGGCGAGATTGGGCGTGTGGCCTCTCTCGTGTGTACTGACAGTGTTGAAGCGTATAGGCATCCCCGACGAACCCGCGCACCTTCGCCCAGCAACCTGGCACTTCCTCCTCAACCTTGACCCTGCCCCCTCGCTCCTCGACCACTACCGCTCCTTTCTCTCCGAAGTCAACACACACATCTCGACCATCCCTCCTCCTGAACCTCGACGACCGCTCGACAGATACGACAAGCTGTTGAGGGAGATTGAGCGGGATGTCGAGAGGACGTTTGGGACGCTCGCTTGGTTCGGGGCGGAGGTTGCCTACAGCGAGGCGGATGAGGAGGATGCGGTGTGGGGTAGACTGGGGCTGCTCGATGAGGCGGACCGGCAGGAGGCGAGGGACTTGGCTGAGAGCGGGAAGGCGGGCGGAGGTGCCAGCGCGGAAGAGGCGCGGGATGAGGCGGTCGACGCACCTACGACACCTTCCTCCGCTCCATCAACAACTCGACGACTACCACGTACCCGCAGGGACGCCCTCCTTCGCCCGCTCTTCCTCTACGCTTTCCTCAACCCGGGCGTCTCGTTCGTCCAGGGCATGTCGTACCTCGCCGCAATCTTTTACTACGTCTTCTCTTTCTCGGCGTCGCCCGGCAGCGGCTCTCGACCGTGCACGCCGCTCGAAACCGAAGTGACCACCTTCTTCGCCCTCTGCGCCCTCCTCTCCCAACTCCGCGACCTTTACCTCCCGACTCTCGACAACCTCTCCTCTCCCCCTTATTCAGATCCTTCGCCCACTGCGACAGGCTTAGGTGCGACAGTCGCAAGGTTCAACTCGCTCCTCCTCGTCATCGACTCGCCTGTTGCGGACGCGCTCGACCGGAAGCGCGTCGACACGAGCGGGTTGGTCATGCGCTGGCTGACGACCATGTTTGCGACCGAGGTGAGCTCGTTCGCGTACTTACAGCTAGACATGGCCCCACTGATCTCGGGCCTCGCGCAGTTTCCGTTGCCGGATGTCCTGCGGGTTTGGGAGTGCGTCGGTTCTTCGCCACTTCTTCTTGGTTTTTTCACTGACTGCCTGACTGCGACACCGTACCCAGTCGCATACTATCACTATATCCGCCCGAAGACGAACACCCGTCCAGCGAGGCTCTGTCACCTGTACTCGGTCATCTCGTCGACGTCTGCCTCGCGGTCGTCCAGCTCGAGCGGCAGACGATCCTCTCGCCTTTCGCCGTGCGTTTGGCAGTATCGCATGCAGATCCCAAGCTCGCAACTGACATGTCTTGCCGCACGCAGAAACTCCCAAAGATCCTCAGCGTCCTGCAAAAACTGCCGATCGAGGCTGGGGCCATCGACCACCTGTTGCAGAAGGCGTGGGAGGTTCGCGAACGACGGCTGGGCCGCGCGAAGCGGACAAGCGTCGCCTCGTCCACCGGCAACAACCGCACCTCAGTCATCGGAGGACGCGGCAAAAAGTCCTGGTGGTCGTCGTCGTCGGCCAAGACGGACGGTCCGACTGCTGCAGCCGAGTTTGAGCTCGACGAGCGGTCATCGATCGCCGGCAGCGACGCATCTCGACCGTCGCGGTTCGGATTCGGCTCGCTCGCCTTCTCGTCGCCTCGTTCTTCGCAGGCCGACATGACCGACAATGTCACGGTCGTCGAGGGCAAGGTCCTCCCCCCTCCGCCCGCTCGCAACGATCAGCAGCCGACGATCGCATCGCTGATTGAGGCAGAGCTGCGGTCGACGGAAGAGCATGCGGACGAGGAGGACTACCCGCTCGATGACGAGGAGGAAGGCGTAGACGAAGGACCTGCGATCCACCGCCGCATGGCATCGGGCTGGGGTGGACTCAAGTCGTCGCTCTCGCGCTTTGCCGCTTCGGACACGGCTGCGGCGCTGCAGAAGCGGGCGACGAACCTCCAGCTCGCCGCCGCCCATTCCGCCTCGACTGCTTCGACCCGGTTGTCGACCTCGGACGCCGCTGCAGCTCTCTACAAGGCTCAGTCGAATGCAGCGGCAAAGGCGCAACTTCTGCGAGAGCAGCTCGCCGAGCAAGGGCCTGACCGTCTCGCCAGAATCAAGGAGGCCGCGACCGGAGCAAGCGGACGCCTGCTCGCATCGACGGGGTCGGAACGAGGCGGCGAACGCCGACCTGGGAGCCCTCGCGAGACGCCGTTCACGCCGCCCGGTCATCCCGGCGACATCTCGCCCCTCTCGTCGCCTCAGATCAGTTCAATTGACATGGGACGCTCGCCTAGCGGTGGACCGAGGCCTCTGCTGCTTTCTGGCTCGGCGAGACGAGCGCACAACTCGTCTGAAGATTCGACTGGTTTCGCTCGTTCTCCCTCCACCTCGCCCACCATCTCTCGCACTGGCCAGCTCCTTTCGCCCGACGTCTCGATCCCGCCTCTTTCCCGTGCGCCATCTCGCGGCGGCGCGCACGAACGAAGCGCCTCACAGTTCGACACGCCGCCTCGCACCGCCGCTTCCGCCTTCCGCCGTCGCTCGTCTTCCTCGTCAACCGCACACGGTTCGTCCGGCTGCCCCTTGCAGGACGAGGACAGCCCAATCCGGTCGATGCGTGTGCAGGAGGGCGCGAACGGGCTTCGTCGCGGATACGGAACGGTGCGGGACATCGATGCCGCTTCGGGTGCTGGACCGGCGGAAGGAGGGCGGGGTTGGGCGCTGTCCGATTCGTCCGCACACCCCCCGCCTCCATCTGCTGCGGCTCCGTCACCGCCACTGCGGAAGCTGGACTTGCGCGACAACACCCTCGCGACGAGTCCTTCCACCGCGACCGCTGTCTCTCGCCTCTCCCTCGACGACTCGGCTGAACCGAGCGAAGCACCGTTCGTGCCGCCTCCCGAGCGACTCTTACTGCCGCCCATCGCCGACGAGTCGCTCTTGTCGGTGGACAGGGACGACGAGGGCGAGTTCTTTACGCCATCGGAGTATCGATCCGCTGAGGCGAGTCCGACTCGCCAGCGTGTGCCGCCGCGCGCCTCGTCCCTCTCATCGTCACAGGGGCCGTCTGGGACGTCCTCGTCTCTCCCGCCGCCCCGTACCTCGTCCCTCTCGTCCTCCGTTGCGCCTTCCGCCTCTCCGGCTCACGACCCCTCCGGCCCCTCGATTGCGGACGACGCCATCGCCGCCTCTCCTACCGGCTCGATCTCTCGCTCGAAGATCGTCCGCCGCCCCGCCGCACACCGCAAGCGCACGTCTCGCTCATCCGTCGCTTCCGCCAGCGTCGACCTGAACGGACCCGAAGCGCGCAGACTCGCGAGCGAGTTCCTTGTGCGGAGCGGGTCGTCGAGGTCGACGCGTGAGGGTGGACACAAGCGTGTGGCGAGCGATGCGAGAATGAGCGTGGGCGACTTTGACGAGAGCGTATTCCTTGACGCGTATGGGGGAGAGGGCGGAGACGAGCAGCAGCGGTAGATGACGCTATACCTCTCTCGCGCAACCGCATTTATAGACACTCTGTGTGCATCGCTGTAGATACCCATTTCAAGACAACATTGTGCGCGTCTAAGTCTACTTCGGTGCGAGGAGTCTTTGCGTGTCCTTCCAGACTGACTGGAGGTCTGCGAGACGCGGTAGGACATTCTGGCGAGTGCAAGCGTTAGGAAGTTTGTTAGCGGCGAAGCCACGGACTTACCGGGAAGACGACGAAGACCCGTCGTTCCGCTTCATCCGCTTGGCACGCCCCTTTCTCCACGACCGCCAAGTAATGTCGACCTGCAGCGCCCTGCAATGCTTCATTGACAACGACTTTTGCAATGCATTCGAGCGGAATGAGGTGCGTCTTGCGAGAGGAGCGGAACGTCAAGGGTTTGGAGAAGACGGATGGGAGCGAGAAGTGGTAGGCGGAGCGGGAGGCGAGCTGGAGGCCAAGGGAGGGGAATATCTCGAGCGTTTCTGCGCGGTGGAGAGGGTCAGCCAGTTCAGGCAAGATGCGGGACGGATCAGGGCGATGCGAAGGAAACGGATCCTGCAGCGCGGGTCAAGCCAGCCAAACCAGAGCCGTGGTCTGATGAGCAAGGGTCGACTGGCGCAAGAGATTCGGTCACCACGCTCGAGCATAATAAGCTCACCCTCGCGAGATGAGCGGACGCAGAAAGCGAGAGACAGCAGAACGGCGGAAGCGCTCGTCGTCCATCGCCGCTGGAACGAATGCCACGGTCAGCCAAGCGTATACGCCTACGCTTGCAATCATGGACGAAGCACTGCACGCACATTGTCGAGGGCAGCCGCTGTGAGCACGAGTGAGGCGAGGAGGAGTATTCGCGACAACGGCAAGCTGGGAGCGGTGGCAGCTATGTAGCACGCGTTGACAGTGTTGCCGCGCGTCTGTCTGAGTGTGTAACTCGCCATCCTAGCGATGCGCGGGCGAGTGACACTGGACAACTTCTGGCTCGCCTCTCTCGCTCGACCACAACAGCCGCAATGCGCATTCTTGCTCTGTTTGCCGCGCTATGCGCGCTGTTGTTCACACTCGCACTCGCTGAACCCGCCCCCGCACTCAAAGACTCGCCCGCCCTCGCCCAACCACCGCGTCGTGCCGTCCCATGGGGAAGGGCCGCCGACGAGCGCAAGGACACGGGCAGCGCGAAGAAGGCGGACGGAGCGGACGGGAATGCGGTCAACTACGTACGTCCTGTCAGTCGGGCTCTCTGGTCGTGTCGTCGCCGCGAGTTCGGCGGCTTCCTGGTCGCGAGGTTGTGGAGCCGCAAGCGTGAGGCGGACGAGGGAGCTAGCGGATGGCGGAGGGGGGTCTACGATGTGAATTGGTGCACTGCAGAGTGCTGTGCGGCGCGCGGCGTCGACCGGTGGCGGTTCTGCCTTTAGAGGCTGTGCTCGCGTGCGAGACGCGTGAATGGCCTGGCGGGGACGCGCTGTGGGGTCTGCGGGATGAGCAGGAACACCCTCAAGCCAAGTGCTTGAATGTGCGCAACGGACTCGCCGATCCAGCAACGCCCAACTCGCTCTATACGTCCGCTGACTTGGCGCGTTCCGCTCTCAGCTCGTCACGCTCGACCGGTCAATCACGAACGTTGCAAAGGACAAGATCATTGATGCGCTGCTGAGGATGGGTGCGGTGGTCAAGCAGGAGTACAACTACCGCGTGAGTCTGGCATCTTGCCCTTTCCCACCGCTCCTTGCATGTCGAACGGGTGGCCTCGCTTGTGTGCGGGGTAGGTATCGACAGTGAAGAGGGAGCTTGCGTTTGCTGACTGCTGTTGTATGCCGCAGGTCTACAAAGGTGTCCTCTTCTCGATCCCCTCGTCGCGCGACAAGGGCTTGACCGCGTGGGAGACTGCACTCACAAAGCAGGAGGGCGTCAAGTACGTCGAGAAGGACCAGGAGGTGCGCGCCAACTCGTCTTGAGTCGTCTTGAGCCAGGATCCGATTGTCTTTTGCATTTCTTGTTTTGCTCTGCCTCGCTGTTGTTTCTGCACTGTAACCTCGTTTGTTCAAAGCAGGCCTTTGCCCGAATACATTAGCATGGAATAATAGAATAGGACGCGCATTCCCATTTCGTTTGCAAGGCGCACCGTCCTCAGCGCGATGCGAGGACAGGCGACTGGCGCAGGTTGATGCAGGCGACTGGCGCAGGTTGATGTCGGGCGACTGTAACGAGGCCGATCGATACTGATTCGGGCTTAGTTCCAGAAGCGAGAGTGTGAGGGGAGGAGAGCGCTAAAGTAAGAAGAGAGAGAGAGAGAGAGGAGCTCGGGGTCTACAGCTAGATCGATCATCCAACATCCATCCTCATCAGTTCCACCGCAACCTGTCTATCCGTGTTCGTTCTAGAGGAGTTGGAGCGAGTCGAGTCGAAGGCGAGAGGAGCGATGAAAGGCGAAGTCGAGACGGCCGAAAGAGTCGTGGAGGCGAGCGGGCGTAGCACTCACCCCCCCCATAGAATGGACTACGGGGAAAGTGAGAGAAGAGAGAGGAGGAAGGCGCCGACTTTGGTGCGGCGACGAGGGCGAGTAGGGACGGGCACCTGCTCAACCCGCAACGACTTCTTCACGGCCTCGTACGCATCAACGGTCCCGTGTGCCAGCGAGAGCAGCTCAGCGCGGTCCCGCCACTGATCGTCGGCGATGGAGTAGCCACTGTAGCGAACCTTGTACTTGGGTTAGGGTTAGGGTTAGGGTTAGGGTTAGGGTTAGGGTTAGGGTTAGGGTTAGGGTTAGGGTTAGGGTTAGG
>QYSD01000136.1:0-30103 GCA_009806315.1 Rhodotorula sp. ZM1
TGCAGCATATGGTGGTCATGTGACTGTGCTTGCTAAGCTTAGCAAGGGACAGCAAAACGTGCAGTGGGTCATTAATGCCCCCGTGCACAGACTGGGGCTACGTCGAGGACGAGAACATGTTTGGTTTCTAGTTTGGCGTTCCTCCCGCGCGCTTGTCACGAACAATTGCATCGTTTAGTTGACACAGCGTGCCCAGCCCAAGTGAGCCCCTCAGAGCGCAGAGGAGCCCGCCTCCTCGTCGTCTCTCCGTTCTCGAAGCCGTCGGCTCAACTCGCTCCAACCGCTCGCTCTGTCCATCGAGCCAGTCCGCTCGCTGCAGGGTGCGCTCACAGCCCCGACATGGACCCGCTGGGCAACCTCCAGTTCACGACTTCGGGCGCGCTCATCGAGCTGGTCGACAGTCCGTACCGACCTCCCTTCTCCGGTCGTCGGCGCGCTCAAACTGACCATGATGTGTGTTGGGCGCGAGCAGAAAAGGTCATGGTGCATCTGCGGGACGACCGGAAGCTGGTTGGAGTGCTGAGGAGCTACGATCAGTATGGTGCGTCCGCCGTCCTCTCTCGCTCGACTGGCCGGCCTGGGTACGCTCTTCTTTCCTTCGCGAGCCAACTCAACTTGCCCCCTCCTCCCGCTCTGCCCACCCCCCTCCACGGCCCGTCCACTCTCCCTACCTTCCTCCCTCCCCCGCTCGATCGTGACCTCGTCTTCGCAACGGCACAGCCAACCTCGTCCTCACGCAAACGATCGAGCGGCTAGTCCACCCGCCTTCCAAGTCGTATGCACAGACGGACCGGGGGGTCTTTCTGGTGAGGGGAGAGAACGTGGTGTTGCTTGGGGAGGTGGTGCGTCTCGTCTTCTCTCTCTTCGTGCTGTGGGTTCAGGCCCCGCAGAAATGAGTGCGGGACTCGTCTCGAGATGATGAGACTCGCTGACGCTCGTCCATCTCGCCCTCAGGACCTCGACACGGAAGACGAACCCCTCTCACGCCTCACCCTCCTCCCCTGGTCCTCCCTCTCCGCCCTCCTCGCATCCGAAAAGAAGTACAAGCACGCGCAGAAACAGAGACGGGAGGGGGTATTGTTTGAGAAGTGTGGGTTTGGGGAGGAGGGAGGCGAGGGGGATGCGTATTGAGCGCAAGGCGAGGAGGGGAGGAAAAAGGGGAGGGTTGGGAGGGGAGGGGAGGGGACCCCCGTCTTTCTATTCATTCACAAAGACGCGATGGCGCACGTCCCGAGTGGAGCGGGTACCTCGGGTCCATGGGTGGGAAGTCTTGCGCAGCAAGTAGTGCCTTTCTGTTTTCCACCAGCTCGGTTTGTCATTCCTTGTTCAGCGTTGCTCTGGCACCCTCCCTGTGCCGATGCACACGACAGGTGCAAAGCGGGGAGAGGCTCCAGGGGTGGATGAGCGGGCAGTTTGTCGTTGATCGAGGTGAATACAAAGTGGTTGTAATCGTTTTGGCCCTCTGCCACGTCACTGCCCGGGATGGCCCGCGCAAACGAGCGCGCGGCTCTCTCTTCCGCTTTCCTCAGCAGAGCTCTTCCCCTCGAGTGCGTCCACCAGCTTCACACTGGCCACGAGCTCGCCTGCTGTCACGCCTGCTGCCACCACCAACCAGCCAGCCAACTCACACCGCTCGTGTTTCGTCGCGCTTCGCAGGAAAAACTTTGTTCAGCCATGGCCAAGAAGTCGAAGACGCCGCAGGAGTTCTTTACCGACTTTATGATGGGCGGTGTCTCGTGAGTCTGCTCTCCCATCCGGCCCACCTCGTCCCGCCCCGCGAGCGCGACGACGAGAGACCGAGGGCGCACGGACGTGTTCGCCGGCCGTGGTCCAACGCTCGCCTCGCGTACGACACACACGCCTCGCGGGGCTTGTTGGGCCATGTAGGACGAGCGAGCGAGGTGACGGGACCGCGACTGACTCGGTTGCAAACCCGCGAAACAGCGCCGCCGTCGCAAAGACGGCGGCCGCCCCCATCGAGCGTATCAAGCGTGCGTCACAGTCTCCCCCCCCCTTTCCGTCTTTTCTCTCGCTCGCGTAACGTAGGGCAGAACCGCGAGAGCTGAACGATGCTTGACGCCGCGCAGTCTTGGTCCAGAACCAGGGTGAGATGCTCAAGTCGGGCCGCCTCGCCACCCCCTACAAGGGCATCGCCGACTGCGCCGCCCGCACCTACGCCGACGAGGGTCTCGTTTCGTGTGCGTACACGTCCTCGCGACTCGAGAGCGAGGCGCGCGAGGGCTGACCTGCGAAGGTGTAACCCGCTTGCAGTCTGGCGCGGCAACACCGCCAACGTCATCCGTTACTTCCCGACCCAGGCGCTGAACTTTGCGTTCAAGGACTACTACAAGTCGCTGTTCTCGTACGACCAGAAGCGCGACGGCTACACCAAGTGGATGCTCGGCAACCTCGCGTCCGGTGGTGCCGCCGGTGCGACCTCGCTCCTCTTCGTCTACTCGCTCGACTACGCACGTACCCGTCTCGCCGCCGACAACAAGTCCGCCAAGAAGGGCGGAGGAGAGCGCCAGTTCAACGGCCTCCTCGACGTCTACAAGAAGACCCTCGCCTCGGACGGTGTTGCTGGCTTGTACCGCGGTTTCGTCCCGTCGGTTGTCGGTATCATTGTCTACCGCGGTGTAAGGAGTCGCTCTCCGTCGCTGGTTCAGACGCGAGCCGGTCACTGACGCTCTCGATGCGCGACAGCTCTACTTCGGCATGTACGACTCGCTCAAGCCGGTTGTCGTCTCGGGCTCGCTCCAGGGCTCGTTCCTCGCCTCGTTCCTCCTCGGATGGGGTGTCACCACCGGTGCCGGTCTCGCTTCGTACCCTCTCGACACGATCCGTCGTCGCATGATGGTGCGCACGCCCCTGCCCCTTCCCTCGAGCGTTGGGTCGCGTTCGCTGACGATTGGAACGCGTGCAGATGACCTCGGGCGAGAAGGTCCACTACTCGTCCATGTTCGACGCGGGTCGCCAGATCGTCAAGGCCGAGGGTATGGGCTCGCTCTTCAAGGGTGCCGGTGCGTTCGCCGTTCTTCCCCCTCCACGCTTCCCAACATCTTCGCTGACTCTCTCCACGCTTGCAGGTGCCAACATCCGTGCGCCTAGCTCTCCTTCCATATCGAAGAACTCGGCACGAGACGCTGACCTTGTTCTCGCGCACACGCAGTCCGTGGTGTCGCCGGTGCTGGTGTCCTCTCGCTCTACGACAAGCTCCAGGAGCTCATGTGAGTCGCCTCTTCGTTGCCTTGACGCCCGCTCCGCTGACGTTGCTTCCCTTCCTTCTCCTTCCGCTAGGTTTGGCAAGGTCTACTCGGGTGGATCGGGCTAAACACCCTTGTCCCGCTGTCTATCCCGTCGTCGTACATCTCCCGCCTTCATCCTCCTCGCCTTCGTCTTCCTCAGAGCAACTTCGTCTTCATTTGGCCGTGGCACCCTACGTGGCTGGTCAGTGCGAGAGATGGGAGACACTGTCGTCCCTTCCGAGCTGCGCCCCCCGTCGTCGTCGTGGCTGCCTGTTGGACTTGCGACGAGGGAGAGCTCTTCCTCATTCACGCCTCGCTCGCTGACTATCTGGCGCTCCGAGCGAGGGTCTACACTATTACTGGCAAGGCCAGAGAGCGGTACGCAGCACGCCGTCGCCCGTCAACGCGCTTGGTTCCCGCTTGCCCACCCCTCCTCACCCGACTTCCCCATCTCTCAACTGATCTTTCCTCGCTGACGAAGAGCCCAGGCCGGGGAACAAGCCAGGCTGAGATGCACGGGTATGACTTGAGGAATGGGAGAGATGGTGCGTACGATTTCTCGGAGACTCGGTGCAGATCTCGCAGACGCTCCTCCTCGCGGGACTTGCAGAAGAGGACGCGAGGACGCTGACCGCCCTCGTTGCGCTCACAGACACTTGCATCAGCCTATACCCTGCACCAAGGAACTGTTTCTCAATCCGTGAGAGTGGCTCTCTGCCGGCCATCGCGGCTTCTCTCGCGGCTCTCCTCCCGACTCTGCCCTCCGTCTGCGATCCTCTCTCCAATCTCGCTCCCGTCCTTGACCTCTCGATCGACGCCGCTCTGCTCGATCCGAAACCTGGGTTACTTCAGGCTTGCGCTACGTAGCGCCCGTTGATGGCTTGGTGAAGCTTCGACCTGCACCTACCTGCTCACATGACCGTGTTTCGCAGCTTGACTTTCTCGTGTACCTTCAGCCCGCTCAGCCGACCTCACTCAGGTGCATTGCTCCACTGAGGTTGGGCTGGCGGCGGCGTAGTTCCTTCCGACGTACGGCAGCGAACTCAACGTCGTCGCGGCTGCATACGGCGGTACACCTGTCACGTCTCCTTCGACGGCATCGGTGAGCGGCATCGCGTCGTCGACGTCTTGAGACTCGCTGTCGACTTGCTCGCGGACTCACCTCTATCGACCTCTTCGCGCAGCCAGTATCTCGGGCGGAGGCAGCTTCCCCTTCTGGGGCGCCCTCGTCGGCCTCTCGAACGCCTACCCCGAGCTCAACCACTTCATCCGCCACCAGCTCTTCCCGAACGGCACCGAGGCCTTCGACGCGGCTCGCTCGCTCTGCACCACCCAGCTCGGCGAGTTTCTCGGCAACAAGAGCCTCATTACATTCTGCCGCAACGGTGCAAAAACGTTCACGCTCTCGACGGCCCAGAAGTACAGCAAGCTTGGCCAGCTGGGCGAACCCGTCAAGAAGGACATCTCGCCTGCCGCGACAACCGATGGGATCGTCCGTCGCCCGACCCTCATGTACCACTCATCCACCGACGACATCATCGTTTGTAAGTTCCGGATGTCTCGCTGCAACAAGCCAAGCGCTATTGCCGACGCCCTAGCCGTCCCGCAGACGCACCCGTTCCCGCCTACGTCGAGTCTCAGTGCAAGCGAGGCGCCAAGATCCTCTTCGAGACCGCGCCTGGCCTCACGCACACGACCGCGGCGATCATGTGGACTGCCGACGCCTACAAGTTCCTCGAGTCCGTCTCTGACGGCAAGCTCAAGCTCGACAAGTGCCAGCAGAAAGTCGGCATCACGACGCAGCTCGGCACGGACGAGTTCGTCGCCGCCATTGGGCAGACGGCGTGGAACCTTATCCAGACGCAGATGAGGACCGCGGCTTGAACGGTCGGCAAGTGTTGCAGGATCCGCCACCCGCCTTGATACCCCCCCTTCACTCCTTCGACTTCTTCCTCACCCTCCCTATCGTGACCCTCACTCGCCTCGTCTATCTTCCGTCACCTCAGACTCGATTGCGATGCGCTGAACGTCGGCAATGCAGCAGGCTGCTGCCTATCTCGCCGTCCGTGTCGAGAGCGGGTTGCGAAGGTCTCCTCCGGGCGTTCGTAATCGTCCGCGCCAGCTCCTCCTCCGCTTCTGTGACTTTGTGAGGACGCATTGAGCGTCAGGACTGGCTGCTTGGGACGGACAACGTCCTATAAGACTCGATGCACCGCACCTTGCGCGAGGCTCGCAGGTTGACTTGCTCCCGCTCGCTGCTTCCGTGCTCAATAGACTCGCGGAGCCCTGCAGACTCTGCTAGACGACTCTGCGACTCTGTGCGACGATCAGCTTGGTTCCGGCCTCCCAATATCTGGCCCCCCCCCCTCTCAACCCGCCTCATCACCTTGGCTCAACACCCTTCGACGGCTCGCTTGCGGACGCGCAGATGGCGCAGCAGCTGCCAGAGGTGTTTGCGCAGCTGAAGTACGGTGCGTCGCTGGACCGCATCACCCGGCTACGCGTTGGCTGACCTTTGGCTCTCCCAGTCTGCTTCAGTTGGCCAAATACGCAGCTGCTCAAGCGGGACCCAATTGCGCGAGCATGGTTCAAGTCGCACTGCACGATCACGACCGTGCCTACCGCGCTCGGCGGATGGCCTCTTGCGCTCTACGAAGCCGTCTCCTCGTCGACTCAGGGCGTCCCGGAACTCTTCCTCTCCGAGCAGCATTGCGAGACCCTCCTCGGCTCCCTCGCCGAACTCATGGGACCCAGTCGAGCGCGCGCGAGCTGGCGAGACTCGGCGTGGCACAAGCGAGAAGCGCTCGCTCGCTCCTCGGCGCAGACAGGCGGGATCAAGGTCCGCGTCTTTCGCTCACAGGCAGAGCTCGAGGCGCGCTTTGCGGAACTGAAGGACGGCGATGACTGGGCGGCAACGGAGACGCATTGGCAAGAGCTGAAGCGGGCGCAGGAGGTCTTCCAGTGGTTGGCGAACGGAGCGACCAAGCGGACGGCGTTGGGCGAGCCCAAGTTCGTCGCGGTGGACATCGAGACGTGGGAGCAAGACCATGCGCTCGTGACGGAGGTTGGCGTGGCGAGTTTGCGGTGTCTTCAGTCGGGCAAGATGGTGACCGAGGCGCGGCATCTGGGTGCGTTCGCTCGCCTCCCTCGACTAGGCAGTCTTCTAACCCTCTTGCATCCAACAGTGCTGCAAGAGAACTGGGACAAGCGGAACGGGCGGTATTGTCCGGACGCGCGCGACTACTTCCAGCTTGGCCAGACCGTCACTCTCCCTCGCCAACGGCTAGCGCACGAGCTGCACGACACCTTGTTCCCCTCCGACGGCCGCACAGGTCCAATCATACTCCTCCTCCATGACCACCGCAGCGACTCGAGGTCCCTCGCCTCTCTCGACGTCGACCTCAACAAATACGAGCGGAACCCGCTCCTTCCCCCGCCCAGCTCACCGCTGTACAACCCTCCTGATCGCAGCGACGCCGTCCCCGACCCGCCACCCTGCTTCCTCCTTGACACACAGCGCCTCTTCTCGGGCTTCTCTCGCCGAAAGCGCCAGTCCCGCCTCGAAGACGCCTGCCGCTCGCTCGGTATCGCCCTGCCAGGCAACGAGCCCATCGCGTACCACAACAGCGGCAACGACGCGTGGGTCACGCTCCAGGTTTTCCTGCGGCTCATGCAGACGCCCATCGGCGAGACGGCGGACGAGGTCAAGCCCGCAGGATGGACGCCAGGCGGAAGGTGAGCGCGGAGGAGCGCATAGACAGTCTTGCAGTCTCTATTGTTGTTGCACTTGACGCAGTTCGCCACTCCTTTTAGCTGCGGGAGACGCGCGGGGCAGCGTTGCGAGCGAGAACACGGTGCGGGATGATTACAAAAAACAAAGTCGACAAAACTACACGGATAACGTATCTATTGTCTAATGCGACTCAGCGCCCTCCTCGACGACGTCCTCGTCCCTCTTCTTGCGCGGCCGTCGCTTCTTCGGCTTCTCCTCGCCAGCTTCGCCGCCCGCTTCTTCGCCTGCTTCGGCAGCCGCCTCGTCTTTGCGCGTCCGCCTCGCTCGCACCGTCGCGATCAGCTGGTCCGCCTTCTTCTGCGCCGCCGCGCGCACCCTCTCGGCCTTGTTCTCGCCCTTGACCCGTTCCTGCTCGGCCTTCCTGCGCTCCGACGCGATCTGCCTCTCCTCCTTCTTGATCGCAGACTGCGTCCTCTTCCAGTACGCCATAGCGCCGTGCCTGCAACGCGAGATGATGTCGCTCGCCTGACCTTTGGTGAGGCCGCCGGGGCGCATGATGTCGACCTCGACGTCCATGGGCTTGCCGACCCACACGCCCGAGATGGTCGTCTTGCCATTCTCCCTGTCCTTCTTCGGGACGAGCCGGTTTACGATCATCTCCTTCTGCCTGTCGCTCGCCTCCCCAGACCGCCACTTCGCGTACCGCCCGAGACTGTACGTCTTGTATGTGCGGTGGTTCTGGAGGTACGTGTCGACCTTGAGGAGGCACTCGCGCGGCGAGTAGCCGGTCGCGATTGTCTGGCTAAACACAGCCTGTGACTTGCGCTCGCCGAGTGTCGGGAACGAGCGGAAGATCTGCGCCATGAAGCCGTGATCGGGATGCGGCGACATCTTGACCCACCCGCTGTTCATGAGCTGCAGGATGAAGACGTTGTTGCCGCAGCCGACCCACGCGTTGCGCGAAAGCCGCGCGACCGAATTGCCGCCTTCACCCGTCCATCGTCGCGATGCGGATTCGACGTTTTCACCCGTCTTCGGGTCGCGCGGGTTGGCGAGGTGCTCGACGAGGTCGAAGGCAGTCGTGAAGTGCTGGTACTGGATCGAGTGGAGTCGGCGGACTGGGCTCTTCTCCTCCCCTTCGTGCTCGTCCTCCTCATCTTCCTGCGCCTCCTCCATCGCCTCCAGCTCCTCCGTCGACTTGCCTGGGGACGGGGTCGGTGTTAGCGCAGAGAGTTTGACACAAACTCGAAACACGAGAGCGCGCTTACCGATAATCTCGGTATCCGGGTCCAGCCCAAACAACGTCGGCGTACACATCATCCCGCCGCTCCTCTCCGCCGAGCCGAGCAAGTCGATTACCAGACAATCCGTCTTGCCTGTGTGAGGCGAGAGTCGCAAGCCGCGACCGATCATCTGGAGGAAGAGGTTCTGCGACTTGGTTGGCCGGGCGAGGAGGACGCAGTCAATCTCCGGGAAGTCGGCTAAGACGGAGACCAAAAGAGTCAGCAGCTGATGCGTAAGCGGCGAACGCGCTCAGCTTTGGAGCCCGTCCAAGGACCCGACTTACCTCCTTCAGTTAGGATTCCGTAGTTGATGAGTACCGGATACTCGCCGGCCCTGAAAGAGCGGTACAACTCGGCTCGGTCCGCCTGCTTCGTAGCCATCGAGACGAAGCGCGCGTCAATGCCGCGCTCGCGGAAAGCGTTGGCGAGGTTGACCGAGTGCGGGACCGAGGCGGCGAAGATGAGAGTCGAGCGGCGATCTGCGATAGCGCGAAATCACAGCCAAGTCAGTTCGGCGTCCGAAGAGGCGAGCGAAGAAGGACAGCGCCTGCTCACCCTGCGCTTTCTCGAACCAGGTATCGATGGCGTAATTATTCACCTCGGACTTGTCCATCGCGTTCGCCAGACTCGAAGGGACGTAGTCGCCCGTCTGCCGCGAGACGTCGACTTCGTCGAGATTGAGGCGCTTGCCGAGCTTGACAGTCGTGAACTGCAGTTGCGAGAGCCTGTTCGCGCGACGGTCTCAATTGAAGCTTGACGCATCCAGGAGGGAAGTCGAGACGCACCACTTTCCACGAACCATGTCTAGCCACTCGCCATGCCACACGATCTTCTCAAACACCTTGCCGAGCGCAATCCCGTCCGACCGGCCCCACGTCGCTGTGAACGCGATGAGGGGTACTCGTGCTCGTCCGAGCGAGTCGAGCATGAGCGGAACGGGGTCAGGGTCGGGGTTGGGGATGAGGATGGGCGAAGAGGCGGCGAGGGCGGCGGCTGAAGCAGGCGACGAAGCGACTGCGAGGACGTCGTCGACCTCTTCTTCCTCCTCCGGCAAGGGCTCGAACCCCTCCTCCGCTTCCACATCGACTTCGACCGCAGCAGCCTGCTGCAACGCGTCAACCTCATCCTTCGACGTGATCCGGCTCGCCTTGATCATTCCCTGCGCCTGACCCGTCTCGCTAACCTCGCCCTCGAACCTCTTTTCAATCTCCGAGTCGAAGCGGGTGAGGATGTCGATGTATGAGGGTGCAGCGGCGTGGTGCGCTTCGTCGATGATGACGGCTTTGTGTCGCTCGGGGATGAACTTTTCGAGTCGTGCGCAGTTGTCGCGTGCGAGAGTCTGAAGATCTACCGCCTGTGAGCACGAGAGACGAGACAGAAGCGATCGATCAGGCAAGCTCACCTGGAAAGTTGCGACGGTGACATGACCGTTTCCTGTGCCTCGGCTTTCGCCTTGCTCGACGTCGACAACCTGCGCACCGGGAATGGACTCCTCAGTACATTGGAAGGGGCCCGGACCACAATGTCTGAGCTCCTTGTACCGCACTCACCAAATCCGGATACGCCTTTCTGATCGCCTCGCCCGTCTGCGTCGCGAGCTGGATCGAGTTGACGATGACGAGCACCTGATCAGCTCGTTCGCACGTGACGGGGTGTACTCGGGGCGGAATGAGCGAGATGAGGTTCGTGAACATGGCTGTCTTGCCGCTGCCTATGAGGAGGAGGTCGTCGCAGTCTTGTCAGTTCTGCGATGCGGCGTATAGAGCACTGACGCGAGAAGAAGAGAGTGCCTCGGCCGCACAGCCGGCAGACGAACTCTTCGATCGCCAAGCGCAGGACAGAAGATGTAATGCGAATAACTCACCCGTCGGCGAACTGACTCCTAACCGGCTGTACTCTCCCTTCTGTAGCTCGTCCAGCACACTATTGACGCATTCCTGCTGGTATGGTCGCAAGCTGAACAGGTTTCGCTGCGGTTCAGTGTCGCGAGGGTATCGAGGGGCGTGCGGCCCAGGCGAGGAGGGTGGTCGGGGGGAAGGTCCGGCGGTTGCGACACGTCTAGACGGTATGGAATATCCTCTGGAAACACTCTCAATCGATCGTCCGGGCCACTGCGCCGCGTACAGACTAAACCGTCGAGAAAATGCTGGCGAGGAGGCTGAGGGGGGCAATCGTCGCGGGAGAAGAGCTGGCTCGGTCAGCGACAGTCCTGGCGGCTGCATAGGCCACCGAATACACTGTAAGAGCATCAAACTAGCCGTTTCCGCGGTCGAGGTGAAGGGACGGTGGGCAACTCACTCCTTTCGAGACTGACATCGCACACGCTCCCGCCCACCACGCTTGCTGGGCTGATTCGCTCGGCTTGTCAAGGCTTGAGAGTACGTGGATGCGTGTCGCGGGACCTGCACTGCTCTCTACGCTGTGTGTCATGCTGCGGGACCTTGTGGGGGCGATGTCGACTGATGAGGACCTCAAGGGCTATGTAGGCAGCATAGCGGGACGTGAGATGCTGAGGCGGGCTGTGACAAATTGCGTGGAGGACAAGTGGACGCTGACTTGCCACGGGAGACCCGAGGAGCGTCGGGAATGCTGGTTGAGCCTTGTTGTCCTCCCTCAACCTCCCATTCTAGCCATCATACGGCAGGCTGACCACGTTTCTCCACCGTACGGCAGAGTATGAGACCAAAATTTGCATCCGCGGCGGCAGCAGCCGTCCTCGCCGCTCTTCCCGCTTCCTTCGCCCTTCCGACCTTCTCGCCTTCTTCCCAGCTTCTCTTGCGCCCTTCCGTTCCTCCAGTCCCGATTGTCGTGCGGCGACTTCGGTCAGATACTGAGCTGCCTCCAGTTGACGGCGGTCTTCGTTTCCTTCGCGTAGATCTGGCACGGACTCGGCGACCGCTACGACGCACCCGGCTTGCAGTCGCTCAAGGCGGACCTCGAGGCGGCCGAGGGACTGGAAGGTGTATTCGTGCACATTGTGCAGGTCGGTGCGGACGGACCGGCGGATCAGTGCGTTCCTTCTCCCTTTCCCGCCTCCCTTGCCGCGCGCACAGGCAAAGCCAGCCGGACGTTTCGAGCTTGCTCTTCCAGTCGCTGATGTTCGGAACTTTACGTGCAAAGGAAAGCGACCTTTTTCGGCTCTGCAAACGCCCACGTTGCCCAGATCTGCGCCCAACTCGCCTCCCTTCCCGAAATCACCGATCCCGCTTCCAACCCGTCACGCATGTTCGACGCGCTCGGCTTTTCGCAAGGAGGTCAGCTATTGCGGGCGGTGATCGAGAGATGTAACGGGGAGCGATTGGGAAGCGTCAAGGCGAGGAACTTGGTGACAGTTGGAAGTCAGCATGTGCGTCGAGATCAACTTCCGCGGTCCACAGTTTTGACTATGGTCTCGCCGTGAGTCGCACACTGATCCGACTCGGCCGTCTCGACGCAGATGGGCATATCCGCTCTCCCACCCTGCCCGCCCGGCTCCTCCCCCTTCTCACCCTGCCGCCTCATGCACCTCTCCCTCGTCCGCTCGTCGATCTATTCGCACTGGGCGCAACAAAACATCGTCCCGGCGCAGTACTTCCGCGACCCCGAGCGAATCGGCGAGTACCTCAGCGCAAACGAATTCTTGAGGGACATCAACAACGAGCGCGAGGGGGATCGGCAGGTCGAGGATGGCGAGAGCGCGGAACTCGTCGAGGTTGAGCCGCGGAATCAGACGTACAAAGAAAACTTGAGCAGCCTGAACCGCTTCGTCATGTTCCGCTTCAGGTTCGTCTTCCCGAACTTTCGCTTCCTGGCTTCCAGTCACTCACACGCCTCGACTCGCAGCAAGGAGCACACCGTTGTCCCCCCTCACTCATCGCATTTCACCCTCCCGTCTCCCTCCGCCTCCAATTGCCCACGCCCGCCTCTCCCTCTCGACCTATCTTGCTACCCGACTCCCCTTCCCTACTCCGACCTCCCGCTCTATGCCGAGGACTACATCGGCCTGCAGAAGCTTGACAAGCGTGGGGCGGTCGTGCTCGACGTCTGCGAGGGACCGCATATGGATATCGACGAGGAGTGCTGGCGGAAGATCACGAGGTGGTTTGGCGAGCGAGGGTGGAAGGGAGAGGAGGGAGTGTAGCTCGTTCGGCGTGCTTTCACTGTATCAGCAATCCTGTTCGACTAGCTGCATGGCATGCGAGAGAGGCTACGAAGAGCTGTCGTTGAGCGCGACGCAGATGCAGGCTTTGTGATGCGCCGAATACTGTACGAGGAGAGGCAGATGCGCATCAGCCCTGCTCGCTCATCGCGCGCGACGCCATGAGAGAGCGCAGCCCCAGGCGCACCTGTCGAACCGTTGTACCGCTCGAGAGCTCCCATAATCGCGCGGTGTGGTCGGAGCTCGCTGCGCAGCAAGAAGTTCGTGTCAGGGTCGTGCACTCATCCTCAATATCAAGCCATCCTGGACTGAATAGAGTAGGATGGCTTCATTGAGAGGGAACGCCGGACGCACCCGAAACCAGATAAGCCGAGTCCGCCGAATACGCCATGTCCCACACCCACCGCTGATGCCCCTGCAAGACTTTCTCGAGCTGGTACCCCGTCCCGTCCGCGATCCCTCCTCGCGCATACAGGTTGTTCGGATCTGCTTGAGCAGCGAGAGCGGCAGTTTGAGGGGAAAGGATGGGCGTCCAGATCTTGATGGTCGTGTCGGCGGAGCAGGTGGCGAGTTGTCTGCGAGAGTCGCCGTCAGCATCAAGTCGCCGGAATGGATGAGACAGACGCACTTAGTATCTGGCGAGACGAGCACCCGAATGAGGTATCGCGAGTGCGCCTGGAAGCGCGTCTTTGGCTGCAAGTCGGTGAAGGCGAGGCCAGGTTGGATGGTCCACACATAGACGACACCCTGCGCGCACGAGCCGAGGGTCAGGGAGGGAAGTTTCGCAGAAAGGAGCGTATCGAGCACACCTTGTGGTTCCCGCCGACGAGCGCCGAGCCGTCCGAGGCGATGCAGACAGACCGCATCGGTACATCCTCTTCTGGAAGCTGCGATGAGGAGAATAGTAAGACCGAAAAGCTTGCTTGGAGCAGTACGACCGGGAACTCTTCGACTCACCAGCTCATGACTACAACGGTCACCTCCCAAGTCCCACACCTTGATCGCTCCATTCTGGTCGCACGAGACGAGCTCGCCCTGGTTCGAGTGCAGTGCGAGGTCGTTAACGGGTGCGAAGTGGGCGTAATTTCGCTGCGGAGAGGAGGTTCTGCAGGCGTAGTAGATTAGCCATCTGTAGGTCATCGACCCACGCGGTCGACCTTCAGGCAAGGACGAATGCGACGGCGGAGCCGAAGCTGAGACTGACCGGACATCCCAAATCTTGACCGTCCCATCTTCACTCCCGCTCACCAGCCACTTCGCCTCATTCTGCCACGCCAAACTCGTCACGTTCGCTGTGTGACCTTGTAGCGTTACAAGCTGCGGCGCAAATCGACCAGTTCGAAAATCAGCTTCCGCCTTCGTAGGCAACGAAGCAGGTTCTAGGTTCGCTTTCACGCACTGGCGCCACGTTCGTACTACTCGCCGCTGCACTTTGCGCAATGTCGTAAAGCTTGACTGTCCCAACACCTGCCGCCGCCAGGAACCGCTTGTTCGGAGAGATGGCGAGGCGATTGGGTTGCTGCAAACCGTAGATGGCGATCAGTGATCCTCCAGCCAGAGCCTACAGCCGTCAGACGCCAGATTCCGCATATGAGGAGACGGCGAGCAGCGGATGCGGGAGCGGGAACGCACATGGTCTTGCGTCTGGATTGTCCGACTGCAGATGCCCGACCATGCTTCCCAATAGCTGAGAGCATCGAGGCAGGGAGACGGTCAGCGTGTTTTCTTCCTTGCCCTCGTAACAGTCACAGCCTGATTCCACGCGAAGGAGAGGAGGGAGCGACACTCCGCGACGACAGCGGTCCGTCTCGCTCTTGACTCGCGGGCGGTTGGACTGACCGAATGGTCCCATCGTAGCTCCCTGTCACCAGGATCACACTCAGCGCGTCTGCCGCCGCGCTCTGCTGGACCTGCTGCTGTTGCGCTGCTTGTGGGGGAATTCCGGGCTGAGTAGCTTGAGGCGGAAGGTGGGCGGTCTGAGGGAGGTGAACCCGAGTCGGCATGGCGGGTCACAGGCAGGGAGAACGGTCTGCGAGAGGAGAGGGTCCGTTGGTGAGTGGGGAAGGACGAGGTCAGCTGGAGACAAACGGAGCGGGACAAGACTGGTAGACGCACGTCTGACAGTACAGAGCTACGCAAGCGAGGGGGAGCTCTCGCAAAGGCGGTAAAGCGGCAAAGTGGCTGACTCGGGCGCAGGGACCGGGACGAGGTCGCAAGGAGATGAGGAGGCGAAGAAGAGAGCGGCGAGAGGCGAGCGGTAGAGCGCAACAGAGGCTGATGAGATGAGTTTGATGAAGCTAGCGAGCCTATCTGTGAGCCGATCAAGCGATATGTGCGGAGTGAGCGACCGGTGGGTGGAAGGGGACAGCGAGGACGAGCGGACTGCCCTAAGCTCCTGGGACAGCTCTTCAAGGTCGTAGGCATACCTTACGACGCCGCAATGTCCTTGCAACAACATACGGGACCCAGCGAGCCATACCAGCGCGAGTAAACGAGATGTCCAACTCAGTCTTCCGCCTCCTCTGCCTCCTCACACGGACTCTCCCATCCCCTCGAACCCCTCCAACCCTCCTTCTGACCGACGAGGAAGGCGTGGTCGCAGATCATGTCGGCGCTCGGTCGGTTCGCAGGGTCGATCTCCAGGCAGCGCATGACGAGGTCGACCGCGTCGGCGACGCTGAACGTCGACGGCTCTTCGGAGGTCGACGAGGAGCTCGAGGCTGCTGAAGACGTGGACGACGACATCTTGACCTGCATGGCGGCATAGGCGCGTGTGTCGGACGAGATGCCCTGCATCGCTTCGTCCGGCGACCAGAAGGGGCATTCGCCTGCAGACCCTTCGATATCAGCACGCAGCTCGACAAGGAATGCAGTGCGTCGCGCCTACCGCAGATGAGGACGTAGCCGAGGACGCCCAAGGCCCAGATGTCCTGCTCCTTGCCGCCGTAACGGGCGCCCTTGAGGACCTCGGGTGCCGCAAAGCTGCGAGAGATACGGCACACAGTCAGCAGGTAAGAGCAAGATGAAGATTGATCGCGACGCACTCGAGCGTCCCGGAGAATGTGTCAAACTTCCGACCCTCCTTCACATACGCCGCCGAGCCAAAGTCGATCAGCCGTACATTCCCATCCGCATCGAGCGTGACGTTCTCATCTTTGATGTCGCGGTGGACGATCTGGTGTTCGTGTAGGAACCAAACTGCATCGGCGACTTGCGAGAGGATGCGGTGAATGTCGCGAGGAGGAAGGCCATCCGGATGGGCGTCGACGTAGTCGAATAGGTCTTGGCCGTGGCGAGGGTGCGAATCGGGGTCGGACGTTGGCGAGGCGGTCGCTTGTGGCATGACCTGCGTGACGAAGGCGGGTGAGCGAGACTCGAAGGAGAGGAAAACGAAGCAGACTAACGAGAAAGTAAAACTCCGAGTCCTCCCAGTAGTCGAGCAGCGGGCAGATGTTCGAATGCCCAGTCTGCACGATCCCTCCATCCTTTCCGCCCGTCCACAAGTCCAGCTTGGGCGCCGAGTCCCGCCTGACCGGCGTTCCCTTCCTCGGGATGCTCCCGTTCCGCCCTCGCCGCTTCGAGAGAAAGTTGAGCCGCGGTCGAGGTTCGTAAGGGACGCGGCGGAGGTGGTCGAGGACGTGCACCTCGATCGGAATGGGGCCAAGGATCTTATGCTTCTTCCAGCAGTCCGCGAGGATCCGTTGCTTGATCACGTACTTGATGATCAGCTCTGGCTGCGTGTCGGGGAAACGGAGCAGCAGAACATGTCAGCGTCAATAGCGGGAGACGGAAGTTCAACCTCGCAGCTGAACGCACCCCGACAGGCTTGCCGTCCTTGCCCTTCTCTCTCGCCCTTCTCACACTCCCATACGCACCCTTGCCCGCCTCCTCCTCGTCGCAGACAAAGCTTCGGATGTCGCGCATGCCCGTCACAGCCGAGTACGTTCGTGGATCAACCGGTCCAAGCGGCTTCGTCCAGTCAAGATCGACGGCGGCGCCGACTCGTCCCGGTGCTCCTTGAGAGTCGTCATCCGAGGGAGGTGGGATGTACGGCGTGGGCGGGAGAGATGCGGATGCCGGAGCGGTGGAAGCAAACGGGTCGCCATCGAAAGGCGTCGCGGCGACGGAAGGAGGCGTAGCGAGTCCTGTGTCGCGCGAGCCTGACTCGCCCTCCTCGAGCGAGCGGAAGACGTTCGGCGGGAGAGGAAGGTCAGGCAGGCTGTGCGGTTTGCTTGCACAAGGTTGCGCGAGCTCGACCGTTCGGTCCGAGTCTTCTGTCGAGGCAGGGGTCGCAGTGCCATTCGTCGACGAGTCGAGCGAACGAGGCGGAGAAGTCGAGCTGAGCGAGCCTGTCGCGCTCGACAGCGATCCGCGAGACAGAGCTGGTCGTGGGTGCGCCGTCGTCGACTCGGCGGCGACGTGCGAGAGGGCGAGGGAAGGGTCGCTCTTCTGACCCTTCCGGTGCGTCGGCTCGAATGTGGTGATGGATGGAAGCGGGTCGGTGAGAGGCGAGCGGACGGGATGTGTACCGGTGATGTAGGAGATGGAGTTCGTGTTCGAATGCGAGGTGAAGCCGCCCGTCACGCCCGAGCCGGTCGACGTATACGAGAAGGAGGACTTGTACGTCGAAGTTGCGGGTCGCGTCGGATGCGCCTCCTCCTTCGCCTTGTGGGACGGCGATTCGGAGCGGGAGCGATCAGGCGGGGTGTGCGGCAACTGGTGCCCATGCTTGTACTCGCCGTACTTGGACAATGAGAGCGAGAGCGCAAAGTTGTCCTCCTCGTCGTCGCTTGACGCCTCGTCCTGCAGAGACGGCCACCGCCTCCAGCGCGGTTTCCCCGCCTTTTCCGCTGGCTCGACGGCTCCAGCCCCGCCCGTGCCGGCGTCCCGCTCCTTGCGTTGCTGCTCCTCGCGAGCCCGCGATGACGCCAGCTCCGTCAACTCGCTGCCCAGGACCCTCCACTCCTCCGTCGTCGGAGTAGGCACGAGTCCCGAGTCCTCCGAGCCATGCGCGTCCGAGAACGGCGTGCTCATCCCAAACGTCTGCAGCGACAACACTCCTCCCGTCGCCGTCGCACGCCTCGAACTCGCCCGGCTGCGGTTCCGCGACGGAGGGAGTGAGGCGGACGCGAGACGAGGAGAGATCTGGCTTGCGCCGGCTTTGATTTCCGCTGCTGCTCGCGTCCCACTTGTGCCGCTACCCCACGAGCCGGAATAACCCGAGGGGCCTGCGCCGGCGTTGGTCGAGGATGGCCCGAGCGAAAAGCCTGCGCCGGGCGAGAAAAGGCTTTGGCTTCGCGCGCTCGCAAAATACGGCGCTGAAGCCTGTCGTCGCTTTTGCTGGATGAACTGGGCGAGGGAGGTGGACGTCGAGGGGAAGGAGGATTGGGCGGGAGTAGCGGGGTCAGTCGGAGGAAGCGAAGTGACGGGCGAGGAAGTGCCGGATGACGGGCGGGACGTGTCCGGGTGGACGGACGTAGCGGGCGAGGAAGAGGCAGCGGGAGAGGCGGGGTCGGACTCGACGGTTGGAAGGACGCTCAAGGCGGCGATGGCAGAAGGAAAGGTCGACCGTCGGTCCTTGATGCTCTTCGACGAAGCGCTTCGCGACATGCCACCTGCTGCGTCTTTCGCCGTGCCCACCTTCACTCGTCCGTCTGCACTCTGCTCGTCCGCATCAGACCCGTCCTCGCTCGACTCGAATGCCTCTTCTCGTCGTCGTTCGACGCTCGCTGTACTCCCGCCTGTACTCCGCCTCTCTCGCGTACGATCTCGCGAGCCTGATGCGAAGGGTAAAGGTGCCGTAGGCGTCGCAGGCGAGAGAGCGAGGGACGCCAGAGTCGCAATCTGCGAGGATGATCGGCTGTGTTGTCGATAGAGTGGGGCGAAGGATGGTCGTCGGGGGGCTTCCGTCGAGGGTGGCGGCGGAGGGTTCATGTTGGCGCTGAACAATTGGCTTCGCACCCTTGACCAGCCCTCGAACAGCCGTTCAGGCGAGCGAGAGGAGGTGCTGTTGCAGGTGAGCGGGGAAACATCGTCAGCTCGCGTTCACAGGGACAAGGTCGGCTTGCTTGTCGTGCAGTCGGTCTGTCGGCGAGCGGGCAGCTTTAACCCCGAGCCCAAGGAGCTCTGTCGCTGCGTCGCCGTACATGCATGGTCGGTCCTGCTCGACCCCCTTCTCACGACCACAACGACTTCGGATGAAAGCGTTGACTCACCTGATGCACCTCAAAGAGCACACCCGGTCGACTCAAGCTGTCGGCGAGTCCCGCCGAGGTCGTCGCCCGTCGAGGCGGTCGCTGTCCGATGTCCCCAGATCTCGGTGAAATGAGATGGTCTGGACAGCGAGAGGGCTGCTGTCGTAGACGAGGGTGTCGAGCTAGCTTGTCGATGGGCACTCAAGCTGAGCGAACAGGGAGAGCAGAACGAGGTGTCCACAGTAGCGAAGCCTGTTACTCCACTCGTGAACTGACAAGAGTCGGTGTGATCTGCCCTCGAATAGACCGTTCTGAAGCCCAGTGCGTCGCAGCCAATGCATTCTATGTATTTCGGTGACGTATAAAGATAATAGGCGGGCGCGGCATCTAAAGTTTCCCCTCGACCCGCTCCGACTGCCTCGTCTCCTTCGGTGCGGCTGTCGGCAGGTCCTTGTACGCATCCGACTTGGTCGCGCTGATCTCGAGGCCGGTCGATTCGTCGATGCCGTCTTCGGCGATCTCCTCTGCGAACGAGAGGAAGGGTGAGCAAGAACGCAGACGAGCACGAGAGGAAAGCGAGACGTACCAACAAAGGAGAAGTCCCAGCGGCGCTGCGAGAATGCAGTCGGCAGTCAGAGACGGCATCTCATCATTCGTGCACAGCTCGAAACAGGACGGTAACTGCGAACGCACCTCCTCGCCGCGCATCAAGAAGTCAGTCCTCCCGTCCCACTCCCTCCTCCACCTGACCTTTCCCTGCGCACTCTCCTCCCCATCCCGGACAAACTTGCTACACGCGCAAGTCGCCGCCCCGACAACCAACCTCTCCTCATCCCTCCACAACCCCAACTCCTCCACCTCTCCCGGCTCAGGCTCCTTCCCACCTTCCTTCCCCGGAACGCGCAACACACTCGGATCGTCCAAGTCGCCTGCCAAAGCGCGACACAGGCCGAGCTTGGTCGCTGCGTGGCTGAAGACAATCACTTTCTTGACGCCACGCGCGGAGAGGGCGGCGGTGAGGAGTTGGGAGAAGCAGAGGGCGCGGGCGTGCAGGGCGCGCATGGATTCGCCCACTCGCGGAGGGGTGAGGAGAGGGGTCCATGGGGAGTAGGGCGTGAGAGAGGAAGAGATGGAGGAGGAGGCGGGGGAATCGTCGACGAGCGGGAAGTGGTCCTTGAGGAAGGAGGGTGAGGCGAGAGCTGGATGCAAGCCGCGTCGGACGGGGAGGTACCATTCGGCTGAGTGAGCGAGAGCGTCAGTCCCAGAGCTGTCGTGACAGGCGGACCGAAGAGACCGGCTCGCCAGCCTGTCCTCCGGCAGGGTTTCGAGCAGCTCAAAGTGACTCACCCAGTCCCGGCTCGATAAAGATAGGTACGCCCAGTGCTTCGGCCGTCGGCGTCGCCGTCTGGACACATCGGTAGAGGGGTCTGCGAGAGAAAGCCGTCCGACGTCAGCGGGTACAACTTTCGCGTACGTACCGCAGCAGGCCACACAGAGCACTGAAGAAGCTCGTCATTCTGCCGGCCGCGACGAGCCACCCACTCACGAAGTCAACACGACGACCCCTTCCTCTCGCGCCTGTCCCTCCCTCTCAATCCCCAACTCCCGCTTCAGAAACGCCGCCAACTCCTTTGCCTGATCCACTCCATGCGCTGACAGAGGTGGGTCACGAGGAATGCCTGTGGGTGACGCCCAGGTTTGCGTCTCCCAGGAGAGTCTGTGAGATGAGGTCAGTTGGGCAAGAGCGGCGCGTTGGAGGGAGAGTCGGCGCACCGGAAGCCGTGCCTGCAGACGTAGATCGCTTCGAGAACCATCGTGGCGGCCTGGCGGGCGAGTGTATGGCGGTTGAGCCGACGAGATGATTGCCGGAGGACGCGGGGAGCGAGAGGCGCGGTTGGCGTGAGAGAACTTTTTGGAGCACCGGCTCAGCGTCGTGTTCAGCTGTGTATGATATGAAGCAGGTCTGACCAAGCGAGAATGAGCGAGGCGAGTGAACGAGAGGAAGCCAACGGACGACGAGGAGGGAACCGGTATAGTCCAGGGCTGTAGCCGGGTTCCTCAAGAGACAGCGGAGCAGCGTCTGAACGCAGGGGAGCGACAAAAGAGCGAAGGAAGCAGTTGCGACGGAGGAAGCTCTCTTGAACGAGACCTTCGCAACTCGCTCGCGACCACAACGGCGAGATTGGCAGCAACCGGCTGCATTTCCGACGTCCTGTGCGTCGCATATGATACTCAAGATGTCCGTCCAATAAAAATGAAGACTCGAAAGACCTGAAGGGCGAAGAGGAGGAGGAGAAGAGGGTATCCTGAGAAAGAGTCGCGCCTTGAACCGCCTCACATCGAGCCCTTGATGAGGTTCCACGCGGACGGGCCAATTGCAGCGATGTACTCGGGCGTGCCGGGCTGGGTCGAGACGCCGAGAGTCTGGTTGCACTGGTCGAGCTTGAGCGTGCCGTCGAACGCCGACTCGAGGTAGTTGTACGCGTCGGCAGTCCAGACGACGGCGGCGACGGTGTGGTTGAATCCGGGTGCCGACTCGAAGAGGATCTTGGCGCCGCGCTGGCACTGCGACTGGACGTACGCCGGGACGGGCTTGTCTGGGGGAGAGGCGAGGGGAGCGGAGGTCAGCTTCTACAAGTCTCACGATGACTGAACCACTTTGAGCACGCACACGAGACGATGTTGTCGGTGATCGAGTGGTACATGAACGTTGGGATGTGGACGATGCCGTCCGTCGTCGCGGCGGGCGAGATGCTCTGGTTGACCGGGTTTCCGAGCAAGCCGAGCGACGTGTACTTGGCTGCAACCGACATGTTGAGGGTTTCGCGTCCGTAGCGGAAGAACGAGTAGAAGCTCTTGTCGTAGAGAATGGGAGCGAGCTCGGTGTTGCAGAGCGTGCGGGCGGCTTCGAGCGCGGCAGTGCCGTTCGGGAAAAGCTCGCGCTTGAAGAACGTGTCGAGCTCAGGGTAGGCGTTGGCGAGACCGGTCAGCGCGCCCCAGGCGAGGTAGGCGCCAGGGCTGCCATCTGCAAGGGGCGGTACCGAGGCGTGTCCTCGTCAGCTACCGCAGTCTCTGCTCGAGTCGAGTCATCGGAACGCACTGAGGAGGTCGAGAGTCGAGAACGAGTCGACAGGCGTGCCACCGTAAGCCGCAGCAATGACGTTCAAGCCCTTGCCGTAGGTCGAGAGGAACTGGTTCGCCCAAGCGCTCGCGTGCGCTCCGCCCGAGTAGCCATGAAGGACCGCCTTGTAGCCGTCCGTCTTGGGGAGGATGTTGGGGAAGTTGAGCATCGCCCTCAAGCCGTCAATGACGCCGAAGGCCTCCTGGACGCCGGCGATGTAGGCCGCCTTGGGTCCCTCGTGGTCTGGCACGGCGACGTACCATCCCTTGTAGAGACCGGCAAAGATATCGATGGCGACGGCGGAGAGGATAAAGTCGGTCGCGTTCGAGCCGCCTCCGTTCTGGAGTGCGTAGGTGACTTCACAATCGCGGCAGGCAGAGTCGATTGGCGCGGCGAGAACCATGATGCGAGGAGGCGACGCAGGCTGCAAGGGAGCGTAGAGGGTCGCGGCGGTAACGGCGTCCTCACCCGTCGCGAGGGTCGTCTTGTCTGCGGAGGGGGGAGGGAGTCAGCTTTCGCCTCGAGCAGACACGCCCGATCGCTCGCACTCACAGAGAACCTGGTACGCCGCGGAAGCCTCCGAGTCGAAGGGCGTCCAGACGGGGCGAGCCTTGAAGACCTGGCCATTGTTGGCGCGCTGAAAGCCGTTCGGGGCCTGGTAAAACGGGTCCTGCGAGGGAGGGAGGGTCGTGCCGGCGGGTTGGAGGGCGAGGTTGCGCTTCGAAAGCGGGGAAGCAGACGCTGCGGTCGCAAGAGCGAGGGCGAGGAGAGTCGTGCGCATGTCTGAGCGACGAGATGGAGACGACGAGTTCAGTGGGTTAGGGAATCAGGCGTCGACTTTGAGCCAAAGCACAGGTCGTAGGTCGCAAGGAGGGACTGAGGGAGAGGGAGAGCAGCGATGGGGGGAAAGTGGAGGAGAGGGAAGGTGCCCCGCATCGCTCGCACCGGGCGAGTCGACTGAGCGGGCCCGGACAATTTCGACCCAGTGCGAGTTGTTCACGCGGGCGCTGGCACCGCGCGTGCTCGACCTAATCTGGACACGCCAACACGATCGACGTCGGCAGCGGGAACAGTCCCGGCGAGGAGGCCGACGGAGCGATGCGCGCCGCGACAGCGATCGTGACCGTCCGGAGCTGCTTCGTTCAGCAGGCGACGACGCGCATCTGCGCCAGGAAGAGCAGGAGGAGCCAGGCAGATCGCAAGAGAGCAAACAGAAAGACGCACCTCCCCCCCGCACCGCACCCCACCGCACCGCCGCCGCCGACGAGCGAAAGGCAGAGGCAACCGTTGCAGGGCAGAGGCAAAGACAACAAGCGACAGCGACAGACACAACGGAAGCGAACCCGCACAAGCGCACCCACACCGATCAGTACCCGAAACGGTCCCGCCAGTTCTCGCCATACTCGCGCTTCATCCGCTCGTTCATCTGGTCGATGTCGGCCTGAACCTCGGCGACCGTCTTCTTCTCGCTCGACCCGGTGCGAGCCATCCCGAGTGAGGGGCGGACAGGTCCACGGGCCGCTGGTGGTCGAGGGGCAGCGTCGTCATCCGAGTCGAGCGTCAGGTCGAGCACCTCGTTCGCGCGCGACGCCAACCCGTTCGTTGATGCTGAAGAACCCGGCGTGCCCGTCCCGGACGCAGTCATCGGCGCCGTCCCGCTCACCCGCGACCGCTTCGCCGGCCGCTCGTCGTCGTCGTCGTCCGTGTCCGAGTCGAGCGTGAGCGCCCCGCTCGCCATCGCAGACGACGCGCGCGCTTTGCCCTTCCCGTTCAAGCTGTTCAGCGGGTTGGGATTGCCTGGGTCGGGCGCCGTGACGGGCGTGTTGCGCCCAGAGCCGGCAGCAGAGGCGGGCGCCGTCCGAGGCTTTGCCGTGCCGTGCTTGTTGTCGTCCGAGCGCCACGTCCCGTCGGGCTCGACTGTCACCGACTCGACAGACGACGGGCAGATCTTGAGGATGTCGTCGAAGTAGCTGCCGGCGAAAAAAAAAAAAAGAAAAAAGAAAAAAGAAAAAAAAGGTCAGCTTCGCGATGCGCAGCAGCGAGCGGCGGGCGAACGCACCCGTCGACGACGATGTCGTCCACCTTGAGCGTCTTGTTGCAGATTGGACACTGCCACTGCGGCGTCTGCTCGTTCATCTCGAACCAAATCGACGCGTCGAAGCAGGCGATGTGGCTGCAGTGCGCCGAGCGGATCGGGATGGCTATCCGCAGGAACGAGAGCTGCGAGAGGGGCGTGTGAGCGGGCTGCGCGACGAGGGCGGAACCCAGTGAAGCCTACGGGATCTTTCAGTTCGAGGCGGAACGAGCTGGCCTCGACGTCCTCATCCGAGTTCAGGTCAACGACTGGAGACGGCAATCGACCTGGTCAGCGAAAGAAGGCCAGAAGAAACGGATCGAGGCGCTACGCACTGCTCTTGATGACTTCCTCCTTCGACTTGGTCTTGCCGGACTTGACCTTTCCGACGACCGCCTCGACCGGCGTGTACTCGACGAGGTAGCAGACGAGGAAGTAGAGCTTTTCCGTGTTGATGTAGATGACCTCGACGCGGTTCGTCGAGCCTGCCGTCGTCAGGACCGTCGCGCCCTTGCTCGGGCTGAGGTTGACAGGCGGCGTCGTGCCAGGCTGTTTCTTGATGCCCTTCGTGTTCGCCGGGACCGTCACGCCGTTGAGCTTGATCTCGCACGTCCCGGGAAACTCGATCGGCGCAGGGAACTGGTTCGCCGTCGGCCGGTGCAGGTTCCAGTTGACGTCGGACGTGCAGTACAGACGGACCTGGTACTGCGGGTTCGACGGCGACTCTTTCGCCTTGGCGAGGAGCGCACGCTGCGCCTCGGTGAACGTGAACGAGCACGTGCCGACTTTGCGGTCGCCCTGTGCTGCCTTGGTGAGCGTGACGACCGACGAGAGCGCCTTGTCGACTCGGTAGAACGGCGAAGGGCGGAACTTGATCGGGATCTCCTCGACACGCTGGTTCTGCCACGACCCAGACCCGCTCGCGCCTGCCCCGCCGCTGCTCGAACCAAACTTGGGTGGCGGAAGCCTGTTCGAGACCCCCGCGCCGTACGCTCCACCGTACCCTGACGTGGACGCGCCGTGCACAGGCGAGCTGCCCGCGCTCCCGGCGCCGTAGTCGTGTCCGCCCGCATACCCGTTCGCGCCGAGACCGCTTCCTCCGCCGGTGTACGCCCACGTCCCGCGAGAGCCGCCGCCGCCGCTTCCCGTCGGCGAGCTATAAGGCGCCGTGCTGGTGGGAGTTGGCGGGGCAGGGTCATGAGCGGGCGTGCGCGAGGTGGAAGTGGACGAGGACGACGCAGACGAGCGCCGCCGGTGAGAGGGAACGTACGACGACTTCGCTTCGCTGATCAGCCGCTTGCAGGTGTAGAAGCGGGCCTTGTCAAGCCGGTTGAACTCGCTCACGACGAGGTCCAGGAGCGATTGGTACTGCACGCGATGGAAGGCAGCAGAGGTCAGTCTCCGCGCGGACAGGACGAGGTTGCGGAGGCCTCACCAAGTCGTTCTTCTTGCCCGTCAGCCGTAAGTTCGTGTACAGCGTGTTGTTGATGCTCCGGATCGCGTTCTTGAGCCGGTCGACCGTCATGTACTGGAGGTCGCGAGTCGCCTCGGCGTACATCTGCACGTGCAAGGAAAGCGGTCAGTTCGGAATGGATATCGCGAAGTAAGCGGATCCCTGACTCACCGCACTGTCGGACGACATGCCGAGCGCTAGAGGCGTGTGGTTGCGCTGGTCACGAAGCTGAGCTTCGCAAGGAGGCGAGTCTTGGCGGGGAAAGGCGGGCGGCTGCTCGTAGCGGGCGGCGCGGGATGCGGTCGAGCTAGGTCTGCTTGATGAAGCGGATGCGACAGTCGGCGAGGGAGAGACGGAAAGTGAAGGCGAGGGCTGCTGGAGAGGCCGAACTTGAAGGTGCGGGTTGGCAACGGATTGTGGAGCTGTGGCGACGGCGCAAGGAGGTGCAACGGTGTCGAAGCGGATACGAGGAGAGTAGGGCGAGAAGGCGTAAGGGTAGAAATTCTGGTAGACCTGGGTGACCGGTGAGTCGTGGTACGTGTAGACGAAGTTGCCTGGCGGGACTGGCTGGGCTGGATGAACGTGCTGGAATGGTAAACCGGTTCTTGGATCGATGTAGGTATTGACAGGCCACTCGCCGTGCATGCAAACGGGCGGCACACGGAGAGGGGATGAGGAGGGCTGTGAGAACGAGCGCGTGCGTGGTCAGCTGGGCGAATCTGCCGGCTTCGATGCAACCGAGGATGGCGTGCACGGAAGCAGCAGCACGCCAAGCCAGTCTGTCGTGCTCGTTCTCACGTCGCCCGTCGTTTTAGGAGGAGATGGAAGTGGCAGGCGCCTCTGAATGAGGTCGCGCAGCTGAAAGGGCCTACGGGAGCTCTCCAAGCCTGACTTGGATCTACCCAACGCGCTCCAAGTCCCCTTCTCCTCGCCTGCCGCGTTGACATCTCGCCATCACCGCCCAGCAGAACCGAGGAGTGCGAGGGCCACGGACTCGCGCCGCGCCGCGCGACGACAGCCAGAAGAGTCAGAGAAGCGTGTGCGCACCCGTCCGTGCTACCAACCAAGCCCTACGTCGAGAGAAGCGGCGCCGGGACAGCCTCAATGGGGACGGGTGAGCTGGAAGTCGGCGGCGACCCGGGGAGAATGCGTCGATCGAGGGTGTACGCGGTGCGACGACTCTTCCGTAGCCAGCAAGCCGGTCCAGGGGGCGTCCTGAACCGTGTGAACGGTGGGGCCGAGCCAAACCTCTCCCGCTCGCTTCTCTCGCCTGAACTTGTCACTCGCTCACCGCTCGCACGCTTGTAGAGACTGAGAAGTCGCGCAGCCGCTGACAGACCGTCTGTGATCCACACCAGCGCGCTTCCTGCTCGTTTCGGGTTTGTTCTGTGCCCTGAAGTTCTCCGAGGCCGAGTCGCGGGCGATCCTCCCAAGGAGGTGTTCTGTCGCGTGCTGGGACGGCGTTGCCTGCACAGAGGCATCAACAGCACTGTCCACGACCGCACGCAGACGCCAGCAGCGACCCACAGCGCGAGGTGACGGGGTTCACGCCGATCCTCTTCTCGGGACGCACCCTCGTCGCTCGCTTGCCCGCCTCGTACTCTCCATCGCCGCGCCTCTCGAACTCCGCACACACGGCACGAGCACGAACAGCTGCCATGCTCGCCCGCGTCAGGTCAGCGTCCTCGCAGTGCGTCCAGTTCGCACTCCCGCTCGCACGAGTTGCCCACTGACCGACTTTCGACCGCATTGTCGCAGGAGTTCGCCGACCGACACAATGTCCAGCAAGTCTGGTGCGCTCGCAGACGACAGCTCGCCGCCGCCGTACTCGTCGCTGTCCTCCCAGTCGAGCGAAGGCGTCCAACCTCCCGAAGTCCGTCGTGCCGCTTCGTCCGCACGCCTCCCGCGTCCTGCCTACGCCGATAGCGACGGTTCGTCTGAGCTCACAGTGACTTCTGACGGAAGGCAACCGAGCACGAGGCGTTCCGTCGCGCATCGTGCGGTCGTGACTGGGCATCCCGCTTCTGCTCCCGCTCTTGCTGCAGACCCACATTCCTCCACGAACAGTGCCCCTTCCCTGGCACATCCCCACACTCCTTCGCAGTACCTGTATAGCTACTCCATTTCTGGCTCGTATCCAGCCCAGGCTCCGTTCGAGGCGCACCACCACGCCAACTACGGGCGTTCGACCGCGAGCGCGTACCCCTACTCGACTGTCCCGACACCGTCGACCTCGGCGTCGGCGTACTACAGCAACGAGTACCCGATCACGCACTCGCCGAGCCCGCCCGTCGCCCTTGCCATCGACACGACTTCAACCTCGCCCGCCTCGCCGCTCGTCTCGCTCTCGCCCGCAATGCCTTTGGCCTTCACGCCCCTCGACGCCGGTCTCGCCGCCCTCTCGCTGACGCACTCGCCGCAGGGAAGCCCGTCCGAAGCGTACCACCACCACTCGCTGCCGATGCACTTGGCCGCCTCGCCCGACGTAGCGCACTATGCCCACCACCAAGCGTACCCGGCTTCGTACCCGTACTCGACCCCGAGTCACCCGCAACAGGGTTTCTACTATCCGCCGCCGCACACGCAGGTGCACGCTCAATCGCCAATGCCGTCGTACGCGCCGAACGGGTTCACTGCCGCGTATCCGTACGGCTTTTCGTCGCTCCCCCCACGTCCTTCGCACTCGCCCGACGTTGCTCGCCCCCGCACGCGCGGAGGGTGCATGCCACCCCTCGGCGCGCCGCGCATGGCCGCAACAAAGAGCCACGACTCGAATGACGAGTCCAAGTGGACTCTGTTCAGGCGCAGCATCGAGGAGGGCGAGCACCCGATGAGTCGTGGGACGTGCAAGTTCTTCAACCCGGGCATCGTGAGCCACCGCGGTCTGTTCGGTCCGACGGGCTCGCTGACTTTGGCTTCGCCTCCCGCAGGGCTTCGGCTACATCGTCGACGACAGGGCTGAGGAGCTCGGCACGGACGGTGCGTGCGAGCGTGTCGATCGTTGAGGACTGGATTTGAGCTGACGGGGTCCCTCGTGCGCGCAGTCTTTGTCCACTACACCGGCATCGACCTTCCTCGCGGCTTCCGCTGCCTGTCGCAAGGCGAACGAGTGAGTCGTCAGCGTGACTCTCGGCTTCGCAGCCATTCTGAGCAGCAGCTGACTCACGAGTGCGACGACTTGCAGGTCGAGTACGTCTTGACGAAGAACATGCGCAAGAACCGCATCCAGGCTCTCCGCGTCACGGGCGAGAACGGTGCGCCCCGCTCACCGTTCCCTTCACTCTTTCGCCTCAATGGACATGGTCCCTGCCCCAGGCATGCCGCTCATCGGCCTCACCGGCAATCCCCAGCACGTCCGCACGATCCAGCGCACCCGCCGGGGACCCTCGAACGGCGACTTGGCCTCGTTCTCCGACTGAAATTTCGCTCCCGCAACTCGCTTCCTCTCGCATCGCTACCTGTCCTACGCAAGACTATTCCTCACCACTCGATTTGCCCACACGCGCCATCGCTTGATACCACCCCCATCGCCAGTTTTGCCTTGCATTCCCTCGCGCCCCATCGTCCTCGCCCCCCTTTGCAGCGAACTCACATCCGCATCGTCTTTTGCAGTCTCGTACGTCTCGCACCATTCGCAATGCATTCCATGGTTTTATCGCAGACGACGAGGGACCGTCCGAACGGCGCCTTTGTTCTTTTTTTTTCCCCTTTCGTTCCGAGGGTACAGGGTATACACGGCTCCTCCTCTTCAATCGTCAGCGAAACAAGCTACAGGTATCTCAAGTCGCGACTCGGCTCCTCCCATCAAGCGACCTTCCTCCTCTTTGCATCGGGCGAAACGTTCGTGACGGGCTTTTCTCGACCGTTGTCCGCTGGCGTGGTCGAGCTGGGACGTACGAAACGAAGGGTGCGGTGGTCAACAAACTGTTTATTCCGGAAAC
The DNA here is from genome assembly GCA_009806315.1 of Rhodotorula sp. ZM1. Lineage (NCBI taxonomy): Eukaryota > Fungi > Basidiomycota > Microbotryomycetes > Sporidiobolales > Sporidiobolaceae > Rhodotorula > Rhodotorula sp. ZM1. The sequence continues at coordinate 29,183 of QYSD01000136.1, forward strand.
AGAGTCTAGGGTTTTGCGAGTGAGCGAGAACGCGGTCGCATGTAGGGTTCTACGAGGGGGAAAAGGTGTGTAATCGAGCGGGAGGGAAGAGGGAGGGTAGGGAGAGGGAGGGGAGGGGAAGGGGAAGGAGGGACGATGCGCGGGGGGGGGGGGTCTCGGGCAAAGGGCTCACTTCTGCGCGGAAAAGTACTCCTTGCTCGCCTTCGGGTCAGGCTTGATCGTCGCACTCTTCGACTCGGGGTCCCAGTTCGCGGGGCACACCTCGCCGTGCTCGTCCGTGAACTGGAACGCCTTGATCAGTCGGAGCGTCTCGTCGACCGAGCGGCCGACGGGGAGATCGTTGATCGTGATCTGGCGGAGGGTGCCTTTGGGGTCGATGAGGAAGAGGCCGCGGAGAGCGACGCCGGCGTCCTGTGACCGAAAGAAAGGGGCGGGGCGAGGCGAAGACGGTCAGTACGCCGTTTCGTCCCCGGGTCCGAGAAAGTCGGCACTTTCAGAGCGCGCCACTCACCTCGAGCAAGACGCCGTAATCGCGGCTCATCCTCATGTTCTTGTCCGCGACAAGCTTGAGCTTCAAGTTGGGTCCGAGGCCGCCCTCGTTGCGGTTCGTGTTGGCCCACGCGAGGTGCGAGTACTCCGAGTCGGTCGAGACGGCGAGGACTTCGGTGTTGAGTGCGGCAAAGTCCGAGAGGCGCTCGTTGAAGGCGAGGATCTCGGTCGGGCAGACGAAGGTGACTGTGCGGGATGGAAGTGGGCGACGAGTTGTGTCGTCGTTGAGCGGCGGGACCGTCCGGCGCGAAGGGTGACAAGACACGATGGAGTAGGCGGACAGAGCGGATGAACCAACGGGCAAGGGACAGAGCGCATGAAGGAAGTTGGCGGCGGGGGGGGGGGGGGGGGGGGGGGGGGGGGGGGGGGCCC
>QYSD01000137.1:0-30048 GCA_009806315.1 Rhodotorula sp. ZM1
CCCTAACCCTAACCCTAACCCTAACCCTAACCCTAACCCTAACCCTAACCCTAACCCTAACCCTAACCCTAACCCGTGGTCCGTTTGGAAGAATCTTGAGCGAGTCGAGAGTCGAGAGGAGCGAGAGGAAAGCGAATCGGCGAGACCGGAAGAGTGGAAGTCGAGAGCGGGTGTAGCAGCGAGGTTGAGCGAGTGGAAGAGGCGTCGAGCGAGGAGCAAGGAGGAGTGCCTCTTACAACCTCCTGCAATACCGAAAACCTGTTGCTGCAGTCGAGCGAAGGCGTAGTCGAGCTGATAGGCGAGGGCGGAGTCGAGCGAGTGTGAGATGGAGACAAAGGGACAAGTTGAGAGCTTACATTGTACACCATTCTCCCAAGAAATTGTATAGACGTTGATCCGCAACTCATGCTGGTTTAGAGAAGCTGTTAAACCCGTTTGGCACATATGGCTAACCGGTTTCTTCGCCGTCGAACGGCGAGATAGTATAGTGGTTAGTACAGCTGGTTCTGATGCAGTCCTTTCCAGCTAACCTGGGTTCGATCCCCAGTCACGCCTAGCTTTTTGTCGAAAAGGCAGCACCTCGCAATTCCTCTTAGTTTCCTGCAAAGTTTCTCTCGCGTAGTAGCCTGACAAAGCAGGCCATTGCTTATCCATGCTGGCACTATTGTACTCATTGTGTGCGGTCAGACTGCCTGGATCTACCACAAGCCTAGACCCAGAGAGAAATACAATGTCCTTTTTCGGGGCATGCTAATCACAGCTCGGTTGATCTAGTTGGTTATGATGCGGACCTAATAGCTTCATGTGTTTAGTCCGATGTCGGCGGTTCGATCCCGCCACTGAGCAGGTTTCCTTTTGCTGATGGGTATCAGGACAACTACTGCCCCACTTCTTTGCTGTCGACTTTGACTTATCACAGCTTATTTCTACACATAGCATAGCTGACCCTGCACTGCAGTGGTCACATCTAGCAAGATGAAGTCCTGAAGAGGAGTCGGAGGAAGGACAAGATGTCGATCCACAGCGTGCTTATGTAGGTTGGCGCAGAGGGAGTGAGAAAAGGAATAGACCGGGCATGTAAAAAGAAAGCCTCTTCGACCGGGAATTGAACCCGGGTCTCAGCCGTGACAAGGCTGGATACTAACCACTATACTATCGAAGACGTGCGGTGATGGCTGCGCCAGCCAATGCGTTTATACATTGCCTTGCTCGCGACTTGCAGAGGCGCTGTCAATCTTTGACCTGGTCGGTGGTGTACTGACAGATCGCCGCAGCGTCAGAGCCGCTCACGCTGCACAGAGGCTGTGGGCAGGCGTCAGTTGCCCTCTCGCGCACTCGGCGGCATCTGGCTTCCAGGTGTTCACGGCGCCGTGATCCATACTACCCCCGCACCTTATGGAGGAGGCGGAGAGGCAACGGTACTGGATAAAGCCAGGCTGCTCCGTCCAGCAGAGGAAGACACGTTAGAAAGACTGCACGAAGCGGAGCAAAGGAAAGACAAGGGAGAGCATTGTCACTGTCCCGATCCGACAGATGATGCCCTTGAACTGCGATGGATGCAAAAATGCGAGTTAAACTACAGCCCCCCCCCCCCCCACCACCACCAACGCTCGTGCACTACCACACGCACGCTACCGCTTGACGAACGGCAAGCCCATTCCTGACAACAACGCTCGCGCCTGGTCCTGCGCACCTCGTCCGCGTGCAGTCGTCCTGCAAAAGACGTTCATTCCGAACAGGCGCGGGTACTGGTCGAGGTTGACCTCGATCTGGGGGAAGAGGCCCATAGCGTCCGGGGAGAGGCCGAACGCGACGACGCCCGAGTTGAGCGAGACGTTCTGTCGCGGGGTCGAGGCGGGCGGGAGGGGGATGCCGTTGAAGGCCTTGAGGCGCGGGAGGACAAAGTCGGTGAGGGTCTCGAGGAAGTGGTACATCTCGTCGCCGCGGAGCTCGACCTTTGCGCCCGAGGGCATTCCCGCGCGGACCTTGAACGAGGCGGACTTTCTCGTCGTGCGGGTGATGACGATGCCCTTGCCCGATCCGGGCCCGTAAGGGCCGGGGTGGACGGACTGGAGGGCCTCGCCGGTGATGGCCTGGAAGGCCATGATGAGCGGGAGGAGGGTGCTCTTGGACTGGAGGGCGTGCTTGGTCATGCATTCGACGACGATCGACTCGAGGCGCGGGACCGAGTCGGGCGAGGTGTAGGACGGGTTCGGTGCGAGGGCGCGGCCGCCGCGAGTCGGCGGGAGCTTGTCGCGGCCGCGGGTGTACGGGTTCTCGGGGTCCCACACGAGCTGTCGCTCGAGGGGGTTTGGGCGAGGCTCGGTGTGCCGCTTGTGCGAGTAGAGGAGGTACAAGAGGTCGTGCGAGAGCGAGTGGGTGTAGTGGTCCTCGAGGCGGGCGCGGGCTGTGCGGCCGTACGTGATGCGCCGCGGCAGCTGGTCGCGCATGGACTGCACCCGCTCTGCCGCCGCCGTGTCTGCGTCCTCCCCCGCTGCCACTGCGCTCGTCGCTGTTGATGCGGATCGGAGTTGGGCGGGTGGTCGTGGGCGTGCGCGCGCGACTGCGTGTGCGGTGCGAGCGAGTGCACCAGCAGGACCCTTCATTGTGGTGCAGCGTCAAACAGTGCAAAGTGAGCGGACGCAGAGCGAGCGAAGCTGAACTGAGCGAGCTTGCCCGCGTCGTCGTCGTCGTCGTCGTCGTCGTCGTCGTCGCGCTCGTGCTCGTGGTCGTGCTCGTGGTAGTTACGCTCAGTCGTCATGTCGCCCCCTACCGCCGGTGGAAAGGACTCGCACGCCGCCCGCATCCTCGGCTCTGGCACTTCGGGTTCAGTTCCTCGCCATCACCCGCGTTGATCGGGTTGGCTGACTGTCTCGCGCGAATGCAGGCATCGCCGAGCTCATCATCTTCCACCCAGTGTGCGCATCCTACGCCTCTCCCGGCTCCATCGCCCCCCGCTCCCCCTGACTCGTTTCACGGCTCTCGCAGGGACACGGTCGCCAAGCGCCTCATGTCCAACAAGGTCTCGGGCGTGAGTGCAGGAGTGACTTGCCGAAGAAGCTCACTCGCTAACGTTGGCTCGCCGCGCAGTTGCCGATGATGCAGGTCGTCTTCAGGGAGCACGCGACCGCACCCGCGGGCCGCAAGCTCATGTCCCTCTTCCCCGGGCTCGGTTACGCCGCTGGATACAAGGGTGAGTGGCCGACCGAAGCCATGCGCGGCCGAGCGACAGCGAGCTGACCCCGTTCTTCGTCTCGCAGTCTTGCAGTCCGTCCGCCTGTCCTCGGCTCTTGCCCTTTCGCTGGCTGACCTGGTCTCTTCCCCTTCTCTCTCTCTCTCTCTCTCTCTCTCTCTCTCTCTCTCTCTCTCTCTCTCTCTCTGCAGGCGAGTGTACAAGGTGCGCGGATGGCGACCAGGAGAGAGGGGACCGCCGGCTGACCCACCTCGGTTCCTCGCGCAGTTCGGAGGCCAGCCGTACTTCAACGACTTCCTCTCCAAGAACTTCAAGTCGCAGTTCAGTAACCTCTTTGGCGAGAAGAACGGCAAGGCGATGATGTCGGCCACCGCAGGATCGTGCGTTCTCGCGAGGACTCGTTCGCCCTTCTCTCCGCTCACCCGTTTCTCGCGCCCCGGCAGCCTCACCGGCATCGGCGAGATTGTCCTCCTTCCCCTCGACGTCCTCAAGATCAAGCGGCAGTGCGTGCCGTCCTCTTCGCCTCGAAATGTCCAGATCTCCCCGACTCACCTGCTCCGCCTCTCGCACGCAGAACCAATCCAGAGGCGTTCCGCTCGCGCGGATTCGTCCAGATTGTCCGAGACGAGGGCTTCGGCTTGTACCGCGGCGCCTCGTGGACCGCAGCTCGCAACGCGCCCGGCTCGTTCGCCGTGAGTCCTGCTCTCCCTCACCTCGCTCGTAGACCGATGGCTCACCCCGCCGCTCGCTTGCTCGCACAGCTCTTCGGTGGATCGGCATTCACGAAGGAGTATGTCTTCGGCCTCCATGACTACCGCTCGGCAACATGGTACCAGAACTTTGTCGCTTCGATCGCTGGTTCGGTGCGTTCAGCCGCTTCTTCCATTTACGATTTCCAGGGCGGTGCAAGGCAGGGTGCGAGGGTTGGAGGCTGACCAAACCCGTCTCGCAGGTCTCGTCAATTGCCATCTCGCAGCCCCTCGATGTCATCAAGGTGCGTCCGCTCACGCTGCTTGAGCTCGAGCCCGAAGCTGACGCGCTCGCTCGCCGCGCAGACCCGCATCCAGAACCAGAACTTCGAGTCCAAGGTGGGCGGCATGACGGTCGTCCGCGAGTTGATCAAGCACGAAGGTTTCTCGGCTTTCTTCAAGGGTCTCACGCCCAAGGTCCTGTGCGCTCGCTCCCCCTGCCCATCGCGCCATGCGCCGAGCGCTGACAAGACTGATCCCGCAGCGTCGTCGGCCCGAAGCTCATCTTCTCGTTCACCCTCGCGCAATCGCTCATTCCCTGGTTCTCCAAGCGCGTCGCGACTCCTTCCCGTCCGTTCAGGAGCAACGCTGACTCGTGTCGACATACCGCAGCTTCGTCTAAACGCGCTAGACACTCGACACTTAGACCGCCGCCTCCCTTCCGGCTCACGCACCATTCGCTTTCCTCCCGGCTTCACTGTAGTAGAGGCTCTCCCTTACGTCCATTTCTCCACTTGTATTCTCTCTCTACTCTCTATGTTCTCCCCTGTACGGTCACTGCCAGCGTGTCGCTCGCATGGACAGTTCTGCTCTGTTCCTCGTCCCCCCAAAAGGCTGCAGCAATCGCACCACTCATTCCCAGACAGCCTCTGGTGAGCGCTCGACGAAGCCGGCATGCGAGCGGCTGGTGTCTGACCCAGGCCTCGAGGCACGCGAACCTGCGGGTTCGCACCGGGGCTTTTCCGAGTATGCGGCGGACAACGGCTTTCTCGCCCGGCGAACTGCTCAAAGTCTCGCTGGTGCGGTCCCCCTCGACGCTGGGCGAACGGTCGTGCGCGATCGAATGCGTCGGTGATACAGTTTGCAACACACATGGCGAAAGAGCCGTACGAAAGGAGGGGGAGGAACAGCGACGGGTAACATGCAGGCGGCGTGAAGAGCGTGCGAGGACGGGTCTAGGCAAAGTAGAACTGCGGGCGAGATGAGTGGATCAGCGCAGTGAAGCACGCGAGCGGGGAAGGGGACAGCTGGACGAACGTGGTCGTTCTTCTTCTTCGACTGGACCTCCCTGCGAGACGGCGGCGCGAGAAGCGGTCAGCAAGGCATCGCCAACGATGCGCGAGATGCGGGACGAGCAACGCGACGCACAGAATGCCCGATAGGTAATGCTCGTGGTTGATCTCGGTGAAGCCTTCTCGCAGCGCGATCATGCCCGCCTCGACACACACCGCCTGCCACGAGAGCTCGTCAGCCGCAGGTTCGAGCGCGAGAGGGACCGACGAGTGAAGCACCTTGAGCTGCGCACCGTTGAACTCGTCCGTACTCCGCGAGAGCTCCTCAAAGTTGACCTTCGGGCTGACCTTCATCTTTCGCGAGTGGATCCTGCCGGTCGCACATTGAACGGTCAACATACAAGCTCAGCAACGAGGGAGGAGGCTCGCGAAGCGCACTCCATGATCTTGGCTCGCGCCTCCTCGTTCGGCAAGGGGAACTCGATCTTGCGGTCGAGACGGCCGGAACGCAGCAGCGCGGGGTCGAGGACGTCGATTCGGTTCGTCGCCGCAATGACCTGGGCGATGCGGCGATGCGTCAGCTGTTTCGAGACGGGACATGGACTGCAAGCGCGCGCGCAACGCACCTTGATCCGGTCGTCACTCGAGAACCCGTCGAGCTGATTCAGCAACTCGAGCATGGTCCGCTGCACCTCCCTGTCACCCGACTTGTCGCTATCGAACCGCTTGGTACCGATCGCGTCGAGCTCGTCGATGAAGATGATGGCCGCCTTGTGCTGCTTGGCGAGTTCGAAGGCGTCGCGGACGAGCTTGGCGCCGTCACCGATGTACATCTGGCGCGGGAGAGTGCACAGGTCAGCGGAGAGAAAGCGAGACTCGAAGGAATCGCAGACGAACCTGGACGAGCGAGGGAGCGGCAAGTTTGAGGTAGCACGCGTCCGTCTGCGCAGCACAGGCTCGAGCGAGGAGCGTCTTTCCGGTACCTGCGCGGATTGAAAAGGGTCAGTGAAACGGTCTCAGGGGCGGAACGAGTCGCACTGCCGCACCTGGAGGACCGTACATCAAGCACCCCTTGGGCGCCTTGATTCCGAGCGTCTTGAATCGCTCGGCTTGCTGCATGGGGAGGACAATCGCCTCGACGAGCTCCTCGATCTGCTTGTCGAGTCCACCAATGTCGTTGTACGACTCGGTTGGCTTCTCGTCGACTTCCATCGCCTTGACGCGCGAGTCAAACTCGGCGGGCAAGGTGTCGAGGACGAGGTACGAGTCTTTGTTAACGCCGATCAGGTCTTTCGGGCGCAGCGTGGCGGGATCGACGAGGCCGACGAGCGGGAGGAAGATGGTTTGCCGAGTCGAGGTCTTGATGACGGCGCATTTGCCCTTGCGCTGCGCGTCGAGGTCGACGTTGGCGCCCTCGGTGTCTTCGTCGACGTCCGGGTCGATGTCGAGGATCTGCGTGAGGCCGGCGGAGTGTCAGCGGATAGAACGGGCGAGAAATGGTGGACGCTGCTGATCGTTGCGGAGTCGACGGCGCCCGTTGCCATGGAAGCCGCGATGCGCGCATCTTCCACTTCCTCCCCTACGGCGAGCGCATCCCACCGCTGCCGCTCGGCGCTCGCGCCGCCAGCTTGTAGCCCGAAATTACCTCCGTCCCGTCGTTCCCGCTCGTTTGTCCCACGCATCGCCGACTCTTCGTTCTTGAACCCGTTCTCGCGAGAGCTCGGACTGTTCTTTCGTGGAGCTCATCCCCCCGGGCCCGCTGCCGCTCGTCTGCGCCAGCTAGTAGCTGCTCCACCTCGTTGACGAGTATCGGCGAAGACCCGCGTGCTTCGCCAACGCGCCTCGTCCGAAGGCTTCCACGCATGACAGAGATTGTGCTCAGCTGCACTGGCATAGGTCCCGAGCCAAGCCATGCACCGCGCCCTTCCTGCTTCATACAAGGACCTTCTGCCGCAACCGACGCGCGACAATCCGGGACACTCGGGGGCGCGCGCGCGCGCCACTCACCTCTACGACGTTCCCGACGAGGTAAGGCAGCATCTTGTTGTTCTTGATCTTGTCCGTGTTGTCCTTGATCTGCTCCTTCATTTTGTTGCGCTCGTGGTTGAGGCGCATCGTCTCGCTCCGCATGACCTGCCGGTCCCGACTCATCCCATGTCAGCGTCTCTATCAGGTCGCAGCACTGCACATGCGCCTTCAGACAACCCGGCGAGAGCGCGCGTGCGCCGAGATGCGCGGGAAGGGAACGCACCTTGAGGTCGTTGTCGATGAGGCGGGTCCTGGCCATGATGTCGTCCGCGCTGGCATTGAGGATCTCGTCCGGCAGGGGCTCCTCTTCGGGCTCCTTGGGCTGGGAGTCGGACGGTTGCGAGTCGCTCATGGTGGCATCGTCCGCCGTCGAGCGCACGGGCTGGGCGGGGTGGTCCTTGTCGGGTTGCTGGTTGCTGCCGTTGTCCTGCGGAGGCTGTGCGTCCATATCCTAGCCCGAGCAAAGTATGGTTTGAAGGGGAGAGTCAGTCGTCAGCCCTTGGGCGAGTTGTAATCCGCGGCAATACAAACTCGAGTTGTATTTGACTTTGTATTCAACTCGAGACGCTGTCGTCGTCCTCGCTCACGCTCACCCACTCCGCTCCCCGATCCAAACAGTGAGTGCTTCACAGTCGCAAACACCGCTCTCATGAGCGTACTGACCAGCGCGCGCTTCCCCCCCGCAGCTCCCCCTCGCCTCCCTTCATCAGTGCGCACCCCGTCCCATCTCAGACCCGACGAGAGACTGGAGCGATACGAGCTGACAGTCGCACGACCGAACAGTGTTTGGCATGCGCGCGTGGCCCACCCCCTTCCTCCGCCCCATGTGCGTGCAACTCCCACCTCTCTCCTTCCGCCGAGCTGACTGGGCCATCTCGCCCTCCCTCGTCACTCCGCGCGTGCTTGTGTATCTGCATCCGCCTCACACTCTCCGCATCGCTCATTCCCCGCCACTCCCACGCCTGCCTCGGCGCAACCTGCCGATACCCCGCAGGTGGCCCTTCATGGCCGGCGCCGGCATCACCTTCTACCTCGTCAACCTCGCGCAGAACGCCATGCTCCAGGGTGCGTACCACCTTTCTATCTGCGCAAAGAGCCGCGCACGGCTGACGAATCTCTCGCCGTTCCCTCCTCACCACCCCTCCCGCCGTTCCCGACGCTCGACCGCGACGCTCCTCTTCACCGCGCCCTTCTTCACGTTCCGCCCGCACCTCCGTGCATCAGCGGACGAGTTCAAGAACTCGCCCAAGAACCCTCACCGCATCTCGGACTCGCCCGCCGCGCACTAAGCGGCCTGTTTCGCGGTTGTAGGTCGGTGCGCGTTTACGTACGTAGACTCGGTGCTGCGAGGGGACGTGCAACAAATGGGAACGATTTGTGGATGTTCCGCAGTCGGAGCCAGGGGAGGGGGAGAGCGAGACCGGGAGACTCGGAACGGAGACGGCGCGGACTGAGGCGGACGATGCTCGGTTCGTACACGCGATGCTCGCGGCCGAGCGCTTCCCGAACCGGTCGAGGACGGCACACGAACGGCGGGCGCGGACTCGTCCTGGACCGCCGGCGCCTCGCTGTCCGCCGTCCTCGGACCCGCCTGCGTATGCCTTCGCTCGCAGCCGGCGTTTCGCTCGCCCTCGCTCTCCCTTTCACGGTGGACGGCCTCACCCGGTGGCGAAAACATCTCACAAGCCTGCCGTTGTTCAAGCCGACCTTCCATCCCGCACCTCCGCGTCCTCCTCGCCGAGACGGCTAGCTCGCTCGCTTTCGTCCGAACGGCCTCGATCGTCGGCGCTCTTCTGCCCTTCAATCGTTGCCGCGATGCGCGTCACATGCTTCGATTCGTGGTCGCCCGCTTCGGTGCCAGACGGAAGTCGCGTGGTCCCTTCTTCTCCACCGGTCACCTTCGCTGAGACGCTCGCCGATAACTCGTTGATGCGCGTCAGAGCACGAGCTTGCTTGCGTGGAGCTGGCGGACGAGAGGATGAGATAGTGCTGGCTCAAGAGCCGCCCCTTGATGGATGGACAGCTGCGTCGCGGCTCGCCTCGGACCCAGAGCTCATTGTCAATCGTGCCACCCTGCAAGAGTTGGCGCGAATGGAGGCTAGTCGAGCGACACGGTAGCAAACTCTGGAGGAACGGGAGCGCAGAATGGACCTCCAAGTCGGTCTCGACGCAGGGCAGGCATCGGCTCGGATGCTGCCTATCGAGCGGGAGGGAGGGTCGGGAGGCAGTGCGATGCGATTGCAGGCAAGGGATGAGGGCAGCTACGAGGCGTAAGGGCTCGGCAAGCGAGGAAAGCGCTCCAGTCGCCTCGACACCGTCCCCGTCGCAGGACACACACACACACACACACACACATGCACACACATGCACACACATGCACACACATGCACACACATGCACACACACACACGAGGGAACCCCCGAGGTATTTGTTCTCAGCCACGCCTTGCGAATCAATCACTGCGCCCCACCCTACCCACACAGGGGATCGGCACGGCCGCAATATGCGCTTGACTTCTAGTTATTGTTGTTTGTGGCAATGTCATCATGGATGCCTCGGACATCCTGCCGTGTGTGTGCGTGCCTGCGTGCGTGCGTGAGGAGACGGCCGAGAGCGAGGTGAGCGTGAGCGGCGGTAGCATGCGCCGATCGTCACACCTCCTAGCTGTCGGGTCCAAGCAGTGTACAGTCGCGCACAAGCAAGCACGAGCGAGAGCGAGCGACGAGTCTGCGAAGGGAGAGAAAAAGCGTCAACGGCGACACGACGCGGGCGAGCGGGACTTGGGACGTGGGTGAGACGGTGCTGCTCGTGTGCTCACCTGGAGCAGCCTGGAGTGTACAGTGAAGCCCCTTGGGCGACTTTGAGCGAGTCGAGTGAAGCGTTGGAGCGAGAGAGGCGGCAGGCGAGCTTGGCCTCCCTCGTCACCCTCATACCGCCCAACCCGCACACGATGGAACGCCAGGCTGCGTGAGTCTGCGTCTCCGAGCTCGACACACCCAGCCCACCCTTCGAACGGGCGCGAATGGGGCCGCCGCCGTCCCGCTCGTCGTCGCTGGCCACCTCTGTCGCTCAACATGCGTCGCACGCGGCGCGGGAGCACAAGCTGACACGCTCATGTGCCCGTCGACAGCTCTCGCCGCGCGCAGTACAAAAACAAGGGCATCTTCGGACAGGATGGTGCGTCCCGCCTCGTCCAACACCTCGGCCGCGGCCACTCCCGCGCCACGCTCGCAGTGCGCGCGCCAGGCGTGCCTGCAATAGAGTGCACTGACCACGGTGGTGCACCGACAGAGCTCCGGCGGAGGCGCGAGGAGGCTCAGGTCGAGATCCGCAAGCAGAAGCGCGAGGAGACCATCGCCAAGCGCAGGAACCTCAACGCCGCGTCCAGCGGCGCAGACTCGGACGACGAGTCTGGCCTCGACTCGTCCGTGAGTGGCCGCGCTCCCCCCGTAGTCCTACGGCACGCGCTGATCCTCCCGCTTGTCCTGCAGTTCCTCGAGCAACTCCCCGCGATGATCCAGGGCGTCTTCTCCGACCAGCCCGATCAGCAGCTCGACGCGACAACCAAGTTCCGCAAGCTACTGTCGAAGGAGCGCAACCCGCCGATCGAGAAAGTCATCGAGTGCGGCGTCGTCGCCCGCTTTGTTGAGTTCCTCCGTTCCAGCCACTCGATGATCCAGGTGCGTGAACAGTCATATGCTGCAGTGGTCTGACAGTGTTGACACGGGCCGTCCATCCCGCAGTTCGAGGCCGCGTGGGCGTTGACCAACATCGCGTCCGGCACGTCTGAACACACGCAGGTCGTCATCGAGTCTGGCGCCGTCCCCGTCTTCATCGAGCTCCTCTCGTCGCCGGTCCTCGACGTCCGCGAGCAGGCCGTCTGGGCCCTCGGCAACATCGCCGGCGACTCGCCCAAGTGCCGCGACTACGTCCTCGAGCAAGGCGCCCTCCGCCCGCTCCTCGCCCTCCTCAACGAGCCGCACAAGATGTCGATGCTCCGCAACGCCACCTGGACACTCTCAAATTTCTGCCGCGGCAAGAACCCCCAGCCGAACTGGGAGCTCATCTCGCCCGCCCTCCCCGTGCTCACCAAGCTCATCTTCTCGCTCGACGACGAGGTTCTCATCGATGCGTGCTGGGCCATCTCGTACCTCTCGGATGGCTCGTCGGACAAGATTCAGGCCGTCATCGAGTCGGGCGTCGTCCGCCGTCTCGTCGACCTCCTCATGCACCACTCGACCGCCGTCCAGACCCCCGCTCTCCGCTCTGTTGGCAACATCGTCACCGGCGACGACCTCCAGACCCAGGTCGTGCTCGCGTCGGGCGCGCTCCCCGCCCTCCTCGCCCTCCTCAGCTCCCCGAAGGAGGGCATCCGCAAGGAGGCCTGCTGGACCATCTCGAACATCACCGCCGGCTCGCCCGCGCAGATCCAGTCCGTCATCGACGCCAACATCGTCCCGCCCCTCATCAACGTCCTCCAGCACGCCGACTTCAAAACGAAGAAGGAGGCCTGCTGGGCCATCTCGAACGCGACGTCGGGCGGCCTCCAGGAGCCGAGCCAGATCCGCTACCTCGTCTCGCAGGGCTGCATCAAGCCCCTGTGCGACCTGCTTACTTCGACCGACAACAAGATCATCCAGGTTGCGCTCGACGGACTCGAGAACATCCTCAAGGTTGGCGAGGCGGACAAGGAGCAGAACGGTGGAGTGAACCAGTACGCGCTCTTTGTCGAGGAGGCGGGAGGAATGGTCGCCATTCACAACCTCCAGCACCACGAGAACCTCGGTGCGTTCTCTGTCCTGGCTCTTTGCTTTTCTCTCGCTGACTCTGTTCCTCTCTCGTCCTTGTACCCCTTCCATACTACCCGCCTTCACTTGTTCGCCACGTCTCGTCCGCCAACCGTTCGTGGCGTCTCGCCTGCCCTTTTCTGCTGGGACTTCGACTCTTGCCTCCGTTCGCCATCGCCTCTCTCGCTTCACCTGTCACCGCACGTCACGACATCCCGCACTCATAGAGATCTACAAGAAGGCCTTCGACATGATGGACCGCTACTTCCCCGAGGACGAAGGCGACGAGACGGGTCTCGGCGATGCGCAGGTCGACGAGCAAGGCGCCTTCGCTCTCTCCAACGTCCAGGCGCCTCAGGGCGGCTTCTCCTTTGTAAGCGGGGATCTTTCGATGATCAATCGGTTTGGCGGCACGCTGACACCGTTCACTTCCGCAGGGCAACATGTCCTGATCGCCTCGCTCTTCAACTCTTCCGGTTCACCTTTCCACCTTCCGCCTCCAGCCTAGACCCTTCTTACCTTTCCGGCGACGGCTCCCAGCCAGCGCGCCCCTTCGTCACCTTTCCACGCCTCGACGCCGACTTTGCGCCGACTTTTCCTCCTCAGTACCTCGGTTCCTCCCCTCCGCAACTCTGTACTCGTCAGCCTCGTCACCACGTTATATCTCCCCCTCAGCACTCGGTCTTGAACCCCTCGCTCGCATGGTTTTGTCGCTCCCTCGTTCCCTTCGCCTACTGTTGATCACGCCCCTCAAAAGGGGAGCTGAAGGCTCCCTTCCCTCGCAGTCTTATCACTCAGCATGTTGCCCCATCGATCTCAAGGATCACCCGGCGACCCAATTATACGATACCCCCGTCTCCTCCGTTCTGCCTCCCACCGCATCGTCTCTCCTCGCTCCTTTGCAAGGTCCACGTCCGTTCGCTTCGCAAGTCGCGGCCCGGCGCCGACCGAGAGCCACATGTACGTACTGCCTCCGTCGTGAGTGGCGTTCGCCATTGTCTGCCGTCGTCGCTGCTCGTCGTCGAGAGCAAACACCGCGTACGCGCACTCAGTACATGCGTTGGCGGCCTGAGCGGCTTTCCTTTGACTGGCTGGCGGTCTGCAACGTCGTTCTGCCTCGTTCGCACTTGTCCAACTCGGCTACGATGGACCGCAAGCGCGAGAGGAGCGTCGAGGTCGCCTCGTCTCGCGCGCCCAAGTTGTCCCGAGTCGACCACACTCTCGACAGCGTGCTCGCGCTCGTTGGGCAGCACGCGAGCGCGCGCTACGCTGGCAGCGATCCGCTCTCGTCGCCTGCCTCGCCGCCCGTCCGCCTCGACCCCGTCTTCGTCGACTTCCCCACCCTCGCGTTTCCGTACCCGCCGCAGAGCGACCGCACTGCGCAGGTGGACGCGCCGCTTGCCCAGGCAGGCTCATTCGAGGCCATGCTCGCACCTCGCGCAACCGGCGAGTCGCACGCTGCTGTCGTCGCACCGGACGAGCGCTTCCCGCATCCAGGGTTCGGAAGTCCGGAACAGGCCCAGGGGACAGCGCAGGCGGCAACCACGGTGCGCGAGGCTCGTTGTTGTACTTCCCTGAGGAGCGGAGTCGAGCGCTGGGAGCGTGCGCCGCGCTCAGGCTGTCGCCGTCGTGCGGTGGAGCCTCCTGGTTTCAGCGGGAAAGCGGACTGACCTCGCGTCCCTGCTTGGTATGCTGCAGTGGTCGTCTCCAGCGCTCCACGGCATCTCTATGTCCCCGTCCGTCAACTCGATCTCGTCATTCGCAACCACACCTTCCCTCGCTGCCTCGACCTCGTCTGCCATGTCCCATTCTTCCTCCGCCGACACGCTCTCGACCCGCCCGAGTAGCCACTTCTCCCCGCACTCAACCGCGACGTCGCCAGGCACCTATTGCGTCGTCCCGCCGTCTCCCGCGTCAAGTGGCTACTTTGGCGAGCCGTCCTCACACGGCCTTGGACTCGACTTGGCCGCTCCGTCACTCGCACCGCTGTCCGAAGAAGCGCGCGGAGCGGATGGAAAGGGCAAAGGTCGAATGCCGAGCGCGGCAATGGCCGTTGACGAGGTGGCTGACGTCCCGCAAGAACCGCGGAAACGTCAGACGACCCGGCCTGTTGACGTCTCGCGGCGAGGCGAGGACATTGGCCTCTCGCTTGGTGACTTTGACATCCTCGACACGCTCGGGTGCGTCTGCGCTCCTTACCTTGGGTCTCGTACGGCCCTCTTACTCTTTCCCTTGCAGCACCGGCACCTTCGGCCGCGTCCTCCTTGTCCGGTTGCGCACGTCGCCACGGCGACCGACGCAAACCCAGCCGCACTACTTTGCCATGAAGGTGCTCGAGAAGAACACGATCGTGCGGTTGCGGCAGGTCGAGCACGTCAACTCGGAACGGACGACTCTCGCGCACGTCGATCACCCGTTCGTCGTCAACCTGTGCGTGCGCTGCGTTCTGGGCGAATTGACTCACAGCTGACGGTCTCGTTGCGCGCAGCTTCTGCACCTTCCAGGACGAGGCCAACCTGTACATGCTCCTCGAGTTTGTGCAGGGCGGCGAGCTCTTTTCGCACCTGCGACGAGCCGGCCGCTTCTCACCCGACGTCTCGCGCTTCTACGTCGCCAACCTTGTCCTCGTCCTCGAGCACCTCCACAAGCAGGACATCGTCTACCGCGACCTCAAGCCGGAGAACCTCCTCATCGGCGCTGACGGACACATCAAGGTGACTGACTTTGGCTTCGTGAGTCGCTCTTCACCTAATTTAGTGCGCAATCCCTCACGCGACCTTCGTGCGCAGGCCAAGTACGTTCAGGACCGGACGTTCACGCTCTGCGGCACCCGTGCGTTTCCTTCACATTTCCTGCAGCGCACGCTCCCTGACGTCGGCGCGACTGACGAATCCACTCGCAGCTGAATACCTCGCGCCCGAGATCATCACCGCGACCGGTCACAACGCCGCCGCCGACTGGTGGGCGCTCGGCGTCCTCCTCTTCGAGCTCCTCGCCGGCTACCCTCCCTTCTTTGCCGACAACCCGCTTGAGATTTACGAGAAAATCCTCAAGGGCAGGTTCGCCGTCCCGCGACACGTCGATGCGCTCGCGAAGGACCTCATCAAGCGGCTTCTCACGGCGGATCTGAGTCTGCGGCTCGGGAATCTCAAGGGCGGCGCGCACGACGTGAAGAGCCACCCATGGTTTGAGGGAGTTGACTGGTCCGCGGTGGAGCGGAAGGAGATCCGGGTGAGTGGCCGATCATCTCGCCTACCGCGCGGCCTCACGCTGCGGCCAGCTTACTCGCTGACACTTTCGTACGCAGGCGCCCATCATCCCCATCACTGCTGTTCCCGGAGACGCCAGCAACTTTGAGCGCTTTCCCCCCTGCTCTCTCGACTCTCTGCCCGGCGTCTTCCGCGCACTCTCGCAGCGCAAGTACGGCTTTGTCCCCGAGAAGGGGCCCGACCCGTACGGATACCTCTTCCCCAACTTCTGACTCACTCTTCGCATACCCGACAGCGCCCTCCCACTCGCATCGCATTGGTGTTATACCCCGCTCTTTCGTTTCCGTCGTTTCTCTCGTGTTCTTGTCTTTCTTCCCTCGCAAACTCCGCAGCAGCAATCTCGTTCTTTGCCTCTCTGACTATACAGCACACATGTACATGGTCATCTGCCAAGCGCGGCACACGAGAAGAAAATGCGCGTCGAGGCGAAGGCATCCCCTGTGGGAAGTCGCCCGGTGACTTTGGCACAGGAATGGTGACTCTGGACTTGCTCGAGCTGCTCAGGAGCTCAGCCTAGTAGCGCAGGAAGGCAACCAAAAGCAACCCAATTCGACCGCGCGACAACCAGATATCCTGTCACTGCCAAACTCGCCCAAAATCGCCCACAACTCGCGTGCATGCCGCACCGGTTGAGGACAAACAGGCGGCATGCGGTTCTCCGGCTACGAGAGAGCGCAAGACAGTGATTCGGGTCTGATTCCGAGTAGCCTAAAGAAGAGAAAGGAGAGAAGTACAAGTCGAGCCGCTGCCGGCGGCGTAGTGTAAGATGCAGGGTCGTCTTACTACGCCCACGGACATTAGCGGAGGAAGTGGAGGCTGAGCGATGGCAAGCGCGCGGGCATTTCCCCCCTGGTTTGCTCCCTACGCTCACGCTGACGGGACGAACCAGGTGTGTAGTTTCTGTATTACTGGCTCCCTACGCTCACGCTGATGGTACGAACCAGCTGCAACACGCTCTGGTCCTCACATCTCGCCTGTTGTTGAGCCAGTGTTGAGCGACATCTCGTCGCTCTTCCACGTATACCAGTCGTCCAACTTCTGCCGCGTCCTCCCCGTCCCCCTGCAACACCGCAAATTGGTTGGTCAGGACAAGGGAAGAAGATGAGTGAAGAGTGGAAGTCGAGGAGTGGGAGATTCGACGACTGAGGAAACTCAACAAAATCGCCAACTGGCCCACCCCTACCTCTGTCTGCCCAATTCAACAATCACTCAGCTTCTGCAACTTCTATTGGCACTTGGTCCCTTGCTACACCATCCACACCCGCAATCTCTCTGCCCTCACCACAAAGGTGTCAGTTTGACGTTTCTCCCTCCTCTCTCTCCGCCAGGCTTTCCACCAGGCTTTGGTCCTGTGTTCCTTTGACTCCAAACCCCAGATTGTCCTTAATTCAGATGCCTCAAAGTACACCTTGTCTGCTCAAGTGTGCCAGAACATCGACGAAGGACAACTTAACTTCACCCAGTCGCCTTCCGTTCTCGCCAATTCATGCCTCCTGAGCTGAAGTACGAGACCTACAACCAGAAGAGGCTTGCCATCATTGCAGGACTCGACTCCTTCTGCCACTGGTGCCACGGCTCGCCACATCCCATCATCATGCACTCCGACCACAACAATCTCACGTACCTCCGCTCACTCAGACATCTTTTTCCTCACCAGACCCACTGGTACCCCAAAGTTGTCAAATACCACTACGTCATCCAGCACCTACCTAGCTGCAAGAACCCATCTGACCCCCCTTCCCGCTGTCCAGACTTGTACCCTCTGATGATGACCCCTCTCATTTTGACCACCTCACCTTCCAATTCCTCCCCTACCACTGAATGAATTTCAACAACTTGCCTCTCGCCAACGCCTTGCGTGCCAACTCGAGCCACTCACCCAGCTCCTCCTCCCCTTCCTCCTCGCTCTCCGTCACTGCCATCTCCTTCTCCCTTCCAGCCAATGACCTCCTCCAGGAACTTTGCAATGCCTGGAGTATGAACAAGAAGCTACAAGGCACACAAACTCATGGGATCTGGGACTTCGAGACCAACAAAGATGGACTCACACAGTACCGCAGTCGTTTCTTCATACCGTCGATCCTTCATTCTTGCATTGTCTCAGACAGTTGTGACCTTCCCGCTGCAGGACATTGTGGTTACGCTACAGTGTTCCATTTGGTCCACCACTCGTTTGACTGGTCTGGCTCTCACGCCTTCATCTGCAGCTTGTGCTCGACCTGTGACCACCTGTCAACACATCGAGTTGCCTTGCCACGGTTCCTATGGGTTCCTTGAATTGCTGCCCATCCCAACTTGCCCATGAGATGTCGTCGACATGGACCACATCGTCAACTTGCCTCCTTCCTCCAGCTTCAATGTCATCCTCATCCTCGTTGACCACCTCACCTTGCAGGTTCACTCCCTGCATGCACAACCAACACAGCCATTGACCTTGCGTGGCAGTTTATTGTTGGGAAGGAGTGGAGCGGCGTGAGGAGAATTGGTGAGCGCTTGGGATTGCTTTGGGACGTCTCTGTGTTGGCTTGTTACCCACTTCGATAGTTCTCAATTGCGTCACCTCATTGTATGCGCGGACTTCACCATTTGGAACCTTTCAGATCTCCCTCTCTCTTCTTCTTCATCGTCGTTTTAATCTCCTCTCCATCAGGTTCGTACATGACTCGTGCATAGTTTGCAATCATCGTCTTACTCTCCTCTCCATCAGTCGAGAGTCCCTTGGGCACTGTTCACACGCCGCCAACATTTATTGCCAATGTCTTCCGCCTTCCAGTCTTCCCTCTCATTTTGTTTCGGATAGCAGTTCAATCTTTGTCTCATAGTTCCGGCGACACCTTGCCAACCCATGCACAGCAAGACTTCACCTCTGACTGCATTCAACCCCAGACAAAGGGTATCGTTGAGCAGATCAACCAAACACTCGAGTCCTACCCCCACGCCTTCGTCTCGTATCACCGGGATGACTGGATTGACTTCCACCCTCTCACCAAGTTCTCCTTCAACATTTTTCTCTCCGTCCCTTGCAACACAGCCCCATTCTTCTCCAACTACGACTTCCATCCTTGACACACTCTCACAAACCCTGGCTCTTCCATCTTTTCCGCTGTTCAGCAGTGCCTCAACACTCTGGCTTGCATCCTAGACACACTCAAGGTGCAGCTTGAGTACTCAAAGACCACATGTGTGAGTTCTACAATTGTCATTGTTCACCCACTCCTCCCTCCTTCAAGCCTGGCACCCCCGTGTGGCTCCTGCGGTGCAATATCTTGACAACTTGACCACCTGACAAGCTCAACCACCGATGTCATGGTCCCTTCACCATTGTGGCCGCCGTCGGTAAATCTGCATTCTGCCTCAAGCTTCCTTCCTCCCTCAACTCACTTCATGCCATCTTCCACTCTTCCCTCCTCAAACCTACCTTGCTTCCAACTGTCAACATTCTACATCAACAGTAAACACATCCCAACTAGCAACCAACAGCTGCAAAGTTGCCAAAGTCCTCGACTGGCGCATCTGGAACATGCGCTTTGAGTACCTCATCCACCAGTGTGACCACCCCTCATCTGACTACACCTGGCAACTCTGTCAAGAGTTACAGCATTGTTCAAATGGACACCTCGCATATATCACTTCTGCTACCCGCACTATCGCATCCTTTGTGCCCTTGATGAGTCCTCTCGCTGGCAACTCCCTCACTCTGCCTCACCCAATGCTGCTTATACACTTGAAGACGATGTTGAGACAGCCTCACCTCGCGCCTGTGCTCCACGCGCAACACCTCAACCTCACTGTGACACAGACTTCCTCCATAACATCGCCTTGCTGCCTTGCCAAACCACCTCCGGCCACTCTAAGCGTCCTCCGGTCCATAGAGAAGGGGTATAGTCTTACAAAACGTGTTTGAGGACCCCCTATCTTTCTCTTCCCCTCCGTCAGCTCGTCCTCCTCACCATCCTCGCCCTCCTCTTTAGGGACTTTGGCTGCTTCTTCTGTCATTCTGTGGCTTCTAACTCCCTAATTTGTACACCAGCAACTCCCACGGACACATTCAGCTGGCCTCATTGTCTCCAGCCTCTTTCTGTTGACTCCGCTCTCCTTCGTAGCTCTCTCGTTCTTCTCTTCTTCTCCACAGATCAGTCTGCCAGGCTCGTTTCCTCACTCTGCACTCATCCATCCTCCCAATGCTACATCACAACCTCCTCAACTCTGTTTCGTTGCTCTCGCATTGCCAAGTCAATATCCCCCTCACCTTCTCCCGCGTTGAGTCCCCGACAGTCCCGCCAACTTGCCAAGTCCAGCCACCTCACATAGCTTGACAACAACGGCTTGCCCAGCTCTTGTTCCGCTGCTCAGCCACCGGCGAGTACCTTGGCACTGTGGACCAAGCACAAGAAGGCAACATGTGCACAATGGGACTACAAACGGTGCCGCTCCACTGTCAGGTGTCAACCCTTTGCTGCCTCCCAGCTTGCGTCCCGCTCCGCCAGGTACTATAATGGGCTCAGCCAACAACAAGTGACCCTGCTCTAATGCCTCCACATTGCACTCTCAATGCCTACCACGCCGATTTCTATGCAACTTGTAACCCTCTCTGCTTGTGTGGCAAGGAGGAAGATCAGGAACACCTCTTGATTGACTGCCCGATGAACAACAATGCCTGCCAATCACTTATCAAACCACGCTTAGACCCGATTTGACTTGAAACAAGAACTCTCTCTCTCACCTCTGACTTTGTAGAACCCCAACAGTCAGTCCCCTCCTGGGCAACCCCCTCTACTACGAACCTCTTCTCAACATCCTCAACAGCACCAGCTGGTTCCCGCGCCTGTTGAAGGTGCCGGAGTTAGAGAACGTGGGGAAGTAGGAGCAGGAGGCAGAAGAAGTGGTGGGTTGGGCATGACAACTTGCCAAGAATGACTCCCCCTCCCACCCCCAACCCCCTTCCAGTGTCTCTCTCCCTAGAAGTCCTGCCAATCTACCACTTGCTCACTGTCGTCCGAGCATTGACTTGACTGACCCCACAATAGCAATTTGACCCACCTCAACTGCCCCGGGACTCATTGTCACTGTTCTTCAAGACCAAGACTTACCCTACCCACCCATTTCTGGACTGTTTTGTTTCTATCTGCTTTCTCCTGACCCATCCCACTCTCTCTCATCAACCTGTCCATCTTGCCCCAGCCTCGGACCACTCTCCTGTTTTTCATCACCTCCTTTGACTGGTTCTACCACTCGCCCACATCTCGACCATTCTTTGACCTTTCTGACTGCTCTCATGCTCCCACCACCTCAGTAGTATAGCCCCTCTCTGTTTCACGCTGCGGCAGCTGTTGGCGGTGTGTGAGCGTAGCCCAAGGGACTCTCGACTGAGGGAGAGGAGAGTTAGATGACGATGCAAACTATGCACGAGTCATGTACGAACCTGATGGGGAGGAGAGTAAGACGACGATGAAGAAGAAGAGAGAGGGAGATCCAAAAAGTCCCGAGTGGGGAAGTCCGCGCATACAACAAGGTGAGGCGAAGAGGACTATCGAAGTGGGTAACAGACCGACACAGAGACATCCCAGAGCCATCCCAAGCGCACACCAATTCGCCTCACGCTGCTCCACTCCTCCCCAACAGCAGCCAGTCTCTGCCCGTCATTATGGGTTTAGACCTAATTTGAATGGAAACAAGAACTTCTCTACCTCTCATCTTTGAACGCCAGACGACTCTTCAGGTGCACCCGGTGCTCCCTCCGCTGCTCCCGCTTGCACTCCGCTGACTCCATTGCTTGCACAGCCTCATTTGCTGTAACATCTGCTGCCACATTCCCGGCAACGCTGCCCTGGCCAGGTGACCAGGACAGGTGAACCTGGTTGCTCACAAAGGTGTGTTGCAGCTTCTAAAGGTTCAGTGGATTGCGAGCTGAGAAATTTGCCCAGATGAGGGGCCTGGATCAGTCAAGCGAGTGAGCGTTGAGGTATTGTCAACGGAGAGGAGGATGTGGGGAGGGCAGTCAGTGGTCTGAAGGACTGCTTGGAGTGCCATGTGCATTCCTTCCAATTCTCATGCACACACGGTCTGATGCTGACCAAGAGCCTCACTCCTTGTCTCCCAGTCTCCAACTTAACCTCTTCCCCTTCCCTCAAAACAACGTCTCTCTCTATTCCACTGCCTACCTGCAATGCCTGCACTGACGACGCCTGCGTTGCTCATAAACGGTCCGAGTAGATGAGCAGTGAGCTGCGACTGGGAAAGATTTGACGAGCAGTCAGTGTTGGTACATCCACATCTCCTTGCATTGTGTGAGTTTGACAGGCGGGGCAAGACAGAGTGACCAGGGCAGAATCAGGTCGGGGTGCATGGGCTCAACAGGTGTGTGAGATAAAAGTGGGAACGAGAGCACGCAGTCAATCGGCGAGCGGTAGTAGATGGACAGGTTGCGGCCGGTGTGGTGAGCGTGGGCAAGGAGTGGATGTGATGGTGTTACCAAGAGTGCCTGGGGACCAAGTTGGAGGACAGTGCAATTGAGTCGAGGTGGACAGGCAAGAGTCCAGCTTTCACTTTGAGTGCTTCTCCCTCAACGGGGCAGAAGCCTCTGCCATACCTCCATTGCAGCTGTCTTGAGGACCCCTGCTAACTTCTCTGTATGGTCCCTTCCCCTCGTAGGATCATACCATGCCACTCCTGCCCAGAGCAGCCTAGGCACCACGCATGCCAAAACAAGCTGCCGTGCCAGCTTCAGCTTCCAGCCAGCCTTTGAGCAGGTAAGGGGGGAGAAGGCAGTGGTGGAGTTGGCGGCGCGGGAGGTGCAGAGGACCATGTGTTCCTGGAAATTCAACTGTGAGTTGAAATTTGTTCCCAGCTTTGGCATGGTTGGCTTGAATTCAATTTGGTGGCCTCAGAGGATGGGGTGGTGGGCAAGTTTGCGGGCAGGCGGAAGATTGTTGCCTCGGTCTTGGTCAGTTCAAATTCAAATGAATGTGAGTCAGACCAGTATTCAAGTTTCAGTACAAGGTGGTTCACAGTGCTGACTGCTTCATCTACCATCTTACCCCATGACAGCACATCCACATCGTCTACTCAGCCAAACGCACAGGTCGATGTTGTCTCACAGACTTTGAGGAGGGGCGCGTTGTACACCAGGAATAGGATTGAGGTGAATGTTCAGCCCTGCAGGAGGCCACTATTCCAGTCAATGCCCTCGTTGATGACATTTGTGAGCTGTAGCATGCACAAGCGGTCCAGAGGAACGAGCGGATCTATGCACAGGTGGAGGCGGGCAGGCCACGGGTTTACAAGTTTGCCACCAGCCGTTCCATCTGCACACTTGAAAATGCCTTCAAGATGTTGAGGGCAAGTCCTATAACACCATTTCCAAGCCTCCACTGACTCTAGATTTTGTTGAAGGCACAGACCACCACATCTTTGCAAACTGACGACAGCGGCCACTGAAGTGTGACTGCGGCAGCATGCCATAGTTCTCGGCAAGGTGAGCCAGATGGGCCTCAATGATGCGCTTGAGCACTTTGGCAATGCATTGTTTGACGGCAATCAGGCAGTACACCTTCAGTTGCCGTGTTCTGTCTTTTTTGGCTTCCTCAGGATGACGCACAAGGCATCTCGCCAGCGCAAAGGGACGTGACCGAGTGCGAGCGTGGCGGCGTAGAGCAGGGCAAAGTGCGGGAGGTGGTGCGGGAGGAGCTGGAGACGTGGTTGGGATGTATTGCCCTCTGCTCTCCAGCGGAGGGGAGTGAAACGCTAGTTAGATTGGCAGATCTAGAGAGCTAGAACGAAACAGAGGGACGGACCTGCTCTCCAGCGGAGGGGAGTGAAACGCTGGAGAGCAAGAGAGAGCGAGCAGGCGCGAGGGACAAAAAGGACCGAGCTCGGGGTCGAACCGCGGGCCAAAAAGAATCGACCGGAGGGTCATACCACTGGGACAACCAGCCCCTTGAGGGTCCGGCGGAGAAGAGAGCGCCTAAGGCTGCCTCTTGGCAGCAACACCCCCCCTCGCTCGAAGCGGGCGAACCCCAAAAGCGTCGCGGTGGCGCTCAAAGAGCGGCGCTGGCAGTGACTTGGTCATCGCGTCGGCCAGCATCCGCGCAGTTGGGATGTACTCCACGCAGATTGTAAGAGGCACTCTTCCTTGCTCCCCGCTCGACGCCTCTTACACTCGCTCGACCTCGACTTCGACTCGACACGACTCTCGCCTCACTCTCGCTTCCCTCATCACACCCAACCGGTTTGCGGTATTGCAGGATGATGAGGAGGGAGCAGTGGATGTTGGTTGATGGATCTACGCCGCCGCCGGCGGCTCGACTCGTAGTTCTCTCTCTCTTCTTCTTTAGGCTACACGGAATCAAGACCCGAATCACTGTCTTTGCTGTCTCTCGTAGCCGGGGATCGCTAAGTGACTCGAGTCTACCGAACCGCTCGCCGCCCGTTCGTCCTCGAACTGGTGCGGCTTGCACATTTTTGACAGTCGGGCAACTTCGACAGTCGACACGATTTCAGCTTCGCCGCTATCCGAACATCCGTCCTGGTCTTCAGGACGAGCTACCCCGAACCCTCCCTCAGCCGAGCCCCCCTCGACTGAGTCCACCGACTCGACCCTCTCCTCCCCCTCCCCTCGGCCCAACACCCGCGCGGCTCGAGGCGGGCGACCCCTTTCGTACACCGCCAGCGACCTCGATACCTTCCTCTCTACTCGTAACACGCGCCATCACTCTCCCTCCCCCCTCTCATCCCGCTCTCTCACCGTTCCCTCCATCTCTTCATCACTCAACCTCATGAACCAGTCCCTCATCGACATCGACCCGACCACGGATGCCCCACTCAGCGATACGGCTCAGCAGTGGGGTGAAGGTGCGGGTGCGGGTGTAGGCGAGAGCACGATGCCTCGGCCAAAGACGGAGGACGAGCAGTGGCAGGACTGGATGGCAGCTCGCGAGGAGCGCATCCAGGCGTTCGAGGCGGCGGAGACTCAGCGCGAAGCTGAGTTCCGCGCGCGCTTCCAGACGCAGGAGGAGGAGGCAAAGCCGGAGGTGTCCGGGCAAGGCGACTCGAGGTTGGAAGTGTTGCAGCGGGCGTTGCAGGAGTTGCGGACGCAGAACGAGAAGCTGGCAAAGGAGCTTGCGTTCGTCCGCTCTTCTCACTCTCCCGTGACTCAACCGCTCGTGCAGGGCGACGTCAAGCGGGACGAAGATGGCGAAGAATGGGCGTCGTTGAGCGCCAGGGTTCGCACGGACAAGCCGAAGGCGTGGGTGGGCGAGTATGATCACGTCGCGAGGGAGACGTGGATTGCTTCGGCGGTCTACTACCTCGCGGGTGTCGGCGTCAAGGTCACGGACAGGATCGATAAGTTCAAGACGCCTCTCGTTTTCTACCACATCCGCTCGCTCTTCTCGGGCGACAAGCAGCCGGGCAAGACTGCTGCGCTTACCTGGTTTGACCTGCAGGACAAGGAGAACTCGTTCAAGACGGTCTCGGAGGTGTTTGAAGCGATGAGGATGCATTGGGCGGATGACTACTCGGCGGAGCGGGCGTTGGCGAAGTATAGGGCGGCGAAGCAGGGCGCTATGAGGGCTCGGGACTTCGCGTCCGAGTTGAGCGCTCTCGCTAACGCCGCTTACTCGTTCAACATCTCTTCGGAGGACAGACGCGCCACTTACATCGCCGGTTTGAATCCCACAGTTCGAGACTACGTTAAGAGCAACATGTCCCTGTACGAGATGGTGACGCACAAGGAGGCGTCGTTCGAGGAGGTCGTGCGCATCGCAGCGCGTACGGACGAGCTCGAAGGTTTCCGGAGGGCTTCGGGTCCAGGCCAGTCTTCCTCTCGTGCAGTTCCGAGTGCTAACGCTGCCCCATCTCCCAAGCCACAGCCGTTCAGCGCAAGGTCCGCCGAGCAGTGGCGAGAGCGGGCGACGACCTGGCAGGAGAAGAACCCGTTGTCGAAACGCAACGATTGGTTCGATGCCAAGTCGTCGGCCGCGACCCGTCCCGTTCGCTGTTACAATTGCGGCGAGATGGGCTCGCACTACTCGACGGGGTGCTTGAATGCTCGCAAGGCGCCGTCGCAGGTCGTGATCGCGGCGGTCCAGGCAGGTGTCGTTTCTCCTTCCCCTTCGTACGCGGCGGTCGCGGCGCCACCCGCACCTAGCGCGCCTCCAAGCGTAGCCATGACGGTCGCGTCGTCAGCGCCAGCCATCGAGACGGGAAAAGCGACGGGTCCGTAAGGGTTGACCAACCTTGCGGACCCCAGCCAAGTACCTTGGTCAGTCTCTACGTTCCCTGTGATGATTCGCTCGCGCCCGGCAAGTCGGCTTCGTGCCCTTGCTCGGATCTCCTCGCGCGTAGCATTTCTGAGGGACGAGGGGCGCCTTCGCTCGAGGAGCTTTGGCTCTTCTTGGCCTCGCGCACGTCCTCGTCCTCTTCTTCTTCTTCTTCTTCCTCTCCTTCTTCTTCTTCCATTGTGGACGAGTTGACTACTGTACCTGTAATTTCAAGCCTTTCCGCAGACCCTGCCCAAGAGCCGGCGAGCGTCGAGACGTCCGAAGCTGAGTCTTCTCCTGCCGCCCCTCAACTCGCTTCAGTCCCGCTGATCATGCCTGTCCGCTTCGACGGCGACGTCGGCGGGCAGGCACTCGTTGATTCTGGTTCACAGGCGGATGTTCTCTCTCCCTCGATTGTCCATCGGCTGGGCCTCGAGGTGAGGAACTTGATGGCGCCGGTTCATGCAGATCTGGCGGCGAAAGGAAATTCGGTGCGTCTCTCGCTTTTCGTTCTCTCAGACATTTCAGTCGGAGAACGGAAGATGGAGAAGCGCGCATTCTTTGTCCTGCCGCTACCGGACGGGGTGGATGCGATTCTGGGTGTTCCCTGGATGCGGGATGCGGGCATGGCAGTCTCGCCTACGTCGCTCTTTGTCGCACCTGCTGGACCGAGCGACGAGGTCTACAACTTCGAGACGGGACGCTTCACGGTGCAGCCGGATCGGAACATGCGCGAGTTGGGCTTTACGGATCGGAAGATGGATGACGAGGAGTTCTCACGGTTCGTCGTCTGCGCGATCCGAGCAGGAGTTCCACAGGAGGAGCTCGTGGCTGCAGCTGAGAGTGTCGGGCTGGAGCCGCACAATCCGCTGCTGGACGATGAGGAGGATGATCCGGGGAAGACGGACTTGACGGAGGGCGAAGCAAAGCAGTCTCTCAAGGAGTTGCTTGATCGCTTCTCGGATGTGTTTGTCGATGAGCTTCCTGGTCCTCCTCCGTTCAGGCCTGTGAACCATGAGATCAAGCTGGTGGACGAGGAGAAGAAGATCAGGCCGTTCGCGATCAGGATCCCGGACCGCTACAAGGCGCAATGGACTGCGCATCTGCGCAAGTTCGTAGAGTCTGGGTTCTGGTCTCCTGCAGCGCTCGAGTCGGCGTGCTCGATGTTTGCTGTGCCCAAGCATGACAAGTCGCAGGCACGCTTCGTGATCAACCTCAAGCCGAGGAACGAGAATACGGTGCGAGTCGCTTCGCCCCTTCCTGACATGAAGGACGTGCGCAATCGCTTCGCTGCTCACAGGTACCGCTCGAAGCTGGACTTCAAGGCGGCGTATGAACAGGTGCGACTGACGCCTGATTCCGTTCCTCTCTCGGGCTTCGTGACTCCGAACGGGACCTTTGTCTCTCATGTCATGCAGCAGGGTGACACGAACGCGCCGGATACGATGCACAGGGTGTGCTACATGATGTTCTCGAAGGCAATCGGGCGATTCCTCGACGCGTTTTACGACGACGTCCTCGTTTACTCGAGGACCCGCCGAGCGCACTTGAGGTACCTCGAAATCGTCTTCACGACATTGAGGCACTATCGCTTCTACCTGGCGCGGTCGAAGGCGGAGCTGTTCGCGACGAGGATGGAGGCGCTGGGTGCAATTGTTGACGGCGACGGGGTGCACGTTGTGCCGGAGAAGTGGGAGATGATTCAGCGATGGCCAGTGCCGAGGAATCCGAAGGATATCCTGCGGTTCTTGGGGACAATTCAGTGGATGGCGGATCACTTGCCCCGTCTTAACGAGGTCGCAGCTCCGCTCTCGAGGTTGACAGGCAAGGTCCCTTGGGAGTGGACGGCGGCTTGTCAGCTTTCGTTTGATACGCTGAAGTCTCTAATCCCGCAGGCACTCAAGCCGTTGGATCTCGCAAAGCTCGAGTCCGGCGAGGAGAAGATCTTCCTCGTCACGGACGCGTCGGTCTACGGGTGCGGAGGGTGGATTGGGCAAGGTGCAAGCCTTGAGCAGGCTCGTCCCTTCCGTTTCTTCTCATCGAAGTTCAACCCTGCGCAGCGGAACTACTCTACTACTGACCAGGAATTGCTTGGAGTCTTCACAGGTATTCGCAAGATGCACGAGCATCTCGTCGGGTGGTCGTTCGTGGTCGTCTGCGATCACGAGCCGCTCAAGACTTACTGGACGCAACCTCCCAAGCAGACGCGCAGGCACGTCCGGCTTTGGGAGACGTTGGCGCAGTACGACTTCCGCTGGCAGTTCATCCCCGGAAAGTCGAACTCTCTTGCCGATGCCCTCTCACGGCTTGCAGAGCTCGACGGTACTGACGCAGTCTCGCTTCCGCAGGCGGACGAGCCCAAGCCTTCCTTCGACGATGACGAGCCTTTCCCAACGGAACTCTCGTCGTCGAATCAAATGGTCCTCGCTGGTCTTATCGCCGCGATTTCTGGAGTTGAGGCGCCCCCGGTGAGGTCCCTTCTCGCTGCTCTCGTGCGCGAAGGACCTTTCACTGCGTTGACGACCCTCGACGACTCTCTCCTCGCAGGCCTTCGCTCCGCCTCGGCTCGCGACTCGATCGCGTCCAAGGTGCTGGAACGCCCAAGTGCGTATCCGCAGTTTGCGGTCTACGACGGGCTCGCTTTCGTCGACGGCGCCGAGGAATGGCGGCTAGTCGTTCCGGCTGGAAAGACGGTATTGACGGACGGCCGCACGGCGACGTTCGTCGAGGCGGTTCTCGAGCACGCTCATCGCTCGGTTGGGCACATGGGCTTCGAGAAGACGCTGGCGAATGCTCGACGCTCATACTGGTGGAAGGACATGGTCGCGGACACGCGAGCCTATGTCGCAGGATGTGAGTTGTGCCGTCGCGGCAAGTCATCGACAACGAAGCCGCTGGGACTCCTACATCCCCTCGACACGCCTACGCGCCCATTCGAGCGCGTCGGCATGGACTTTGTCGTCGGGTTGCCCATGGTTGCCTGGGCAGGGGGCGTCGTCGACTCGATCCTGACAGTCACGGACTATCTCTCGAAGTTTGTCATCCTCATTCCCCTCTCGTCGACGTGCACTGCACCTCAAGTTGCCGACTTATTCCTCACGCACGTGTATCGACGATTCGGATTGCCTTCGGCGCTCGTCAGCGACCGCGACCCGAAGTTCACGGCGGCCTTCTGGCGCGCTCTCAACAATCGACTCGGCATCAAACTCAAGATGTCAACAAGTGCGCATCCGGAAACGGATGGTCAGGCGGAGGCAACGAACAAGGTGGTCGGCCAGACGCTTCGGATTCTCTGCGAGGACAACGCAGACGATTGGATTCTCGCAATCCCGGCGACTGAGTTTGCCATCAACTCGAGCGTCTCGTCGACTACGGCACAGGCACCCTTCGAGATCATCCACGGCTTCTCGCCGTCATCGCTACCCGGCCTCGTCTCCGGTGGGCCTAGGACGCCGGACGAAGGCTTCGCTCGTCGCGCTCGCCTCAACGCGCTTCGCGCAACGGACGCCATCATTGCGTCGCGCATCACAATGACACACCACGCGAACCAGCACCGGGCAAGCGACGAGGGACTGTTCTCGGTTGGCGGCAAGGCGTACCTCTCAACGTCGAGTCTACGCTTTCCCGACTCGGTCTCATCGAAGTTTATTCCGAAGTTCATCGGACCGTATGAGATTACCGCAGCTTTGCCCTCGACTTCGACCTACACGCTCGCCCTTCCCCCTCACCTTCGCATCCACTCGACCTTCCACGCATCGAAACTCCGCCCGCACCACCCTAACGACGACGAGCGATTCCCAGCTCGCTCCTTCGCTCAACCACCTCCGGTTGTCGTCGCAGAGGACTCTGGCGCGGCGGAGTGGGAAATTGAGAAGATCGTCGATATGCGGGTGCGCAGGAAGACAAGGCAGTTCCGGGTTCGGTACTTGGGATACTCGGCGGCGGAGGACGAATGGCGATCGGAAGGGGAGCTGAAGGACACGGCGCCAGAGGAATTACAGACGTTCCTGGCGACAAGGGCAGCTCGCGAGGCGGCGGCACCGGCAGGCGGGCAGGGTCGGCGTCGACTTGCGGCGTTTTTCCCCGACGCCTCCTTCTCTGGGGGGGTGGGTGTAAGAGGCACTCTTCCTTGCTCCCCGCTCGACGCCTCTTACACTCGCTCGACCTCGACTTCGACTCGACACGACTCTCGACTCACTCTCGCTTCCCTCATCACACCCAACCGGTTTGCGGTATTGCAGGATGATGAGGAGGGAGCAGTGGATGTTGGTTGATGGATCTACGCCGCCGCCGGCGGCTCGACTCGTAGTTCTCTCTCTCTTCTTCTTTAGGCTACACGGAATCAAGACCCGAATCACTGTCTTTGCTGTCTCTCGTAGCCGGGGATCGCTAAGTGACTCGAGTCTACCGAACCGCTCGCCGCCCGTTCGTCCTCGAACTGGTGCGGCTTGCACAGATGGACCCGTCCTGCACTTGTTCGCGGACGAAGTGTTCCGTGAGGCGCAGGTGGCGCGTGCGGTTGTGGAACTG
>QYSD01000138.1:0-29793 GCA_009806315.1 Rhodotorula sp. ZM1
TTCCTTCCCGACCTCCCCTTCCCCCTCTTCCTTCCCTCCTCGGGCAACCTGAGCTCTGCCGGTTCGCTCGAGACGCCACGACGTCAATTCGCACGCGTTCGCTCGCCGTGGAACACGATGAAGTGCGCCGTAGTGTTCACAGCGACTAGGCAAACCCGCCCGTCCGACAGCTGACCCTCGAGGTGCCCTCTGTTCGCCCTCACAGCTTCACCGCAGGACGAGACCCGCAAAGCGACCCGCTCAACCTCGAGAATGTGTGTCAGAGAGTGTCAGTGTGACGACGACGACGCTGACAGAGTATATCGGCGCCCGCAGATCCGCCGCACACTCGTCCGCCTCGAGGACACCATCATCTTTCGTCCGCTATCTCCCTCGCTGACTTGGTCTCTCACGCTGTACTGATGTATATGGACTTCGACAGTCCTGATTGAACGCGCTCAGTTCGCACACAACCCGCGCATGTACACCAAGGATGGGTTTGCCGACGTCTTGCACCGCGACGGCTTCGAGGGGAGTTGGCTCGAGTGGCTGCTCAAGGAGACAGAGGTCAGCCACGGTGCGCGAGCTTCGTGTGCTTCTCATCGTGGACGTGGAGACTGACACTGGACTCGCTGGACAGCCAAAATTCGCCGCTACGACAGGTGAGCTCCAGCTCCGAGACTTGGCCTTCCGCCCGTCTCGGCGCTTCAGCTTCCGGAACTGACACCCTTTCCAATCACCGCTCTCGCGCAGCCCCGACGAACACCCCTTCACCCCTCGCCCCCAACTCCCCGACCCGATCCTCCCTCCTCTCTCCTATCCCCCGCTCCTACACGACCCCACCTCCCTCAATGTGAACCCGCAAATCCTCTCTTTCTACATCAACTCCATCGTACCTTCGATCACGCGCACAGTCACCGAGCGACTGGGGAAGGAGAACGATGACGGGAATTATGGCAGTGCGGGGACGAGGGATATCGAGTGTTTGCAGGCTATCTCAAGGAGGATTCACTGCGGTTGGCCCGCTTCCTTCCCTCGTCAACAGGAACCTCGAACTGACGACGGCCCGCATGACAGGCATGTTCGTCTCTGAATCGAAATTCCTCTCCTCCCCCTCCTCCTTCATCCCCCACATCCTCACACCCAACCCCCCCGCCCTCGAATCCCTCATCACCAAACCAGCCGTCGAAGCTGCCCTCCTCGCGAGGTTGGAGAAGAAGGCGAGGTGGTATGGGGCGGAATTGGGGCCGGATGGCGAGCCCTTGCGCGAGGGAGAAGGTGGGAGGAAGGTCAGGCCCGACGAGGTGGTGCGACTGTACAGGGAGTACATCATTCCGCTTACGAAGGAGGTCGAGGTGCGTTCAGCGTTCCTCTTGCCGTTCAACCCCCCCGCCCCCCCCCCCCTTCCCCCTCCTCCCGGCTTTCCTCATGAGTCGAGCCACGGGCTCCGTCGTCGCAGCAGCGCCTGTGACTGACCCGCCCTCGCCAACGATGCACACAGGTCGAATACCTCCTCCACCGCCTCGACGGCCTCTCGCAATCGCAAATCGACGACCTCGTGAAGAGTGGCTGAACAACCTTGTGCAGAGGGTGGCGATACCTTGCGCATTTCGATTTCGGCAGAGCTGTGAGATAACCGTTTGCGTCGCGCTGCCCTGCATCGTGAAGGCGTCTCGAAGAGCTTGCGAAGAGATAGAGAGGGGCTGCGGCCTCGCGGAAGCTCCCTCCAGGGAGCGGGAAAAGAAGAAGGTCAGAGACGAAGCGAGCAAGTTGTAGTAGGACAGAACGGTCTAGTGTTACAAGCAGGGTACTGCACATCAAAGAAAGTGAGCCGCAACAGAAGCGGGAACCGAAGAGAAGTCTGCGAGAGACCTGTCTTGACAAGCTGGGGCAGTCTAGAAGATCGCCTCAAGACCTGTAAGCCGTAAATTCAGCTCGAATCAGTACTGAGCATCAACCAGCTCGCGACCGGTGAATGACGAGCGAAACGGGACATACAGCAGCAACACGCGAGGGCGGCCAGGATTGCCGTACAGCATCCCATGCCGTTATCCGCCGGCCGATTCGGCTGCACATAAACCTGCTGAGGCTGGCCATACATCATTTGCTGCGTCCCCACATCCGCGAGTCAGTCGTGGAAACGCCCGGGAGAAGGAGGAGAAAGAGAAGGGACGAACGGGCTGCTGGCCGTAGTACATCGGTTGTCCTCCTGGTTGTCCGTATGGCGGTCCTTGCGGTGGTCCGCCGTAGTATCCACCTTGCGGAGGACCATGACCCGGTTGTTGAGGGTACCCGTAGTACTGAGGCTGACCTTTACCGTCGCCCGGAGTGGGTCCGCCGTATCCCCCGCCGCCATAGTGAGCTTGTGGAGGTTGCTGTGGGTCTGTACGACCACGAGCAGTGTCAGCACACGCCTTGCGTGGGTGGCAAGCTCCTCGTCGGCAGAGAGGACACTTGGCAAGTCGGGAGAATGGGCGGTGACCGCGGCAGAGTTCTTATGGACGCACACTGGTTGTTGTAGGACATTCGAACGGGTCTAGCGTGCGGCTGAGCCGTGCGAAGCGGGCTGAGCGAGCGAGAGTGATGGGAAGGAGTGAGAGGGGCGGGCGGTGCAGGGTCCCGAGGGAAAGGTAACGCGCCGAGAGACAGCGTTGGAGGGCTCTGTCGGGCAGGACAGTGTGTAGAGCGGGCAGACAGAAAGGCATAAATGACTGCCTAGGCGAACGGAGACATTGAACGAAGCCGACAAGGCAGCGCTCCAGTCGTTCGGGTCCAACGACTGCATGTTGACAACGTCGCAAAAGCTCCTACTGGCACAGCAGCGCCGTCTACTCCTCCTCGCTCGAGTCGGGAATGTCGTCCTCGATTTCGGCTTGTCGCGGGTCGAGCGAGGCTGTCGGGCGCGCGCGATAACCGTCAGCTTCCGCAACCTGACATCTCGAGGGAGAGTCGGGAGCGCACCTGCAGTCCGCAGGGGCGGCGCGAGTCCCTTCCGTCCAATCTGCCCAGGTGCAGGCCTCCCTGCCGCGCTCGCAGCCGCCGCAGCCGCCGCTCTCTGCTGCTGCTGAGCCTGCACCTGCTGCTGCCACCTCGCTTGCTGCTGCTGCACCGCCTGCGCAGCTTGTATACTCGGGTAGTTGCTCCTCCTCTGTCCCGCACCTGGCGCAACAGCAGGCGGAACCGGCGTCCCTGTCCCCGACCGGACTTTCGCCATCTGCGCATTCACTTGGCGACTCATCTGCGCTCCTACGGCACTCGGTACGCCACCAGAGTCGGAGTCGTCGGAATCGGAAGACGAGTCGGACGAGGACGAGTCCGATATGTTCGGCGCGACGCGCTGAATCGATTTCGAGGCGGTCGTCGAGCGTGGAGTTGGGTGGGGTTTGCTCGACGGACCGATGTGCGGAGGCTGCGTAGGAGCTGAAGCAAATGTCGCGCCAGATCGAGTCGTCCGATCTGCTTCACCGGCCTTCCTCCCCCTCGCGCTCGCCCCGCCCACCCGCACATCCTCGTCCTCCTCGTCGTCCGAATCAGAGCTCGCCTCGTCGGCTGCTTGAGCTTTTTGCGCGAGTTGGCGCGTGTAGGAAGCCGGGATCTTCGAGCCGTACGAGGGGTGAGGGCGCGCAGGCGCGGGTGCGGGCTGGGGAACAGGCGGTGGAGGGGCGACAGCGGGTGGTCGTGGGCGGGAGAGTTTCGCCTGCATAGATGCGGCAGGGAGAGATGGCGGAGGAGCGGCGGGTTGAGATGGAGATTGAGCGACTGGCTGAGGAGAAGGCGAAGGCGGTTCAGGAGGTACCGGCGCCGGCGCAGACACCGGTGCGAGGTCAGGCAAAGGCGCCGCCCCGCCTCCCGGCGTCCTCAGATAGCTCGGTACGTCCGCAACCAGCGGCTGAGACTCGCCCACGCCGACTTCCTCAAACATGTCGTCGTCTTCGTCTTCCGACTGCGCGGCGGAAGGCGGTAGACCGCCGTTCGCGGACGGCGAGGACGCTGGGTTGAGGATTGACGCGAGACCAGGCGGAGGTGGAGCAGATGAGCTCGAAGACGACTTGGGCCGTTTCGCAGCTGGCTTGTCGCTGTTCGCTTGCGCTTGGGCAGCGACGAAAGCGAAAGGATTCGTCGCGTCGCTGTCAAAGAATGCGCGGGTGGTGGACTGTAGTTCGTGCGACGAGGGGACGGCGGGTGTAGGCGGGGCTTTCGAGTTGGGGGTGCGGTCGGGCTTGAAGGAGATGGACGAGACGAGCGGTTCAAGTGACCAGCACTGCGGGTGCGCGGAGTTCAGCATAGCACTCATAGCATGAGGACAAGATTGCCGCGCACTTGCGCCGCTTCGTCCCACACGAGGACTACATCCACCTCCTTTGCCTGCATCTCGGTTCCGACGAACCGGTGCTCGACCTGCTTTCCCTTGTTCTTGCCGACGCCCTGCTTTGTCGAGGGAAAGGAAGCGTAGATCGTGTCTGGTTCGGCGGATTGGGACGATGTCGAAGTTGAAGGAACGGCAAAGACGGTTGCGGACGAGGAAGGATCGGCGGAGGCGGGCTTGTTGTGGTCTGGGAATGTCGCGCGTCTCAGTACCACCAATGAAGCACTGTTAGAGTGCCTCGCACGCACACTTGAAGCTGTACAGTCCCTCGCTCGCCGACGAAGCGTTCGACCCGCCGCTCGCAGACGCCC
Organism: Rhodotorula sp. ZM1; assembly: GCA_009806315.1. Classification (NCBI taxonomy): domain Eukaryota; kingdom Fungi; phylum Basidiomycota; class Microbotryomycetes; order Sporidiobolales; family Sporidiobolaceae; genus Rhodotorula; species Rhodotorula sp. ZM1. The sequence continues at coordinate 4,657 of QYSD01000138.1, forward strand.
TGTCCCGCCTCTCCGCCCACGCGATGAACGCCGGCGACATTTGGACGTCCTGCATCACAGTGACCTCGTTACGCTCGTCCCTCACGCTAGTCGTTCTGTGCCAGCGCGGGCGAGAGGGTTCGGGTCGACGGCGAGCGAGTGGGGGAGGTGGGCGAGAGAAACGAAGACAGCGCGGGAAGCACCGGTTGGAGTGGCAGCGTCGAGGAAAGCACTGTTCAAGTCACCTCAGCCTTGCCAGCACCGTTCCAAGCGGATTGAGCGAGCGTGTCGCCGCCCAACGCCCAAGCCGCTCGCGCCGTCCTTTGTCCTCCCGCGACTCACCATGGCTTACCAGCAAGCATCTGCGCAGGGCCAGCAGTACTACCAGCAGGGACCGCAACCCGCTCAGCAGAAGCAGCAGGCGTACGGGCGTGGGACGGTGCCGTCGTTCATCGCGTCGCAGGAGCAGTCGTACGCGCTCCAGCAGCAGCAGCACGCGCAGAGGGCCGCATACGAGCAGCAGCAGCTCCAGCAGCAACAGCAGCAGGCTCAGCAGGCGCGCGACCACGCCCTCTTCGGCTCAAAGCCGCCCGCCGCCCCGACCCAGTACGTCGTCTTCGACCGCAGACCCCAGTTCCGCAAGGACACGCTCGAGAAGGCACAGGCAGCAAAGCTCAAGCTCGAGCACTACTATCAGAAGGCGGTGCAGGAGGCCATTGAGCGCAACACGCGGTGAGTCTTCGTTCGTTTCTCACGCTCGCTCAGACCGCTGCACTCGTTCGCAGGAAGTCTCCTTCAGCTGTCCAGCTTGCTTGGAGGGTCTGAAGGCTGCTACGGAGGATTTGAGCGGGGCTCGGTAACCTGTGTGGTCGGCGCTCTCTCGCTTCGACTGGCACGCGAAGCGGCGCGCCTACTCTTTCGCATCGTGCGCGAGAAGTGTTCTTTTGCGCGGGCGGGGTCTACCGGGGGTAAGACAGCGTCACTGAGCAACGGAGCGGGACGAGCCGAAGGTGGCGGGGCGCTTGAGAGGGCGGGGGAGGACGACTGGATTGTCTCGAGGATCCCGCGGCCGCTGCCTCTCGACAGGACGTCGCGGGGTCATCCTCCTGCTAAGAGAGGATGCCCTCAACCTGCTGCCGTTCGGAATGGGACCGAAACAAAGACGCTCGACAGTTCAGCTCATTGCACTCAATAGAGACTCACACCCTTTCACCGCACCCGCAGCCGAACAGACCTTGAAAAGCGCCTCGCCTCGGACCACACCCTCCCTGACGACCGCAAAGCACGCCAACTCGCGCAACTCGGCCGGACAGAGTCCTCGTTCCTGCGCCTCCGACGAACGAGGCTCGGGCTGGACGACTTCCGGACGGTCAAGGTGATTGGTAAGGGAGCGTTTGGAGAGGTGCGTCGGCGTTTCTCGTTCGTGCTTGGTGCCAAAGCGCAGTGATGCTTGGTCACCTCGCTGGTCAATCTGCGGTTGAAGGCGAACGCTGACGATGCGTCCCTTCGTTCGTCCTGCTCCTCCGCCACAACAGGTCCGACTGGTACAGAAGGTTGACACGGGCAAGATCTACGCGATGAAGAGCCTGAAGAAGGCCGAGATGTTCAAGAAGGACCAGGTGCGCGCCGTGGCGCTTCGAGCTGGCTCGCTCTGCCACGCTTGTGAGACTGACCTCACTCCCCGCGCTCCTTCTCGCACAGCTCGCCCACGTCCGCGCCGAGCGCGACCTCCTCGCCGAGTCCAACTCGCCCTGGGTCGTCCAACTGTATTACTCGTTCCAGGACTCGAACTACCTGTACCTCCTCATGGAGTTCCTCCCCGGAGGCGACCTCATGACGATGCTCATCAAATACGACACCTTCTCCGAGGACGTCACGAGGTTCTACATGGCCGAGTGTGTGTTGGCGATCGAGGCGGTCCACAAGCTTGGGTTCATCCACCGGTACGTGCGGGATCGTGCGTCCTCAGCGGACGCAATCTGTGGCGTGTTGGCTGATACGCGCTCGTCCATGCGTCGCCCAGCGATATCAAACCGGACAACATTCTGATTGACAAGGACGGGCACATCAAATTGTCCGACTTTGGCCTCTCAACCGGCTTCCACAAGCAGCACGACTCGGCGTACTACCAGCGCCTGCTCGACGGCGGCGGGAACGCGAACGGCACGCAGAACGGCAGCCAGCAGCAGGGCGCGCGCAATTCGGTCGCGCTCAACTCGATCAACTTGACCGTCAGCTCCAAGGATGCGATTGCGACGTGGAAGGCCAATCGGCGGAAGCTGGTGCGGGCCGATGTCGCACTCTGTTCGTCGAAGCGGTTGCTGACTGCGCCATCGTTTTTCGCCTCTCCGCGCCTACACCGTCTTGCTTCTCGCTCAACTCCTGCCACTGCACCCCTCGTCTCCCCTGATTTACCTCCTTGCACATTCTCGACGACCCCGCAGGCCTACTCGACGGTCGGCACGCCGGATTACATCGCGCCCGAGATCTTCCTGCAGCAAGGGTACGGCCAAGAGTGCGACTGGTGGTCGCTCGGCGCCATCATGTTCGAATGCCTCGTCGGCTACCCACCCTTCTGCTCGGAGAACGCCCACGACACGTACCGCAAGATCATCGACTGGAAGAACCAGCTCTTCTTTCCTGACGACGTCCGGCTCAGCCGCGAGGCCGAGGACATGATCCGGAGGTGGGTGCGGGTCTGTTACGGCTTGCTGTGCGTCTCGCTCACGCTCGACGCGCGCGCAGGATGATCACGTCGGCGGACCAACGGCTCGGGCGCAACTCGGCGGACGAGATCAAGAGCCACCCGTTTTTTGCCGGCGTCGACTGGACCACGATCCGCAATATCGAGTCGCCGTTCATCCCGCAGCTACGGTGCGTCGACGGGCGGAACTCCTATTGGTCTTCTTTCGCTCCGAGTCGGGCGATGTGCTGATGTGAAGAGCATCCACCACGACGCAGCTCCCTCACCGACACGAGCTACTTCCCGACCGAGGACCTCAACGACGTCCCCGAGCAGCCCGAAGGCGCAGACGCCGGTTCGAGCGGCAGCAGGGAGCTTGCTTTCCTCGGGTGCGTCCGAGCGACCACCTTCTCTCCCTAGTCGTGAGCTAACCAATCCGCCCGCGCAGCTACACCTTCCGTCGCTACGAAGGCGCCCCGTCGCACACGCCGTGGTAGCACGCGTTGCCGCCTGTGGATACCCTCGCATGTACATCTTTCGTCGCTCTGGCAGCGATCCCCCCGCGCCCCCGTTCTGTCCTCTCATCGCATCTTCTCGGCCATATACTTGTCGCTCACTTCACGTATCACGCTCTCGTTCGTTCTATCCGCGCCCTCTCGGCGCTCTCGCAATGCACCTCGCTGCAGCGTCTGAACGCCTCGAACCAAATGGACAGGAAAAGCTACGTCCTTCGGTCCCCCTCGTCTCTGCTTCGTCAAGCGCTCCCTTTCCTTCTAGTCCTCCTCCATCTGGTTGACCTCGCTGGCGCCGTAGAGCTTGGCGGGTCTTTCGGGGGGATTGAGCGGCGGGACTATCGGAACGGTTCTCTTTTTCAAGTGATCCTCAGGGGGCTACAGACGAGAGGTAGTGTTCGAGGAGGAAGTGAAGTGGTTCGTGAGGAGGAGTGCGAGGGTTGACAAGTGTATCGGCACGACGACCAAGTGGAGCGGAAGCGTGAGAAAGGAGCGACCCCCCGTCGTCGAGAGAGTAGGTTTGATCATCTCGAGCGTCGTCGACGGGCAGCAAAGCCAGGTAGGTTGAGGTTGAGATGGTCGCCTCGACCACGGCGTCTCGAGAAGGCGGTTGAACGTGTTGGCGGAGTAAGCGTTGCCCGAGGGCTCTTGACCTGGTGGAGAGGAGAGTAAAAGGACGATGAAGACGAAGAGAGAGAGAGAGAGAGAGAAACCGTCAGCTGCTCGGAGGGTGAAGTCGGCGCAAACAACGATGTGGAACAGCGAGGGACTATCTCAGAGGAGAAGTGAGGATTCGGAGTGAGGGCAAGCGGGTGCCTCGGCGCTGGGAAGGTCAGCGCCGACTGGCAGGTCGAGTTGCGGGTGAGGGAGGCGACGAGGATGGCTCGCTGATAGAGGAGGTAGTGCTGAGATCCATTGCGTTTATGAGTGAAGGTGCTACGGCGAGCCCCTCTTGTCAAAATCGCCCACTTTGAACACCGCTCGAGCAACTGTCGATCTTGTCGATGCGGAGGGCGCGCCGAACGCCGTCACTCTCGCTTGGGTCTGCTCTGTGTGGCAGTACGCCTGTGTCCGTATCTGCGCGGCTTGGGCGGTTCAAAGTGCGTTTCGAGGGAGCGAAAGTTGCGAAAGGTTGAGAGGAAGGTGTGGGTCGTCGAGAAGTGTGTCGAGGCGTACGTAGGTATGGGTCTGCGGCGTGAGCAGTTCTGCCATGACGTAGATAGGAGGGACGGGTCAGTACAACACTTCTACGCGAGCGGGGCAAAGAGGATGTCGCCGTCAAGCGACGGGACCGACAACATTGTGCGCACCGGTGACGGACTGGGGAAGGGGTATTGCAGCTTGCCAAGGACGACCTAAGGACAAGTGAAGCGAGACGGAGGAAGCAGCCGCAGGAGGCGCGACAAGCTCAAGTGCGTCGAGGCTCAAATCGCGGCAACTCAAGTCGTGCAAGCACAACATGGACAAGCCCATGTGCACCGATCCGAGAAGTGAGCAGGTCATTGTGTAGCTGCCTTGGTCACACGGCAGCTGAATGGCCGTTGAAAAGAGCCGCGGACGCCGCAGAGCACCTGTCGAGAGCACTTGTGCCTCCTCAGCTGTGCCGACATACCTCATGTGTGAACTGAGCACGAGTTCAGGTCGTGGGTTAGCGGATCTCTTCTTCGCCTCTCCCCTTCACCACACCGCCCAAGAACGTTAGCGAGGGAGTTATAGGACGCACGTGAGTTTCCATCCTCCGTCTTTTCGACTCGCAGGACTGCCCGGTTGCCAAGGGTTGCGAGACGAGCAATGAGCGGGTCGGAGGAGGACAAGCGACGGCGTGCGCGCGTGCGTGGAGGGTGACGGACTCGGCGGCCTTCGGTGCCAGCGCATTTTTTCCCTTCGCTTGTGCCGCTAACGTCTGCGAGACTAAGTCCTCGATACGCAAGAGCTGCATGGCATGAGCTGCAGGTAGTGGGGACGAACTCGTCGGTGCAGCTTACTCGTAGCGAAAGAAGCGAGAGGTTACCGCGCAGGCTTTGCGGCGGTAGTCCAGAGGCGCGGATTGTCCAAGGAAGTGAGGTATTGCGGAAACGGAAGCGAGCTCCTTCCACGGCAGGCTGTACCCGCTTGCAAACGAGGCGTGATCTCGATCCGCCCTATCTCTGCGACTCGAGCAGGACGGTCGAGGTGGTCATCGAGCGAGACACGTCGAACGAGCGGCAAGAGGAGGAGCGGGACGAGGCTCTTCATCGGGCCGGCGAAGTCGGAGCGGAGTCGCCGGGCTTGTGCCGTCCGCCGCCTTTCCCTCCTCGCTCTCTCGCTCGACTTTGCTCTCTCGGATCGACGTCGTGCAGTGCACAGCTACAGCAACAGGAACCCGCTCTGCCCACTCGCTCGCTCGCTTACGCAACCCTCGTCATCTCCCGATCCCGCCGTTCGACCCGGCCAATTAGTCGTCCACCGCCTCGCTTAGCCTTACCCAGCAGCCTAGGACACCCGGCTCGTCCTTGATCCCCATCGACCCAACCCGTCAACGCGCAGAATCCCTACTTCTTCTCGATGCCGGCTTCTCTCGACGATGTCGCGCAGCCCCCGACTCCGGCAGAGACCATGGCCAAGGAGCGCATGAACCCTCCATTCGACTTGCGGAGGCTCACGTATGCGATGGGAAACGGCGAGAAAGGTGCGCCGCGGATCCTCCCATTATTTCCGTGTCCGATTGGGGGTCGCTTCCTCGCCGTCACGGGAGGCGCGAGCTGTCGTCGCAAAGTTGCTGATGATCTGAGCAACGTAGATGTCAAGCTGAGGGAGAGGCATATGATGGAACTCCAGCGGAACCCGCTTTTTCGCTTGGACGACATCCACGACTTGACGAAGGACCAGATTCGCGAACGGACGATGGCCAAATTGTGCGTCGCGAGTGTCTATTGACCTGTCCAGACGGATGGATTCAAACCTGCGAGCTGCCGGGAGCGCGGATGGACACTCGACTTTGCCTCGCGTATGCGGACCTTCTCTCCCACAATCTTGCTGACGCCTGTCCCGATTCGACTCTTTCAGCGCGACCATCTCACACTATGTGACATCCGAGCGCATTGACGATTTCCAGAAGGTGCGCCGTCAGTCGTCGTCAATTCTCACCCTCACCCTTTGCTGATCCTGTTCTTCGCCCACAGCGGATGAACGTCATCTCACTTGCTGACCCAGGGTTCTGGACTCGCTTTGTGCGTTGTGCGATCACCCGCCTCACGTGCGACCTGGGCTGACATCCCTTTCCCCGCAGGGCGGTACGTTGGTCCGATGTTGCGTCTCCCGCGGTCGAGCGACGATGCTGATGATGTCTATATAATCTACAAGTGCATTACGGGTTATTCGAACGTCTTTATTCGTCCTCTCCCAAGTGCGAAAGCGCTGCCTGACAGGGGACTAACCTCGCTTTCCTCCCGCAGTTGGGCGCGATTCGGTCCGGCGCAACCGCAAACCAGATGGTGCGTTAGCCCTCCTGCAGTAGTAAGCTCAGCCATTCTGACGCACCGTCCCGCAGAGTTACTGGATGTCGAAGGGCCTCCTTGGCTTGAACGGCATGGTCGGCTGCTTCGGCATGGTGCGTTTCGTCTCGCTTTCCGTCTCTGCCGCTGTTTCCACTCGCAGAGCACGATGCTGACGCCTTCGTTTGCGCAGACGGAACTCGCGCATGGCTCGAACGTGGCTGGCCTCGAGACGACCGCGACTTTCGACGAGCAGACGGACGAGTTCGTCATCCACACGCCGAGCATCTCGGCCACCAAGTGGTGGATCGGGGGTGCGTTCGATGGCGGCTGCCTCATCCAGTCCGAGCGAGTGACGAAGAGCTGACCTTCGCAACCCACCCCTTCGCTTGTTCAGGTGCTGCCCACTCGGCCACACACTGCTCCGTCTTCGCCCAGCTCATTGTCAAAGGTCACGTCTACGGCACAAAGACCTTCATAGTCCCCCTTCGAGACCCGAAGACGTACCAGCTTCTTCCGGGAGTCGCGATCGGCGATATTGGGAAGAAGATGGGACGGGATGGGATCGATAATGGTTGGATGTGAGTGGCCGTTTTGTCCATGGCTGCGTTATGCCATCAAGTGCACGAGGAGACGAAGGAGCGGACGGCGCAGGCGAAGAACGGATCGGGGGCTTTGGCGGAGCTGCCGCTGACGCTCCACCGCGTCGCACGCGCAGCCAATTCACCAACGTCCGCATCCCGCGCGCCTACATGCTCATGAAGCACACCCAAGTCACGCGCGACGGCGAAGTCCGTGAGCCGCCCCTCGCGCAGCTCACGTACGGCGCGCTCCTTCAGGGCCGGACGGCGATGGTCGCCGATGCCGCAAACGTCGCCAAGAAGGCTTTGACGATTGCGATTCGGTACGCGGCGGTCAGGAGGCAGTTCAAGGTCGGCGAGAACGAGGTGCGTTCCGCGGGCTCTTTTTTTAAAGCACGACTCTGTCCCTTACTGACGCCAACACGCCCCTTTCCCCAGCTCGAGTCACAGCTCCTCGATTACCCGATCCACCAGCGCCGCTTGTTGCCGCTCCTCTCGCAGGCCGTCGCGATGGGGTTCACCTCGTACCGCATGACGGCGCTCTTCGAAGAGATGAGCGGCCAACTCGAGTCGCTCGGGTCCGATTCGGACGAAGCCGAGACCAAGGAAGTCCTTGAGAAGCTCAAGGAGACGCATGCGACGTCCGCCGGCCTCAAGGCGTTCTGCACGTGGAACGCGCTCGAGACGATCGAGAAGTGTCGCGCGTCGCTGGGCGGTCACGGCTACTCGGCGTACTCGGGCTTGCCGGGAATGTACGCGGACCAGGCGGTCCAGTGCACCTGGGAGGGAGACAACGCGAGTCCTGCCTCCTCTGTCATATCAGCGAGTCCTGAATCGAGGCTAACGCCTTCCTCCCGCGCGCAGACCATCCTCACGCTCCAGTCGGGCCGCTCGCTCGTCTCGTCGTACGCCGACGCCGTCAAGGGTCAGAAGCTCCCCGGCGGCACCGCGTACCTGAACGGCCTGCCAGGCGTCCTGACCGCATCGTGCCCGTCGGACGAGTCGACTCTCGACCTCAAGACGCTCGAGGCGGGCTGGGACACCGTCTCGGCCAACGTCGTCCGACAGGCGTACGAAAAGTTTGAGGGCGCGATGAAGGGCGGGAAGGGGAGGGAGGAGGCGCTCGAGTTGTGCTCGCAGGAGCGGTTCGTCGCTGCGCGGGTGCACACCGCCGGCTACATGTTCCGGTGCGTCGCGCGCAGCTCACTTCTTGCTCGCTCTCGCTTGACACTCTGCTTCGCGCTGCAGTATGTTCCACGAGGCGCTTGTCGAGCTCGCCAAGGACGAGCGAAAGGACAACGGCGTGATCAAGACGCTCGACGACATCTGCCGCCTGTACGGATGCTGGGCGATCGAGGAGAACGCCGCGCAGTTCCTCAAATACAAGTTCTTCACGCCGAAGCAGATGGACATCATCTCGAACGAGGTGCGTCCCAAGTTCTGTTCCGTCCCCTCAACAAGGATCAGCCTTTTCACGATCCCTCGGCGCCCCGCAGGTCACACGCTTGTGCGCCGAGCTCCGCAAGTGCGCCGTCTTGCTCACCGACAGCTTTGGCTTCACCGACCACATCGTGCGTTCCAGAGTCTCGCGTTCTCGATACACTCCAAGCTCACGTCTCCGCGCACCCCGGCCGGCAGATCAACTCGCCGTTCGGACGATACGACGGCAACGTCTACGAGTCGTACTACAACCAGGTCAAGGCGGCGAACCCGCACAACCCCGTCGCGCCATACTTTGAGCGCGTGATCCGTCCCTTGATCGAGCGCGAGCCACTCGAGCTGGGCGACGACGCCGACTCGATGGAGCTCGACGACGAGATTGCAGAGATCCAGGCTGAGCGCGAGGAGGAAAAGGAGGAGGCTGAGAAGGCGCACGAGGCAGAGAAGGAGCTCGAGAAGCCGGCAAAGGAGTGACTCCCGGTTCGCCTGTGTCCATACATCGTGTAATAGCGCCTTGCTGATTGAACTGCAACTGCCGACAATCAAGACTCCGGTCCGCTCGCGACGATTACCCTTCTCGACTTGGTCGCCAGGTCAACCTTTGACCGCTCCGACTCGCTCGTCTCGCTTGCTTGTCTCGGCGTATCTGATTGTTGTTGTCTGTGCTACTGAGCGGTCTGACGGTGACGAATCAACAGGCAAGTCGCTCCGTGACGAGCGAGCGAGGGATTCATCTTGCGCACCGCCTCGGCCAACGTTTGGGTCGACTACGCGATGAGCACGGCTTGAGTGAGCGCCAAGATTGTACGGACGGGTTTTCGTAGGCTCCGTGGCGGTCCGGGCTTGCTCACGAGGTAGGCGGAGGTGGTTGTGGTTGACGCAGCTCCCTTGCGATGAGCCGGTGGGGAGGGGAGGGAGACAGCGGTGCTGGGCGCGGGAATGCCGCAGGAGTGGCTCCACAGTTCCTACAAGGTATACTGGGTGGCTGGATATCCGTGGCTGACGCTCTCGCCATCTCCGCCGTAGCCCGCCATGTCCTCTGCGGACTCGCCGTCGTCATCCCGACAGACTTCGCTCCCGCCAACGAGCCCGTCCCGTTCTGCGTCCCTGCTAGTCCCCATTGACGATTCCAAGCCGACCCGCCGCATCCCCCTGCGAACGAGCAGCCTCGCGTCCGACCTCGGCATCCTCCCTCCTCCATCGGTCGCAGCTTGTCTCGCCCCGCCCACGGACAATCCCCTCTTCCTGACCCCTCTCCGAGCGCACTACCTCAAGCGCGAACTCGTCACCCTCGAGTTCGTCAAGGAGCTCTCCCAGCTCGACTCGCCCGGCGCACTCTCCGTTCTCGGGCCGCCTTTTCTTCCCAAATCCCGCTTCGTCAATGGCGTGCCACAGCCTGCGCCCACACCAGGCACAGACGCAGCGAGGTCAGAGGAGCGCGACTGGGAGGCGAACATTGACCTGCCGTTCCTCCGCTTCGTCTTCCACCACTTTGTCCTCTCGTTCCCCTTCCTGATCGCCTGCCCGTCGACCTTCTTCTCGCACAAGCTCCAACCATTCGTCTACTCGTTCGTCTCGCGCAACATCTCGTCCTCGGACGAACGCGAGTCGCAGACCAAGCGGAAACGGATCGCCGGCAAGGTCGAGAAGCACCTCGGGCTCGTCATGAGCGCCGCGATCAAGCTCACCGAGAACGACGGCAAGGAGGAGGTGGTCCGCATCGAGGACGACGGGTCGATGCATACGGGTGCGCCCGCGACGCAGCAGTCAGGCGCAGCACTGGTGGGCATGAAGCGGCGCGGTCCGCTCACGAAAGTCGAGCGTGCGGATGAAGAGTTCTCGATTAATGTCGTCTCGGTGCGGAATAGGCAGACCAAGAGCAGGATGCGGATCAAGAAGCACGAAGAGTTCCTCGTCCGGACGAGGCGGAAGGGCATGTCGGACGTGTACGTCGCGCGGCGGTACGGCGACTTTGTCCGCCTGGCAGAAACGGTGCGTGCGATTCCAAGCTGCTCAATGGTCAGGGATGTTGATGCTTCGCTCCTGCAGCTCAAGAAGGAGTGCATCGAGGAGGACGTCAGGGGTCCGCCAGCCAAGGACCGCCGCTCGACCGACATGAAGCCGGCCACCTCGCCGGACGCCTCGACGCAGCCGTCCCCTCGCCCGTCCTTCACCGGTGACGAGTCGCCCTCGCAGCCTCCGACGCCCGTCTTTGACCCGAACCACGTCCCCTCGCTCGCACGCGAGCGCAACCGCCTCACTCTCCGCGCCTATCTTCGCTCGCTCCTCTCGAACCCCGTCATCGCCGCTTCCGATGCTTTTCAGTCGTTCCTCCTCGAGTCGCCGATCCAGCTTACACCCGGCGAGGAACAGGACGTCCTGATCCGCGAAGAGATGGATCGCATCCGCGAGCAAGAGATGAAGTCGTTCCGCGCCGAAGTCGAGGAGCGCGTCGAGGAGCTCGAGGGCTACTTGCGCAAGTTCAGGGAGGAACTCGTCAAGCATGACGGGCTGTCGAGGGTGTTTGCGACCATCAGGCAGACTGAGCGCGTCGACGACCTGCCCATCGAGTACAGGAAGGTGATGGAGTGGGCGCGCATCTCGTGCGTGGCGCATCTCTGCCGTTGTCGAGATCCCTCACTGACAGCCTTGCACGCGCAGCCTCGCCTCGACGATCTACCAACTCTTTCTCGGCTCGGACAACTCGTCGTCGGTCTTTGCCTCGCTCAAGCGTGTGCATGGACTCATGCCCTACTTTATGCTTCGCGGAATCCTCAAGATCTCTAACCCAGTCGCCATGATCCGCTCCGTTCTCGACCTCTTCCTCGCGCGTCCGTTCGGCTCGACCTCGCTCGTGCAGAAAATGTTCAGCAGCGGTCTGAACGAGGAGGCGAAAGACTTGCGCGACGACGCCGACCTCGTCGCGCGCAAGATTGGCGACGACAGGCTGTGCGAGAAGGTCCGACAGTTTGTCGACACGCCGCGAGATAACCAGGATGCGATGCGCCTCGATGCCGAATTGGAGCACATCGATCTCATGACTGTCATCCTGCGGCAGTCGGGTGCGCCTCGCCTCGACCCGCGAACGATGCAGTACCTCGCGAGGTGCGCGGTGCGCTACGAAGAGTACAAGAAGGCGCGAGACGCGCTGCATGACCCGGACGAGGACGAGGGCCCGACGAACGACGAAGCCTGGTTGTACGAGGACTTGCACGTCTATAAGCGGTTGATCACCGCCGCTCGCGACAAGGAGCAGCTCATCGAGCTCATTTTCGAGGTGCGGCCAGTCGTTACGTTTTCTTGAGCTCGGCACTGACGGTGGCTTGCGATCGCAGGGAAGCACGTCGGAGCTGCTCAAGGACATTGTCACAATCTTCTACGAGCCGCTTGCGCGCGTCTACAAGGCTGCAAACATCGCCGACTCGCTCAGTGACCTCCAGGCCTTCATCAACGACCTCATAAAAACGGTCGAGTATGCCGAGGACGGTGCGTGGGGCGTGCCCAAGCGAGCGGGGACTTGAAGGCTGACGCTTGAACGTACGTGTGCAGCCAACTTGACCGAGCCGCAGCGGACCGTCCAGCTCTTTGTCGACCTCGTCGCGCGCCACGAGGGCCGCTTCTACCACTTTGTGCACCAAGTGCACTCGAAGGGCGAGGGTCTCTTCGACAACCTGATGGCGTGGATCGAGCTCTTTATCAACTTTGTCCGCGACGGCCTGCCCAGTCCGGTCTCGCTCGACTTCCTCCTCCCCGTCGGCGGCAGGGAGCGCGAGGAGGTGTTGGCGGAGGTGGACGCCCTGGTCGAGTACCACCGCAAGCTCAAGCTCGCGCACCACGAGCGGATGAAGAAGCGCATGGTCAAGGGCGGCGACGACGACCTCGACAAGGACTCCGACGCGGCATTCGTCTCGGGCGTCATGCAGAACTTGCACATCGGCGGCGTCATGGACGACGTGCACGACGTCGAGGCGGAGGACAGCGACGACGAGGCGGCGGGGTACAGCAGCAGCGAGAGCGAGCTCGAGGCCGACGAGCAGCCGGCCCCGCCCTTGCCGAACAAGGATCCGCCGCAGGTTCCGCCGCGCCCAGCGAGGAAGAAGGACCGCGCGCCGATCGACCCGCCGAAACTCGAGCACATCCCGCGCCTCGTGCCCGTCTTTGTCGAGCTCGTATGTTTGACTCGCTTTCTTCTTCGCTTCTCTCTTGCTGACATGCTGGCTCGCAGGTCCGGAACGAGCTGAACGAGGCGCGGAGACAGACGAGCAAGCCGCGACGGACCGAAGGACAGCAGTGAGTGGGAACCGAGAGCGCGTTCCGACGGCTTGTTTTGGTGTACCATCTTCCTCACTGTCTTCCTACCTTGTACCTCTGTCATACATGGCAGCCACCACGCAGCGGCTGTCCATATTCCATTCGTCTTTTGCTTGTCGTCGTCGTCGCCGTCGCGGAAGCGGACTTTCCAGCAAACACTTGCGATCTCCTCCGGTCGCTTCGGACTAGCCTTCCGAGTGTGTAACGAGTGCATCCAAGTCCTCACCCTGGGACCCCCCAGACCCTGAGCCCTTCGACCGACCGCACCGAGCGAGCGGGTCTTTGGCTGCGAAGGTGAACCCCCGCCTCACTTGCTCTGACTGTTGCTGCTGGGCTTGACAGCTCTGAAGACAGCTAGAGATGGCCACGCAGGGCAGCGAACCACCCAGCGACCACGCCAACCCGTGGCGGGCGACTCGATCCCTCCAACAGCTCGACCACATTGTTGAGCTCCCCGAGCTGCCCTCGCACGAATCGGCCGCAGCTGTTGGCCCGGGCGGGTCGATAGCGGGCGCACAGCTCGTGGACGAGCCGATCGCGAAGAAGGACGACGATGCGTTCGCGGAGGAAGGAGGCGTCTACGCCGAGGTGCGCACGAGGTCGAGGAGTGCGAGTACGGCGTCTTGGTTTGGCAGTGTGGGCAGTCGCTTGCTCGGGAGGAAGAGCAAGAGCCTGGAGGCGAGCCTGGACAGGTCGAGCGGCGAGGCGAGCCCGCAACTCCCTGAAGGCGTTCGTCTCGCGGCGGTGACCCCGTTCGACGACAGTTTGAACTCGCTGTTGGTACGAATACAAGCACGGAGACCGCGACTCGGGCGCGCACTCGTCTGGGTCAGGGGGCCGTCGCCGCCGCACATCGAGACGATTTTCCCGCCGTTCCCTCTCCTTTACTTCGGTCCTCGCCTCGCCCGCTTCGAGCGGTATTGTACCGCCCGACTCATGCCATTGCAGCGTCGGCGACATTTGACAACGCCCGTGTTCCTCCTCGCCTGGCTCTTGGCCTTTGCCTTCCTCGTCCGCGCATCCTTCTTCACCTCGTCGACAAACTTTGGCGCCCCGACCTGGGTCGACGCGATCTCGTCCTTCTGGTCAGCCAACGCTGGATGCGGCATCAACGGCACAACCTGCCAGCCCTTCACGAATGACAGCTTCGTCTTTCGCTGTCCGTCGCAGGTCCTCTCGACCCAGCTGCTCAACTACCGCGCAGTTGGCAACGACCTCGTCATCTATCAGCCGCTTGTCGTAGGTGGAATGGACTCGCAATCGACCTACCGCGCCGACAGCTGGATCTGCGCCGCAGCGATCCAACACGGCTTGTTCGACGACCGCCGAGGCGGGTGCGGCCAGGTCGAGATGGTTGGCGAGTTTACGGGATATGTCGGCGGTAGGCGCAACGGTGTCGCCAGTATTGCGTTTGCGTCGACGTTCCCGAGCAGCTATCGCTTCATCGAGGGCGTCAGCCAGAACGGGTGCCAGGACTTGCGCGACGACATTCTCGGCTTCGACGTCGCGATGACCTTTATCCTCTCGTTCTTCATCAGGTGCGAGAGGGTACATGCGCTTGGGAGGGCACGAAACTGACGGTACGACTGCGCGCAGACCGGGACCGCAGGCCTTCTTCTGGTCCTTGCTGTGCATCGGCGCCTGGCACGTCATCCTCGTCAGCAACCCGTCCGCCATGCCCCGCACGTCGTCTCTTTCGCTTGTCTGTGCGCGCCCGCTGACACGCTCAATCATTGCAGCCGACATCCAGACGGCTTTCGAGAACTTTCTCCCCGTCCTCTTTGTCGGCGAGTCTTTCTGGCGTCACGCTTGGCGATGGGTCGCTCCGGCGTTTGAGAGTTCGGGCTTTATCCTCGAGAGGACGGTGTGGTACTTGGCAGGATTCTGGGTCGGATTGCTCATGAACGTGAGTGCGGCCCGCTCCCTAGCTCTTCTCCTCCGCTCAAACATGGGCTCCCGCAGATCTCTCTTCACTGGATTCCCATAGACCGCCTCACGCCGCACGACATCAGCCAGGAGCCGGGAAGCCTCGTTGCCGTCATCGTCCTGGCCATCTTCCTCCTCCTAGTCATCGTGAATCAGCTCCGCGTCATCCGGCGGACCGGCTGGTTCTTCTTCTACCTCCGCTGGTACATTGTTGGCGGCGTCGTGGTCGGTATCCTCTCCGCCCTTCCCGGCCTCGAGTTCCGCCTCCACCACTACGTCGCCGCAATCCTCCTCATGCCCGGCACGGCCTTTGTCACCCGCCCGTCTGCCATCTTTCAAGGCTTTCTCCTCGGCATGTTTCTCGACGGCGCGATGCGGTGGGGGATGGCCTCGATCCTCCAGACGCCCGCTTCGCTCGTCGGTGATGGAACAACTGGCAGTCCGCTTCCCGTCTTCCTCACCAACGCGACCAACTTTGCGGCAGCCGTCTCAAGCGGCTATATCCAGTGGTCGAGCATCCCCGCAGATGTCGCAGGGCAGGGTTACGACGGGTTTGCGTTGCTCGTCGACGATGTCTTGCGGCAGACGGGCGCCGCGACCAACTATTCGCTCGCCGCACTCGACGCGAACGTCGTGCACTACTTTCGGTGCGTACAGCGTTCATTATACTCAGGCGTCCGACTAACACGCTCATCCGCAGCCTCGCGTACCAGCAAGGCGGCACCTCGGGCGACTTTACAAAAGCTGCGACGGCCTTCCTGTCGAACAGCACCTGGATCAACCCCGCTTCCGGTCCATCGTAGACGCCTTGTATCTACTACGCACTCTGTCGGATCTACTTGCGCTCGCTTGTTGTTGCGGTGTTGGCCTGTTCGGGTCTGTAGCACTCTTTCTTGTTTTCTGCTCGTAGACACTCTTTATCTTCATGCCTCACAGCTTCAGCACTACAAGTAGATCGCTTTGACCATCGTTGATGTTCGTGCGAGGCGCGCGAGAGATCGCTAGCCTCACGCACCAGTCGCGACAATCCCCTCCTCCCCGACCGCTTGTTTCTCCTGCTACAGTCGCTCCTTCCGCTTCCGACGATGCCCCTTCCCCCATCCACATACTCCGTCTTGCCAACGGAGCGAACATCTGTCCCCCCAGATGCTTGGGACGACTGGGAAGAGGTGCGTTTTGCTCGGTTGCTGATGAAGCGGGCCAGCCCGCGACAGCAGCTGACGGACGCACTGGCACTCGCAGGACTATTCGAGGGTCGAACAGCCGACTACTGAGCAGGCGAGGAATGCACGCCTGTGGCAGGATGCGTGGGTTTGACGCCGCTTGTCCTCGTCCGGGTCTAAGGAAGGCTAATACCGGCTGTCTTCGCCGTGCAGCAACGTTGTCAAGCCGACTTATTCTATCTTACCGTCCTCCTCGTCCCGCGCTCCTCCTTCGGCCGCATTGGACGCTTCCACCGCCAACGGTCCTCCTCAACTCAAGATCCTCAAGCGCCCTTCTCCTAACCCCGCCTCTTCTTCAAGCCGGGCGTCAAGCAGTGAAGGACGCGCCAGGCAGGAAAAGTCCCTTGCGGAGAGGGAGAAGGAGTATGCAGAGGCGCGGAGACGGATCTTGGGTGAGGCGGTGGAGACGGTGAAGGCGGCTTCTTCGCCTTCGCCGTCGAGGAGGAATGGGTCGGTAAAGGGAGCGAGGGAAGGGTTGGAGAAGCTGTCACTGCAGGGTGCGGTGAAGCGGGAGTCGTCGCCTGGAGAGGCTGCTCGTCGCTCGAACTCGTCAAAATTTGCCTCGCCCGCCGACGTCGCCCGCCGCGACCGTCAGTCCACCGCTTCTTCTGCGTCTACAGCTCATAACGTCGCCCAATCGCCTCGCTCGATTGTGAATGGAGCATCCGCTATCCGAGCGCCGAAGGGACCGGGCGATCGAGGGTTTGGGTTCGGCGGAACAACGGACGCGAACAGCGAGACGTCGAGACGGCGTAAGGAGGTGCGGTGAAGTTACTGAAAATAAGAGAAAGCGGCCTTGAGCAGACTCGGGTTCGTCTCGTTCCTCCTGACCTTCCTTGGATCGCTTTGTTGAGACCGCTCGTCGCGCAGCCCGTCACCTTCCCGCCAATATTGCATTCGGCCAGCATTCTGTCGAAGACTCCGGCGAGACGAGCGCCTGCTCAATGGCCGTCGTGGCACGTCCAGGATGAGCCAACTCGCCTGCCCTCAACGCCTGCAAAGTCTTCGACAGCCAACAATGAAGCGCGCCTGCTCCGGCAGTACCGGCAAGACGTAGACCTCGCAGGAGACGGCGCGCGAAAGACGCAAACGATTTTATGCAAGAACGTGCGAAACAAATCTAGTCGAGCAGCCAGTCTACAAAGTCCCGCTCAGGCAGCTCCCAGTCCGCCAGACCTGCTCCAACGAAAGCGTTCCTGCCGGTGGACGAGATGCCGTTCGTGCCGCCTTTCGTCGCGCGTGTCGGGCTGCGAGAAGGACTCGATTCGGCCGAGGTGTAGCCGTCCGGTACTGGTCCTGGCAGGCTGCGGCGTCCGCGAGCGCGTTCAATTGGTCGTGTTGGTGTGGTGAGAGATGAGGGCGGGAATGGGGAGAAGGCGGGTCGAGGAGGAGCGGGAGCGAGAGGCGTGGCGCTGCCGGTGGGCGAAGAGACGGGAACAAAAGGTGTGAAGGCGGGAGATGGTGTGCCGACGCCCGAACGAGACGAGGGTGTGGCAGGGGCAGCAGGCCCGGTCGACAAGTCAGCGAAAGAAGCTGCGAGCGAGTCGACGCCGCCGTTCTGCGCCGCATCTTCCGCCTCGTAATCGTCGTCTTCGCTCCGTTCCACACCGTCTTCGCTATCGGTAGCGGAGGAGTACACGGCCTCAGCTTCGTCGTCGGTGCCGCCAACGACAGGCTGTCCGGTCGAAACCGTTTCCCACTCGTCTCTGTCGCTGACAAGCCCGCCGAAGATGCTTCCGGCATCAGTATCTATCTCCTCGCCCGCCGTGAACTCTTCTACCTCTGTCGTAGTCTCCCCCGCCCCGCTCCAGTCCGTGCCCGGGGGCGTGTCCCACGCTCTTGCGTCGCCGGAGGGTACAGCGACCGGTACGCCCCGCGGACGAGCAAGCTGAGGGCGAAGGACGTGCGTTACCCGGACGTCAGGTTCGAGCGGGTTGAGCGGGCGGGAGAACGAGGTGAGATTGTAGTACCGCACGAGAGAATGGAGGAGGAAGCGGTGGTGGGGAGACGGGGCGAGCCAGATGAGGGTGTGCGGCTGGCGTGTCAGCTCAGTGAGAGTCGGGACATCTGGGAGGTCGGATGTTGCGAAAGCTGGCGTGCGTGTCGGCAGGTCGGGCAGCGAGTCGAGTGCACCGGGTGTGGGCAGGGTATAGTCGTCAAGAGCAGTTGCGTCGAGGAGCTTGCCGCGGTGGATAGCCTGGATGAGTGTGTCGCCAGCGAGGGGCATCGAGTCGTGGTAGAAGCCCTCCGGAATGCGGCCGCTGAGCATGAGCCAGTCCTTCAGTTCACGCTCCATGGTGTCGAGGACTTCCTCCGTTCGCCCGCCTTGTCCGCGCTGGGCACGGGGGCCAACTGCTAGTCGCAAGTTGCGCCTCAAGCCGCGCAGTGACATCGAGAATTGGCCATAGTCGGCATTGCTGGCGAGGGACGCGGCCGAGGGACTCGAGGCGGGAGACGACGAGACGTACGTCGAGCGGGAGAAGTGGGCGGGCGGGGGAGTGAACGTAGTCGAGAGATCCTTCATGTACGGGCCGGGGCTGAAATCGGCGCGAGTAGGGCGATGCAAGTGAGGGTTTCCGGCGAGTTGAGCTGGAGAATGGCAAGAGTGAGCGCCAGAGTCCCGCCAAGCGCATTAGACGGCGTCGCGTTATCTTGACCGTGCACTCACCGTTCTCCCACCGCCTTCGCCGCCTCTTGCCGCCCGGCGCCGTCCCTCCCCCCTTCCTCGGAACCGGGTCTGCGCCTTCCCTCGCCGTCCGCTCCTTCTTCTGCCGGGCTGATCCACCCTTGCTCTCCTGAAGCCGCAGAATGGCCGGTATGCGCAGCGGAACAGCTCCATCGACCCGCCCGGCGGTCGTTGATGATGGCGAGACAGTTACTGTGGCGGAGTGTGCGGGACGCTGGCGAGACGGCTCGAGAGGGATGGCGGCGGCGAGTACAGGCTCAGCAGCGAGCTCTGCGGCAGCCTGAGCGTGCAGCGGCTCCGCCATGACCCAGTGTGATCAAGACGAATGCGATGTCAGGAGGCAAGAGAGCAAAGCGGAGGTTTCGAGCGACTCTCTCGCCGCTCGAGGTGAAGAAGACTGTCTATCTTCAGTGCAGGGACGCGACGACGAGCTAAGGACAACAGGGGCGAAAAGAAGAGTGAACGATGACGGCCGACGGACGGCGATTCTGGTTGCGATGAGAGGGAAATGCCGGAACGCGATGTAAGCGGGGGAGGCGATAGGTATCTAGGCGCGTTCGAGGCGCATGGAATGCTGGCGAGAGGCGGGGACAATAGCGGGCGACATAGAGTAACGGAGGCGCAGGAGGCGCAGGAGACGTTACGACTCCTCAATCGAGTCTTCTTCGTGGGCGTGGCAGATCGGCTCCTCCTGCGCGAAGAGCATCTTTTTTGATGTGTCGTAGACGGCGTCTGCGCGGGGGAGAGACGGTGAGTGCGAATCCGGATGGCCCGAGCGAGACATGAGAACGGACATGAAATGGCGACGGCGGGGACGACCTTGACGAGCGTGGGTGTGAGCCCTACGGGAGTCGCACTTCGTCAGCTCAGCTCCTCGTGAGCTCGATCGGTCCACAACACACCCTTGTAGAAGCCTCGCCAGCCTTCGCGCTGGTAGCA
This sequence comes from Rhodotorula sp. ZM1, assembly GCA_009806315.1. Taxonomy (NCBI): domain Eukaryota; kingdom Fungi; phylum Basidiomycota; class Microbotryomycetes; order Sporidiobolales; family Sporidiobolaceae; genus Rhodotorula; species Rhodotorula sp. ZM1. The sequence continues at coordinate 24,410 of QYSD01000138.1, forward strand.
CTTGAAGGCGGCGTCACGGATGCCAGTGTAGGTCTGCGGATGTGCGGGCGTGCCTTGCGCTTGGAGGCGCGTTCGGACGAGGTTGCTGCACGGAGTCACGGATGAAAGTCAGCGAAAAACCCGGCAAATCGAGCGGCGACTTGGGACGGACAGAGGGTAGACACCTGTTCGAGCGAGAGCAGTCAGCATGCATGTCCTCCAGGACACTTCGACGAGTGCCACGCACTCGATGCACCGACACCGCCACTGATGGCCCCAAACGTCAGGCTGCCGGCGATGCCGGGCTCCTCGCCCGCCCATTTGGTGTACGCGAGCTTGATGCCCTCGAACGTCGACATGTCGATGGCCGAGTACGGAAAGACGCCGATGAGACCCGCCGGCAGGCCTCGGAAGAAGAAGCGGAAGCCGCCCGCGTGCCACATGTCGCGCATCGTCTGCACGATGAGCGCGTTGCCCTTCTTGCAGCCGCCGCTGGACGACATGACGCGCGTCTTGAGCGACTCGATCGGGTAGATGCCTGCGTCCGTGCAGAGTCAGCGGGAGGGAAAGGTCGAAAGCGAGACTTCGACTCACAGAATTGGCTGATGACGCCGCCGATTCCTCCTGCGACGAAGCGGCTCGAGTTCGAAATGAGCGTCTGGTCCGGCACCTTGTCCCAGTACTGCGCAAAGATGCGCTTCGCAGACTCGTACGAGAGAAACTTGATGGCGGATTCCTGCGGACAAAGCCCTGTCAGCTCAGAGTTGGCGAGATTCCACGTCGCAACGCACGGGAAAAATCTTGATGATATTCAGCCCGTTCCCCGTCCAGAATGCCTTGATGCCCCCGTCTTGGGCGTAGACGGCACGGATCGCGTTCACGAGTGTACCGGCGCCGGGCCGAGGTGGTTTGCCCGACTTGGCGAGCTGAGCAGCGGGATCGGGTTTGGGCGGGGCGGAGGTGGGCGAAGTGATGAGGTAGACTTTGAGTCGGTCGAACGGGGCGGTCGCTGTTCGAGAGACTTGCCGGGGCAGATGTGGGGTTAGCGAAAGAGCTTATCCTTGAGACCGCGCGGACGCACCAGCACCAGCCATGCCTCCCGCGAGCAGGAACTTGCCCGCGCCGGCAAACATGTCGTGTGTCGGCTCGTGCTCCTCCTCTTCCTCGTCTTCCCGTACCGAAGCGACCTGCGTATGCGGCTGAACCTTTGGCTTGACCTCCTCGCGCTCCTCGTCCGTGCCGATGACACCGCTCTCGCTCTCCTGAAAGTCGAGTGACGTTGACGATGGGGGTGCTTTGGCGACAGCCTCGGCGTTCGCACGCGCCTTGCCCTTGTTCCGGCGCTCGACCCGTAACCGCTCGCACGCCGCGACGTACTTTTGCTCGTCGTTGACCGGCTCCAGCTTGTGCAGGTTCGTCGCATCGGCTAGTCGTTGTTCGGCGTCGCGGTCTTCGGGACGTGGTCGAGCAGTAGCGGCGGACGTGGACGAAGACTTGCCGAGGAGCTTGTTCCACCCCGACTTGCCTCGTCCGATCACGACTGTCACTTTGCGGAAGCGCGGGGAAGTCGAGGTCAGCCGGCAGCGTCACCAGGGAGTGCGAGCGGACTCACCATCGCCGTCCTGTGTCAGCCGGCTCATCGACGGCCGCTCTAACCGCTTCGCCTGCCAATACCGCCAGATCTCTTTCATAGACGTTTGTCGGGGTAGTAGCTGCGAAGGACATCCATCAGCGCGGCGTCCCACGACAGGACGATCGCACTGCGCACCAGGAGAAAGTCTCTCCACTCGTCGAAGCTGATCACGCCGTCCCCATTCCGATCGACCGTCCTCACAAACTCATCTATCGCGCCTTCGCGCACCTCGATGCCCGCCATTCGACACGCCTCGCGCACCTCTTCCTTCCGCAGCTGCATGTCGCCGTCGTGATCGAGTTCGACAAACGCGCGCCACAACTCGCGCTCCTTCTCATCCGCGTACTGCTCGAAAGCTTTCCACCGCAAGGCAGCGAGGGCAGCTTGTCGCTGCCGGTCGTTGTTGGACGAGAGCGGTGGACCGGTCGAGGACGAGGGAGTTGGAGAGGGAGGAACGGATGCAGCGACCGAGGCGCCGCATTTCCGCCACAGTTCGCGGGCGTATGCTTTACGGTCCTGTGCGCAGCGAGTCGCTTCGTCTTCTGGCGGCGGCGGGGCTTCGTCGGGCGTTCGAGGGAGAGGCAAAGCGGTCGAGGGTGGAGACGGGGGAGGGAGCGACTCGAACAGCGACCGCAGGCGCGTCATCCGCCGAGCTGGGCCCTCCGAGTCACGAAACTCGGACAGCGTACATGGCTCGGGCGGGGCGTCTATCCGGTCGCCAGTATTCGTCGAAGAGTGGGGACGTCGGAGCGAGACTCGGGGGTCGTCAGCGGGAGGCGGGGCAGAGAAAGGAGAGGACGTCGTCGCAGTGAAAAGCTCGTGTTTGGAGGGCACAGAATCGAGGTTTAGGTATGGCGGGATTGGTTGATCGGGGAGCGGGGGAGGATGGGGCGTATCTGCCTCGTCGGGCGGCGTCGTCTGCCGGGACGAGTTTGGTCAGCACACGAATGAGCGTGTGCCGTCTGGGAGTACGCACCATTGGCTACAACGCCGTCTCGCGGCAGGCGAGCGAGTCTGGTCGCGTGCAGGCGGACGGGGCTGTCCAACAGCGAAACAGCGCAAGGCAGGTCAACGGATTCCGTCTGAGGAGAGCTTAGTGAGCGCGACAAGCTCTCCAAGCCCAGCTTCAGTCTCCTAACGAGCCTCTTCGCCTTCCGTCGACTCGTTCGAGCGCGATCATCCCGACAAGTCAACCTCTACGTCCTCGAGCCGGATCCTTCGCGTGGCTAGTGCCACCCTGAGCGCCGTCTGAGCGCAAATTCGTACAAGGCACTCACGTTTGGAGCTGGTGGTGAGCGGATCCAGCTTGGTGACGCCTCGTTCGTTCACGAGGGCGCTCGCGGAACCCACGCGTCGTCCGAAGGCGGTTGAAAGGGTCGTGTCGGTGGAATGGAGGGCTCAAAATCGATTGGAGAGGTCAGCTCGGCCGTCAGAGCGGTGTAGCACGGGCGAGCCGTCAGCGAATGGGCGAAAGCTCGAAGGCGCCGCGACAGGCTTGCAGTGTTGTCGTCAACTCGCGCCCGCTCTGGCTGGACTGCTGTGAGAGTGGGCTAATTGAACTGAGCTGCTTAGACCGGCTCACCTGTCGGGGCCGCACCCGCCGCCGTTGTCCCGCTGTTCGCACGACTCGAGCTCCCCCGCATCCTTCGGCTCGCGGTTACAGCGACAAGGTGAGCTGGGCGTATCAGTCGAGTCCTTCTTTGGATGCTCAAGGGCAAGACTGGCCGATCTGAGCGGCCGCAGAAGCAGAGAGTGGCTCAACGGCTCCTTTCATGTTGGCGCGAAATGGGAGGATGCGCCGTTCGATGTAGGCTACTCCGGGGCTCGCCGGCGTACAGACAGGCGGATAGACGCCTCGTCTAAGCGGGGGAAGCGCTCCCGGGGTATCGGACCGCGGGCGCCGTCGTCACAGCTTCTCACCTCCCTCTCGAATGCGGAACTGACCTCGTTGTCTCTGAATGCCCGCAGATGATTATGCGATCACGCCTTGCGACTCCTTTGAGCCGATCAGTCACACCCTTGTTATTGGGCCGACGAAGACAGCTTGCACCACTCGCTTGCCTTCTCCCCTCCCGCAACTTCTCCCTCTCCTCGTCAACTGCGCCGCCCGTCGACCCTGCATCACCTTCCCCACCGCCTTCCGATGTCGCAACATCTGCAAAACCCGTCTTGAGCGACATATTTGCGCCCGACTCGCTCCCCGACCCGACCTTCTTCGAACCACTCTCGAACGCGCTCCTCTCGGTTCCCTCGTCCCTCTCGCTCTCATACCTCGCCTTCATCCCCATCGCCACAATCATCTACCGGGCAGTCCTCACTCTCCCCTTCAACATATGGCAGCGGCGGCAAATCGCGAGGTTCACGAACGACGTATTGCCGCTTGTTAAGAAGGAGCAGGCGAGGATCGCGCTCGAGACGCGCGCAGACTGTCGGAGGGCGGGTAAGAGCTATGAGGAGTACCTGCAGGAGTTTCAGAAGCGGGTCAGTGCCCTTTGTCTGCGCGGAACTCGCCGTTCAGCTGATCTTGGACTGTCACGCTCCGCAGGCCAAGAAGGAAGCTTATGCAATTGCTCGAAGACACAACTGCTCGCCCCGCCTGAGTGTACTCGTCCCGCCCCTCGTCAACCTCCCCATCCTCATCACCGCGACCCTCGTCCTCCGCGACGCCTGCGAGCGCGCCCAGTCACTCCTTGCCGTCACGCCCGCTTCCCTCCCCTCGCTTCTCCAAGTTGCATCCTCGTCGACGCTCACCACCACAGCTTTGACGAACCTGCACGACCTCGCTTCGACCTCGTTCCTCTGGGTCCCGTCGCTCGTCCTCCCCGACGTCACGATGTACCTCCCGCTCGGCGTCGGCCTCCTCATGCTCCTCAACATTGAAGTCTCAAGTCAAATCCGCCGACAGGCGCAAGAGGCGCGCGAGGCGATCGAGAACCCGCTTGATGTGGTCGCGGCTGCGGGTAAGCCGGTCAGTGCGGCGGAGCGGCGGAGAATGGTCGCACGAGGAGCAAGGGAGGGAAAGCTGCTGACGGTGCGGGGTTTGTCGACCGTTCCGTCTCGACCAGCGCCGTTGCCGTCTCCGCCTCGAGCCGTCGAGCGGAAGAAGCCCGACACGAACAAGATCATCTCGAACGCGCTCCGGTTGGCCAGTCTCGCGTTCATTCCCATCGCGGGGATGGCTCCAGCCGTGGGTGCCACATTCCCTCAAACCGTCGGGCTCCAAGCCGGTCGCGATTCTCGCCGCCTCGTGCGGCCGGGTGGGCCTCTCAGAACTGCGCGCTGACTGACTAGCTCCATCACACAGGCCGTCTGCATTTACTGGATGACGTCGAACGCATTCACGCTTCTCCAGAACGCCGTCTTCCGCTGGAGTGACCGGGACGAGGAGAAGAAGCGGCGGATGAAGCGGATCATGAGCGGCGAGGCGGTCGGCGTGTAGCGGGGCTGCAAGGCGCACAGTCTTCAAGCGGGATGCGAGACCGGCGTCGAGCGAGACGAGCGTCGGAAAGCTGTAGTCTTGCTTCTCCCGGCTACGGAAGAGAAGACAGTGATTCGAGCGTGGAATTTCCGAGCAAGCGGAGATGTCGCCTAAAGAGAAGAAGAGAACGAGAGGGAGTTGAGTGATTGATCTACCGATGAGGACGGAACAGGGGACACAACAAATAGAGAGTGAGAGTGAAAGAGGGTCGGGAAGAGTTAGGGTTAGGGTTAGGGTTAGGGTTAGGGTTAGGGTTAGGGTTAGGGTTAGGGTTAGGGTTAGGGTTAGGGTTAG
>QYSD01000139.1:0-27640 GCA_009806315.1 Rhodotorula sp. ZM1
TGTCGCCAAGGAGGTTCTCCGTCTCAAGGCGGCGTTGCCATGCAAGTACAAGGAGAAGAAGTTTGCGAACAACGAGCAGCCAGCGAGGATTACATAATTGTCTCGCTGCTCAGCCAGGTCATCACGGCGGTCCAGAAGAAGGAGCACAAGGATGCAGGATCGAACGTCGAGGCGACGCGGGCGGATAGGCTGGTGAAGGAGCTCGAGTGGCACAAGCAGCGGATGGTCGACAGGCAGAAGGAGATTAAGCGAGAGAGAGAGTTCCTTGTTTCAAGTCATATTGGGGCAAAGCCCATGTAGATGAATGAAGACTGATCACCAGAGCTTTAACAAGTTAGAGTGGGTACCTACTGATGTGGAGAGGCAGAAAAAAATTGGGTCCATCGAAAAGTCATCGAGAGAATGCCAATCTTGATCTTGGTCTTTGTGTGCAACGACAACAACAACGGCGGTGACGTGAGGGGGCGGTGGGCGGGTCGTGCGGCGGAGTGTGGCACAGGGAGTAGGTCGGGCTTGGCGCAGGTTGAAGTGGGTTGGTGCTGGGTGAGAGAGGGCTGAAAAAGGGAGTGAGGGCATGTGGAGGGTGGTTGTGCGGTCCTTGGCGGTTTCCTCCTATGCTCCAGGCCGCTCGATCCTCTCCTTCTCGTCCCCCCCTTGCTGCTCGTCCTTGGCCCTGTACGACAGGGGCGCGAATCCGCCGGTTGAGGCGATGAAGTTGAAGAGGGGGGGGCGGAAGTCGATGTTGCCGAGGAGCAGGCCAACGGTTCGGCTGAGGCATATATGCTTGTAGAGCGAGTGCAGGGCCTGCTTGTACAGGGGCCAGAGAATCAGGAAGTGTTCCCAAGTTTCAACCTTGCCACATTTGGAGAGGTCGGGCCGCGACGAGTTGAAGCGGGCGGTGGTGGTTTAAAGCGGATGCGTTGGTGCAGAGGCGGCAGAGAGTGGTTCTTGGCGCCTGGATAGCCTGGCGTAGTACTTGTGGCTGATGAGGCGGTCTTGGTAACGCGGACAAGAGGGCGAAGAAGCGTAGATGCAGGCCATTCCTCGTGCCATTGCGTCGTGGTCGCCCGCTTGTGTGCTCGACCATAGCGCTGAGACCGTGGCTAGGAACACGGCATCGTCGCCATCTGTGCATGGTGCGAGCGGAGGGTGGTGGCCGAGGGAGCTCAACTTATGGAGATGACGGATCGACCGACCACCTCGTTTTGTCTCCTCCCAGTCACTCTCTTCGTCCTCCGACCCGCTGGACTAGCCTGCCATCGCCGTCACAAACACTTTGTGACCCTCCAGGTGCGCCTTGCCTCTTCCGCCCCTCCCACACCTTTGCTGACTTCTCCTCCTCTCGCACCGCCTCTTTCGCTTCGGCATCCGCCGCTTCGTTGCCCTTCGATCCCAACGTGACCCGGCGACCACAACAGACTCACAACAAGGTCCGTTCTGGTACACTCAAGCTCCTCAAACGCCCGGTGGACCGTGAGCCGGAGCTGTTGGCCGGAGGCTGCTGCCGAGCGGAACCTGCCCATGACTGCCATTGCTGCGGTCTTCTGGACCCTCGCTAACTCCTTTGTCTTGTCCCTGCCCTTCACAGAGTCTGCCCAGGCTGCCGCTGCCGACATTGATTGCGGCAGGATTTAGGCAATCACCAGCTGCCTCACCCACTTATGGTGTGAGTCCAGCTCTCAAACTGGCAAGGAGCGCAATGGCTTTGGTCAATGCAGTGGCTTTGCAGCGCATGCAGTGCTAGGTAAGTTTCAAGTCAACCTCTCCAATCATAAGGCACTCTTCTGTGTGGGTCTTGGGGCGGTTGCGGACGTGACGGTCTGATTGGGAGAGGCGGGAGCGAGTTGGATTTGCTCAATGCCTTTGGATCCAACTGCAGCTTTTCATCGCGCTTGGTGGCCACGATCTTGGCGCTCAAGATCATGCGGTTGGATGTCTTTGCAACATCGCTAAGGAAGATTTGTAGGGCGGCATGGTGCAAGTTGGTCATCCTGCAATGTGACGAGTCTGAGCGGGATGAACAAAGGCACAGCAAAACAAGCAATGCACTGCTGGAAGAACCGTGCAACACTGTCGCGATCAAGGCTCCTGCAGTACTGCCCGACGAGCGCCTTCTGGATGCACTCCGTCGCCCTCTTCTCACCTGCCTTGGTTCTCTTCATCACCTGACTGAACGCTTTGACCGTGAGAGCATCGAACACTGCGTGATTGCCTCAACCCACACACCCGCATCTCCTTTTGGTCTGACCTCACTCATTTCTGACCCCCTCCCTATCTATGACAACTCTTGACTTTCACAGCTACTTCATACTCTCCTCTCACTCTGCATGTCTCCATCCACTTGCTATTGCCTCCCGACTTCAGTAGTTACCCACTCTGACACGTTATGAGCTGCAGTGACCAGCACTCACCGGTACACATGGGCTTAGCCCAATATGACGTGAAACCGGTGATCTTTTTCTCTCTCTTACTCTCACCACTGTCAAGATTCCCCACCTTCCACTTCCCGACAACCTCAAGATTATGTGTCAAAGCGCCGAAGAACTTGATCCACAACCCGTGCACCACTTCCTGCAGAAGCTGCAGAAGCAATGGGACATCTTTCAGGCATTCCAAAGAATCACAAGGTTGCAGTGTTAGAAGAGAGCCTGGACAAGGTCAACAAGGTGGTTCTTTGCAGGATGAGTGTCAGAGAGGCGGAGATTGTTGTTGAGCAGCTGCAGGAGGCAGGCATCCTCTCTGTCAGATTGCCACACCTTTCCTTGCCGTCTACCTAGCTGACCTTACGGTGATTGCCCATTTTGAGATGCCAGGCATTGTTGACCAGACAGACAGTACGGGGCTGGACGGGATTGTCACGCCAAAGGATGGCACATTTGGCACTGTCCCGGTCCAGCAAACAAACATGCTCTACCTTGAAGACTTGCTTTACTGACCAGGATATGTACAGTGTAGTTGGCCGGTTGCAACCACACCTTTCCAGCACCAAGTGGCTTACTCTGCCACTCACTCACCCACATTCTCTTCCCTTGAGCTTCCTTCTGCCATGACCAATGCTTGTACCCTACTCATCTTTGACTGTTCACGTTCTTGGACAGGCTGCAGCTTGCAGAGGCCCAGCTCATGCTTCAATAGCCTTAAAAACATGCTCAGATAGCCACACCAGGCATGCGCGAGCTCATCTGGAAGCCATGTCTCCTCCTTCTGGCCACCTCTGTTGGCTGGTTATGTGAGCTGACCCACCATATTGCAGCTGTTCGTGAATATCGTGAGAGTGGTGGGGAACCTTGCTCCGAGGCCGAGGAGAGGTCGTCGGCCGAGGGAGAGTCCGGGTTGGGTGATGGAGGAGGGCAGTGACGCCGTTGCTCATCCGGGTAGACTGAGGGGTTGACCGTAGAGATACTGTGGTGCCTTGCTGAGGCACATGTCCTAGCCAGCGTGCCGCTGTTCATTCACAAAAAAAGGTGGAAGGGCGACGACGTGTCGCTAAACACTGGCTGGACAACGACGAGACTGCAAGGTCCAGGGCGTGTTGCAACTGGTTTGTCCCGTCAGCGTGAGCGTAGGGAGCAAACCAGGAAGCGGCCCGCTCCTCGCCACCCAATCACCACGTGTCCTCCGCTAATCTCCGTGGTAAGACCGTCCGTCTTACGCATCCGATGCCTTGACTTGATCTTGTGTCCCATACCTCTTGATATGACTTTGCTGTGACCAATGGTCTGCCGCTTTGGCCTCAGCCTTGCTCTTACCTTATACCCAATCAGCACACTTGCGCCAATATTAGCTCTTGCCTTGTCCACTAGACTCAATCTAACACTTCCGCAACTTCACCCTTATTGCTCGACTCCACATCTGTCTCTCACATCTCCACTCACCTTTGCACTTGCTCAGAAGTTTCAAGGGATTTGTGGTAGAACCAGCAATCACATGCGGTCCCTCTTCTATCGCCCGAGCGGGGAGGTGTCGGCATCAGCGCCTTTGATCCCAGAAGTTAGCCCAAGTGCCTTGTCTGTGCCAAATGCACCAGGTGTTCTCTCTCCCCCCCCTCCCCCTTGCTGTTTGCTACAGCTTGGCCTCGTTTGTTGGCACAGCATCCGCACCGTACTGCTTGGATTGTTAGTCCTCAGCATCTATTGCCAAGATACACTAAAAAGCCCATTGTCACCATTCACTGGCATTGCAGCCATGGCCATCCTTTTGCCTTCTTGGTAGGTACCTGCAGCAGTGAATCAAGTAACTAACTATATTGTCTCGCATCCCTGGCATCGACTCGAGTGCGGATCTCCCCACCGCGTACAGTCTGGTGCAGGTGTGATGCACTTCTCCAGCTGTGTTCTTCAACGTACAGGAAGCTGAGTGCATGTGATACTGTCTAGGCGTGCTTGAGTGTAATTCTCACCACATCAAGCCTGAAGCTCTGGGTAGATTTCTACACACATCAACCCGACACGCCATTGCCTATTGGCCATCTTCACACAATCGAACACTTTTGCGCTCTCATGGCTTTTGCGAGTCTGCGGCAGAGGCAAAGAACAACAAAAAACACTATGGGCAGACGTCGGGCAAAAGCTATGGCCCAACCGTGATTCGAACACGGGTTTCCGCAGGATCTCAAGAAGGCCACAATGCGGTGCCCTAACCAACTAGACTATTGGACCTTGCTAAAATCTTGGTGACCACATGCAAATTATGACCTCTACATGTTTGACGGGATGTGGCTGCGCGCCGACCGACACCTTTGCACCCGGCGGAGGCGGCGGGATTGCGCTTGCAGTCACTCTTCATGGCTTGTAAACCGCCAAACCGCAAAGAGGCAGACTGATCTCACGCCCGAAGGAGATTGCTGATCACGAAGCAACGAGCAAATCTATTGTGCAGGATGTGTAGGGGAGAGAGCGGTGCAGATGGGCATGTACAAAAGAAGGAGGAGATTATGTGACAGTGGGAGCGACATTGGAGGTCCAGCCTCGCGTGCACGAAGTTTACTGGTCGCTGATGTTGTTGAGGATGAACGAGCTGCGACGCGAGAGGTTGACCGAGCTGCGGCCCGAGACATTTTCCGAGTTGCGCCGCGACATGGCCATCGAGCTGCGGCGCGAGAGCGAGCCGAGTGCGCCGCGAGAGGGGCCGGCGTACATATCGGGCCAGAACCGCTGCTCGAGGTAGAGCACGTATTTGAACATCTGCGTGCACGCATGATCAGCACGACAGTCTCGTCTGCGAAGCGACCAACGCAGCGCACCTCCTCAGCCCTCTCCCACGCATCGGTTCCCTCGATCAGGTCGAGCTTCTCGACCTCCTCGCCACACTTCTCGACAAACAGGCCGAACTCCTCACTCGTCCAGTTCTGGATGAGCTCGGTGATGGCGGCCGAGGTTCGAGGGTCGGACGGGTTGCGCGAGGACGAGCTGACGGGCGAGAGGGAGCCGGCGTACTGCCAAGCAAGGTTGTAGAGCTGCGAGCGAGATCAGCGTCAGTTCCGGCGTCTTCCGTCATGCACAGTCCCTGGTAAGACTTCGCAGAGCCAGAGCAGGGCGCGGAAATGCGTGCACCTTCTCCATCGTCCACAGGAGCACAATCGCCTCTTCCAGGTTGCCGCCGTTCCTACTGGCCTCTGCGCCCGTGGCGATCATCAAGTCGATGTATGCGCGTGTCGTCGGTCGCAAGACCTGTCCCTGGAGGCTGCCGATCGGCCGCTTGAGCTTGTTGTCGCGCTCCTCCTCATCCGGGCTGACCTCGAGGTCGACGAGGTATTTGGACGAGAGGTCGTCGAAGAAGGTGACCTCGCGGTCGATGTTGGAGAGGGCGTAGGAAAGGAGCGAGAGGGTCTTGTGCGCATCGGCTTGGTGAGGGAAGGACGACAAGGGAAGGGCCGAGATGAGCGAAGCTGCGCAAGAGGTCCAGGTCAGCCCGACTGGCCCCCATTGGCGTCTCTCCTTCCCACACACCGATGAACTTGGGGTCTGCAAGGGCGGACAAGGGCAGAAGAAGCGGGTCAGTACCGCCTCGATGTCATCGATGCTGTCGCGAAGGACAATCTATCGCTGAAGCGGGACGAGGGTGAACCCGCGCGCGATCCGCAAGACGGACAACAGTCTGCCCGACGCGACCGTAGTGCGCTCGGTGTCGCCGTCGCGCGTCACAAGTGCGCGCTCCGAATGGGGAGGCTTCGTTCGGGGGTGGACGAGGGAAGGCGCATGCACTCACATCCGTGGAGGGCGTAGCAGCGGTCCTGAGTGAGCCACTCGCTGAGCTTGTCGCGCGTGAGCTCGTGTCGTCCTGCTGCCGCGAGGAACGGGTGCTGGGTTGCGACGGTGATCTCGTCCGACTGTTCGAGCGCGACGAGCGAACACAAGTCAGCGGGCGGAGTTAAGGGGTCGACGGAGTGGCTGGACAACGCACGTAGCGCTCGAGCATGGTCTCTGTGAAGGACGGCATGGCTGGTAGCGGTGTACGAGAGGATGAGCGCAGCGGGGAGAAAGCGAAGAGACGGGCGAACGTCAGCGACAACCTGCGTCCCGCGTGGGGGTGTCTGGTTGGCCTCGTTGGAGGACTGTTTGTGTGGCACGGCGAACCCCGACTTGACCAGAAACTCACTCAGAGAGGACAACTGCGAAGCGTGCCCCTTTCGCCTCGTCGTTGTCGTCGCAGTTGTTTCTTGTATCCCCGCTGTCACGCTCTGCGACGCGAGCAGCAACATCGTTCACAACTGGACAAGCCACCCCTCTTGCTTGCACCTCGTCTCACCGGCAATCTCTGTACGTGCTCTTCCGGCGGCTCTCCTCGATCACTCTCGCCCAGTCCTCCTCCTCATAAGCCGAGCGAAGGGCTTGTCCAAGGCTCGCTCGGATCCCAAGAACTCACGGCACTTGCACGCTTCGCAGCCAGCTTTACTCGACGCCTCGAAACCCTTCCCTCCGCCTATCTCCCATCGGCCGACGGTACCTGTTCTCGGCCAGCCTCTCTTCCTCGCGTTTGAACGGTGCGTGCGCTGTCCTTGTCACTCCAGACGGCGAGAGGGAGACGCTCTCGAACGGGACGGGCGAGACGGGGAGGAGGGCCTCAACTCGTTGCCGGACGCTCGAGCAGGACCGGAATGGATGGGGACGGGCCAAAGCGCATTGGAGGCCGTTCCCACAGGCTTTTCTCCGTCTAGAAGGGTCGTAACGGCGTCCAGGACAGGCGGGACATCACAGACCTGACGATACCGGGCGGAACGAACGGACAGTTGAGCAGAAGGACTTGACACGCTGAAAGGGCATTCTACCACGGCTGCTGACCGCTTGACGCTCGTGCATATCGTTTGCAGCTCTGAAGAAACCTCTGCCGACTCCCACGACCGTCGACATCGTCATACCTCCCTTCTCTCTCTCTGAACCCCTCGCTCCGCCATGTCCTCGCTCACTCCTAGTGGCAAGGTGATTGGACCTAAGCAGCGCAAAGTGGCGCTGTTGGGAAGTAGGAGCGTCGGTGAGTTTTCTCGCATCCGGAATCTGCGCGGGAGATGCGTTTCGCAAGCGGTCGAGGTAGCCGCGGGATGCGGTCGTGGTCGCGGTGGACGAGCCCGCTACCACTTCAGACCCGTAGGAGAGTGTGTCAAAGTGAAGTGGCTGTGTGCATTCCGCAAACGCTGACCGCAACTTCGCTCGACGTGTCTGCAGGCAAATCCTCCCTGACGGTCCAGTTCGTCGACCAGCACTTTGTCGACAGCTACTACCCCACGATCGAGAACACATTTCAGAAGCTTGTCAAGCACAAGGGCCAGGAGTACCAGCTCGACATAATTGACACGGCCGGCCAGGTGCGCCGTATTCCCCGGCTCAGCAGGCTGGAAACTGGCTGACCTCGTCCTCTGCAGGACGAGTTCTCGATTCTCTCGTCGCGCCATGCCGTCGGCTTGCACGGCTGGATCCTCGTCTACTCGGTCTCGTCCCGTTCGTCCTTCGAGATGTGCTCGATCATCCGCGAAAAGATCCTCAACTACACGGGACGTGAGTCGGTGCCGATGGTGTTGGTTGGCAACAAGTCGGACCTGGCAGTACAGCGGTGCGTCCGTTCGGTCCTTTGCTTTAGTCGCGAGCGGGACTGACTTTCGTTTACGCACGCTCAGGCAAGTGACGAAGGAGGAAGGCGCCGCTCTTGCCGCTAGCTGGGGTTCGACAGCGTTCCTCGAGACGTCGGCGAGGACGGGCGAGAACGTCCAGCGCGTGTTCGAGCAGATTGTCGTCCAGATCGAGGCCGAGCTGAATCCGGCACCCGCACCGGCGCAGAAGGGCGGCTGCGCGCTGATGTGAGTAAGGAGGATACGTTGTGTTGAAACTGGCTTGTGCTGGCGTATTATTGCCTGTCCTCTCGGCGGGGGGGGGGGCAACTTCTCCATGCCATCTCCTTCATCCTCTCGTTCCCGCTCCCTTCTGCTGTTCTTGTTTCCTTGTGACACTGAGTGTGATAGACCCTGTAACCTGGATCGCAGTTTGCTCGACTTGGAGCGCGGCAAAGGCGCACTGTTTGATCCGGCTCCTTCCGCCGGCACGACGGGACTGTCGTTGGCCTCGGCACTTTCACTCCGCTGCAGTCCCCGCTCGCGCGACTGCCGGCAAGCATGGGCGACGCTCTGCCGCCTTATACCGGTGCATCTGCTGCCCATCTCGCCGCTGCCGCGCTCGCCTCGTCCTCGTCTGGACTCGCTACCACCGACTGGCATTCGCACTCGCCCTCGCTTCCTCACGGCGACCTGTCGACTTCGCACGGTGCGCAGGGTTCGACGTCGAATGACAAAGGTTCAGCGCGACCTGCGAACGGTACCGGTGCGACAGCTCGCGCGGTCGACTATACCCCCAGGCGAACTGGCGAAGGTTCCGCAATTAAACGGTCGGCCAAGGCCTGCATGTACTGCAGGAAGGGCAAGGCTCGTTGTGATGGTCTCGACAGCTGGCCGTGCAGGAGATGCAGGGAGAACGGCGTCGAATGTGTCTTCGAGGGTTTGACGCCGGACGAGTTGAGGAGCCGGATGAGCGTGAAGCGCGAGCCGCAGGCGGAAGGAGGGAGCATTGACGGCGCTGGGAGCGTGTGAGTGTAGCTTTCGTGTGGACGAAGCAGTCGGTGATAGGTGTTGTTGACTTCAGTCCCTCTCGCAGGTTCGCTGGACCTGTTTCCGCCTCGCACTCTGGGCAAGGCATGCTCGAGTCGCGCCTCGCACGCCTCGAAGCCGAGCTCGACTTCATCCGCTCCGCCACGAGGTCGCACACGGCTCGTCTCGACCGGTTGGAGGACGGCAGTGTCGGGAACTCGAGCTCCGCTGGAGGTGAGTCGTCCTCTAGTCGGGACGTTCAACGTTAAGGTCCTCACTCCTCCCTACGATGCAGAGTCGAGTCGCTTCCGCACGTATCAGCACGTCAAGAAGGAAGGTCAGGAGTTTGAGACGTTTGCCCGCGAGGCCTTTGAGCTGTTCGACTATTCCTCCTCGCGACTTCATCTTGCAAGCGTGCTGACCATGGCCTACACAGCTTCTGGGAGATGTACGCTCCGCTCGCGCCCTACATTGTGCCGACCACCGACACCTTCGAAGCCGTGCACGACCGGTCGCCGCTTCTCATGCACGCAATCGTGTGAGTTCTGTGTTCGCCTCTCTCAGCGCTTCGCGACCTCACTTAGGCCCCCTTCGCAGCGCGGTCGCATCACGGCACTCGCTCGAAAAGCACCTTGTAGACTTCAACCGTTCTGAGGCGCTGCGATTGATGCGGGACACGCTCTACAGCGACAAGCCGGTGACGATAGACGATGCGAGTATTGGCTCAAGCTATTCCGTGCCGAGCGGCGGACTGACGCTATCCATATCTTCAGCTCAAGGGGATGCTCGTTTGGAACGCATGGTTGGTGAGTGCGGCGCGCCCAATCTCTTCGAACATGTCCTGACCACCTCATCGCTTGCAGGGAAAAGGAGCGCCGCCCGGGCATACCGTCACCCTCGCCCTCCAGCTCGACCTTCCAAGGGTGAGGCGCCATGACCCAGCGCGCACACAAGTATGCTGACATCTGTTCCGCCCGCTAACGTCTGTTCCGCCCGCTAGGCGCTCGACCGCCTCCTCGCATCTATCTCGCAACCGCAAGCCGAAGCAGCCCGCGAGTTTGAGGAACTCATGCCTGGCGTGCGAGTGTGGTTGACGCTATACGCGGCGGACCTCTGGTGCGCGCTTGTACGCTTGTCTTTTCGCGCTCCCCGACTTACTCAAACTCCTTCAGGCTTTCCTTCGCTATGGCTCGGCGCTCGCTAGTCACGATCGACCTCTCCATCACGTCCTCGCGCCTCCTTCTTCACTTCGGCGCCCTTCGCCCCGTCGATGCACGCCTCATCGCCCAGTCCGAACTCGTTACGATCCTTGGCGTCGTACAGGAGTCATTCCTCAAGACGCAGCGACAATCGGTGGAGCAGACTGTTCATGTCGTCCAACAAGCGAACGCTCACCTCGAACAGTGGATCACGACTTGGAGCGCCTGGACGCGAGGACAGGAGGAAGAGACGGGCAACTTTGTCCTCTCCAGTTTCTCCGTCATGCTGCAGGCGGCCCGCTTTTACGCCAACACGTTCGGCTTGCGCGACATCAATTCGTCGGACCAGCTCCTCCCGATCCACATGCCGTGCTTGCGAACCGCCCTCGACGCCGCTGTGCGGATACAAGGCAAGTCTTTCAGTTATGAACAGGTCGTTCATTTGCTGACAACACTGGCGCTCTTCAGGCATTCACCGCGCGCACAAGATCGCCCATTCGGCTGAGATGACGCTCATCGTTCTCTCGGTACGCTCATGTTCTAGTAGTCTGCAGAACAAAGCCTTGACATCTCTGCGCATGCAGAGCTCGGCTCTTTTCCTCCTCAAGATGATCAAGCTCGCTCCCACCGCCTTCTCTCCCGTACCCTCGCCGTCATACCCGTCTTTCGCCGCGCTTTCCGCCCGCTCCTTCGGCACGATGGCTGCCCACCTTTCACCGGCGGATCCTCTCCAATCGGCGTCTTCACCTGACACTGCGGCTTCCCCTCTTCTCGTGGCCACGCCTTCGATTGCCCAAGCCGTCGATGCGGCTCGTCACTCGGCCGCTCTCCTCGCCTGCGCACCGGCGAAGCAGCGGAGCTATGCCCATGCTGTCCAGATGGCGCTGCAGAAGCTCGAGCTCGACCTCTCGCCGTCATTGCCACCGATCACCACCTCGCCGGGCTTCGACGTTCAGGCTGGAGGCGACAGGAAGCGTCGGAGGCTCGCCGAGGACAATACCGGTACGCGGGCACGCATGTCCTCCCTCGACGAAACCGTCGCCGGCAGCGCCAACCTCGCCTCACCGCTTTGGGCGCCTGCCTCGACGAGCGAAGCTCAGCTGCCGCCTGCAGGCGACGCAGCAGCGATGATGTGGGGACTTGGTGGTTCGGAAGACTCCTTTGCGGCTGGCGGCGCACTCCGTGACGGTGACGCCGCCGCTTCCGAGAAGGACCTGGACGAGTTGACCATCTCTTCGCTGATTGGGACAGACAGGTGCGCTCTCAACCTGAGATCAGTCCTCGTGACTCGCTGACGGGCCCGCGATGCAGCTTCTGGACGTGGACGAGCAGCCTTCCCGGTGAGAGCATTCAGGCGTTGGTGTCGTAGATCCTCTCTGTACGCTTCTTGGGCATTCGTGCGGTTTTCGCGGGTGCAGTGACCAGATTGTCGTCTAAGCGACCATTTAAATGTGTCTGGCACGCTCGTCCGAAGCACACAGCGCTGAACAACGGAGAACGCGAGCTCTCTCACATTCCGAGACTGCCGGGAGAGGTATTCAATACAGGACTTGCGAGTATGCGAGTGTGAGTGCGAAATGCATTCAGGCGAAAGTCGAATGGTATACAGGCAGGCTAAAGCGGGTATTTGGTCTAGAAGCCTTCTTTGTGCAACTTGCGACAAAGGGCGACGGTCATGCGCTCGAGAGAGAACTTCTCCTTCTTCGGACGCTCCTCATGCTTCGCCTTGTCGGAAGCCGAGGACGAAAGACCGGGCGCGCCGTAGAGAAGGCGAGTAGCGGGATTGTTGATGACGGTATCGGCGACAGTTGCTGCGGCAGACGTGACCGTGGACGAAACGGAGGAGAGAGGGGAGGAGGAGGAGGTTGGCGGAATCGAAGACATTGTACTGGAAGAGGTGGGTGCTGCTGCAGGAGAGGGCGACGGCGAGTTTGGCAGGGGCGGCAAGGGCCTGGTCGGCGTGGCATCCTTCGACGAAGAAGCAGGCGCATTCGAGCCGACTGATGCTCCGGGAAGCTGACGGATAATCCACGAGGCCGCCGAAGCGAGCCCGGCGTCGTCGTCCGCCTGGTCTTGCTCCGAACGCGGAGCTGAAGCCTGCGGCGCATCTGCGACGTCCTCACTCTGCGTCGCCACCAGCTGTTCCTCCGCCTTTGCCGTCGCCGACACTACCTTCTTCTTCCCATTCCCGCCGCCGACGAGCTTGCCGACGAGGGCATAGACGTCCTGCCACTGCCACCCCTTCTCCTCATTCTCCTGCTCCTTCGAGGGTTCGACTCCGGCGCTCGCCACTCGCTCCGCCTGTCCTCCCTCTTTCGGCTCTTTCGTCTCCCTGATCTCGCGCCTCGTGACCTCCTCGATAGCGTGCTTGCTCGCCTCGGCACTGCTCAGCCCGCTCGACCCGCGCATCTCCCAATGATCGCAGGCGTCGAAGGTGCCGAGGAATTCGCCCCACCTCGCGCTGTCAATGCTGACGAGGCCGTCGTTCCCGCGCCATTCGGGCGGCGCGGCACAGCCCTGCGCAACGCGTTGCGCCTCGGCACCGTCGAGTACGAGCTTCGGAAGCCAGAGCGGGTGCCAGATGGGGATCTTGTCTGTCCGCGCGGCGATGGAGAAGTACCGGACATCGTCGCGGTTGGGAGTCGAGGGGTTGAAGACGTCGCGGAGGAAGGAAGGGGTGAGATTGGCGTACGCGGGAGAGTCGAGCAGCTTGAGGAGGTAGCCCGTGACGCTGGCAGAAAGATTGAAAGGGAGACCCGGGAAATGGCTCGACGAGTCCTTGGCCTTCTCAGCAACCGCCTCAGCCCGCTTGGCAGCTTCGGCCGCCTTATTCGCCTGCTCGACCTGCTCTCGTGAGAGGATCGGCGATTTGAGCGAGTAGGGCAGCGGGACCGAGGCGTCGTCAGGCTCGTCGAGGTTGGACGAGACCGGAGCGCGGAGGTTTAGCGCTTCGTGCGACTCGAACTCGGTGCCGATGCCGATGTTGGCGCGACACCAAGCCATAAATTCGGAGCCGCGATGCGGCGTGCACATGGTCGTGAGGGAACGGGGATGGTAGAGGGTCGGGCGGATGTTCGAAATCAGGTAGCGCGCGTCGAGTCCCCCCTGCAAGTCACATCCTTCAGTCTGCACCCCTAGCGAGCACGAGGAACCCCACGCACCATCGAGTGGCCCACGAAGTTTAGGTCACGATTGAGCAGCGAAGGCGTGTCTTCGAGCGCCTTGTGCAGGACGTAAGCGCGGTTCTTGACAGAGCCCGTTCTGCAAGCACGCGTAGAGTCAGCAGGAGAACGTCCTCGTAAAGCTTTAATCACGCACCCTGGCACAGCCGTCACGAACACCTCGGCGCCGATCTTGCCGCGCAGAATCTTGAGCAGGTCGCCCCAATAATGCAGTCGAAAGAAACCTGGTCCGCGTACGTCGAAGCCGTACAGGCCTGTCGTCGAGATCGTCAACAGCTTTTACACGACTGACCAAGTGAGGCTGCCCACCGTGGCACAGGACAATGGGGAATCGCGGCTTCAGAACCGGATCGTACAGCAAAGGATGCCGGACGAGCTCGTTGATCTCGCCATACGGAGATGGCGGGCGAGGGGGAGGTTTGGGTCGTTGCAAGGGCTTGTCGAGTGTGCCGGCGGAATCGGCTGAGGCTGAAGGGAGAGTCGGCGTCGCTGCCTTCTCCGCCGGAGCTGACCTTGAGGCGACAGGCTGGCTCGCCTCGTGGGTCGCAGACAGGTCTCGTGGGCGTAGGGCCTGTTCGAGTGGATTGGTAGTTCGACTGTCGGCATAGACAAGTTGCGGAGGTGGTCGGGCGTCGCCACTAATGTCGAGAGTGGGTTTGCGAAGAGCGGGTGCGGTTGATAAAGGCCTCGCATGCGCGGACAACGAGGTAGATCTGTCCGGAAGGTATCCTGCTGTCGCCCGCAAGCCGTTCTGTCTCCGTAATCGGCGAGAGTGCACGCCTAACGTGGTCGAACGTGCGGAAGGCGGTGTTGGGGACGAGAAGGTGTCGAGCGATGGAGGGGCCGCGCCGAAAGCCGCCGGACCAGCATTGTCGGCGAAAGAGACTCCTTGGTCAAGGATAAAGCGCAGCTCGACCGCCGCAGATACCGTCCCGCGCCGAGCATCCTCCTCCTCACATCCGGCGACAATCCGCCGACGCCGAACCTTCCGTCTCGCACCCTCTGCCGAACCGTCCACGATCCCAGAGAGTACTCCATCTATCTGAATGTACGGAGTATCCGCTCCGAGCGCCCTTGCGACCGGTGTCGAGGTGTTGAACGCGGCTGTTGTCGAGGGCGAAGTGGTTGCAACCGCGGCAGCAGCGCAGCCGGCCGTGAGGCGGATCGCTGCGGCTGATGTCGAGGCGAGTGTGGTCATTCTCGAACAGCAGCGAGACTAGCGGAGCGTGAAGCGCAGTTGGGACGAGTTGACAGAAGGATCGCCTTGCGCGCTTCCGCTGACGTCGGACGTCGCGTTGGCGAAGGGAAGCGCTGGCTCTCTCGGTTGCCGAACTGGGACGAGTCCGCTGACACCGGCCAGAATGCTGTCAGATGACGGTGCAATGCAAGAAAGAACGATTCCGTAAGATCCGGGTTTCGAGGCGAGAGGAGGATGGGCAAAAGATGCGATTTTGGCCGGGACGACGCAAGAGTGGGAGCAGAGCGCAATGCGAGTTTTTTGTTTGCGAGTGGAGAAAGAAAGGGAAGGGGCGTGCTGGCGTAGCTGTGTAGGCGGATCGGCAGGGTGAGGAGAGCGAGCGAGCGGGACACGGCGTCTAGTCCTCGAGGATCTGCGCGCGGCGGTCTCGTCAGTACAAGTGCCGTGTGCATCATGGGCTGTGCGGGATATCAACTCACGTCGCCCATCTCGTACGCTCCGAGACGGCGCCTTCGCGCTTCGTCCTTCGCAGCTTCGAGGGCCTTGACGACCTGCGGGTAGGCGGAACGGAGGCGCGACCGCTGATCGATGCGTGCGAGACCTTCGCGGACGAGTTGAACGTTGATCGAGTTCTCATGGGCGGAAAGCGAGGTGGGGTCGTTCGGGTCGAAGAGCGAGAGGTGAAGGAGGTTGGGTTCGCGCGCATCGATGTTGGCGACGAGCTGCTGGCCTTCGCAAATCTCTCTGAAGCGCTCGATCGAGTCGGCGCCGTAGTCTGTGCGCCAGTCGAGTAGCGAGACGAAAGACAGCGTCGCCTCCTTGGCCTGACCTTCAAGCGACTTGAACTGCGCAGCGAGAGGGCGAAGACGAGAGAAGGGCAGCACCTCAACATTGCCGTCTATGAGCGGTGAACGTCAGCGAAGGCAAGCACAGAGAGTGGATAGTGAGGGGTTGTGACGAACAGTCAATGTAAAGAACCTCGGCCTGCTTCTTCGCCGGGTTGCTCTTGCGGACCTTGGCGCGGTACCACGCGTTGTCAACGGAGAACTGCGCCGAGACGAGCTCGCCAGAACGAGGGGTGAAGCCGGCAGGGGTAACGTCGGCCTCCTTGTGGAAGACAGTCAGGTCGGACATGAGCTTCTCAAGCTCGGGAATGCCTGCATGAGGGGATCGCCGTCAGTCTTGATCAGCATGCGGGGAAGGATGCTCTGAGGAAAGGGCTGCAAACGCACCGCCATTCTGAAGGATCTGCACAGCGAACCTGAACGGTTCGGTCTCCGTTCCACCGCGGACCTCGCTGACGACGACATCGACGTACTCCTTCCTCGGCTGCACAGACTGTCCCGCAGCGGCACCGTCGCCATTTGCGAGAGCTTCAGCCTCGGAATCGTAGTTGGACCAGAGGTTCTTGCGAGCCTTCTGCGCCTCCTCCTGGGCGGTCCACAGCTCCTTGGCGTTTGAATACTCGTCGACGCGGGCGAGGCCCTCGCGAACGAGGGTTGCCGCGACATCCTGTCCGTTGTGGAACAGCTGCAGGATAGGCCTTGTCAGCACAAGTACCGGAGCGAACCTCCCGCAAGACCATGCTGATCACGAGCTGACTCACCCTGCCGATGAAGCCACCGCTCTTGTCGGTTGCCTCGACCTGGACCTCAACGTCACGCTGCAAGAGCCGCCTCGACGAGAAGGTCGCGGCCTCGGTGCCATAAGGCTCGCTCTTCTCATTCGCGTTGCGAGCGGTACGGGGAGCGCGGATTTGCGAGAGGACGAGCGTGAGTTTTGCGTCTTGCTTCGGAACCCAGATCTGCACGAGAACAGCGTTAGAGGGCGAGAGATAGTGGGCGAGCGAATGATTCACCTTGAAGCGGCTACCGGAAGCGACGTAGTCGACGACAGCAGGGAACCTGCCCATGCGCTTGAACTGGCTGAGGAAGGGCGCGGCCTTGGGCGCGGACTCGCTGGCATCGACAATCCTGGGCGCAGCGAAATCCTTGCCCGAGTGGATGCCGCGCTTGTCGTCAATGGCACGCGCTTCTGCGGCCATCAGATGGTCGTAGTCGGACGAGCGCTGGTCGTCGCCCTGCCTGTGGCGCAGGACGCCGAGCAACCCGCGCTCGACGAGGACCCTGGCAACGTTCTGGCCATTCGGCAGGCGGACGGTTGCGCACTCGCGCTCCTCGTAGTCGCCCTCGGCAGGCTTGACGTAGTCGATGACGACGTTGACGGGCTTGCCGATGAGCTTTTTGCGGAGCATTTCCTTGCCCTCGAGCTGGAGACCGGCGAGCTTGGCATCAGAGGGGCGAGGCTGGCGGACGGATGCGAGCTGGACACGGCGCTCGGTCGAATCGCCTTCTTTGAGGATGCTGAGCATGTCGGCGCCCCAGACGCGCGTGACGATGGCGGTGAAGCCCTTGGTGGCCGATGAGCCGGCGCCGTTCGTCGCGGGCAAGACGGCGTCCTTGAAGAGGCCACGACGGTTCGCCTTGGCCTCGAGCTCGCCGCGACGCAATTCCGACATCATGTTGGGCGTCGGCGAAGAGGCGAGGAAGCCGGCGTGCCAGTCGACGATGCGGGCGAGTCCAACGCTCATGAGGAGGGCGGCGATGTTGCCGGCCGGGTGATGGACCGTACCGAGGAAGAGAGAGACTTGCTGAGGCTGCTGGGGGACTGAAGAGGCGGATCCGGTGCTGAGCGAGGCGGGTGCAGGCGTGGGCGTGGGCAAGCTCAAGATGGTGACCTTGATCAGGCGCTGCAGGAGACGCGACTCGACGAAGAAGCGACTCTCGTCGCCGAGCTCCTCGCCCTGCGGCTCCTCGCGACCAGAAAGGTTGCCCGAGCGAGGTGCGCGGATGCCGGCGATACCGAGGTTGATCATCTGGTGGTATTCGGGCGAGAGGAGGAGGCGAACGCGGATCTGCGAGCCGTTGGTGACGCCCTCAACGATGGCGTCGAGTGACTTGCCCTTATACTGCTGGAGGAAGGCAACCGGATCCTCGGGCATCATGTAGTCGACCTGTCGCTGCGGCGCCCTGTCCGAACTCCAGAGTCCCCTGCCGACGATCTTGGCTTCCTCCTCGAGGTCGCGGAGGTATGCTCTGCGCTGCGCAACAGCCTGGCCGTCCTCGCTGTCGCCGTGAGCCTGGTCGCGCTTCGAGCTGTCACGAACTTTGGCCCAGCCGCTGCGGACGAGTTCGGCTGCGACGTCAACCTCGCTGCCGTCTGTCGGGTTGACCACATAGACGATGCCAAACTCGAGGGGCTGCGAGGGGTTCGAGGCGGAGGGGACCGTGTACGAGATGCTGAACGAGACCTCCTTGCCGACGACGAGGGAGCGGAGGAAGTCGCGGGACTCAAAAGCCCAGGGCTCATCGTCGCGGTCGCGGGTACCGAGGCGCGGTGCAGTCAGGTCGGCGAGGTGGAGAACCTTCTCACTGCAAGACGAGGAGCAAAGGGTTAGCTCGAATGAGTAGGTCTGACGCCCAGGTTCCGCACCGCTCCAGAGCGTAGTCCTTGTACACCGTACAACCCTCGCCTCTGCACCCTGATCGAGCTCGCCATCGCCCTCCCGCAAGGTCGCGTGCAGCGAACCGTTCCTCGACCAGCGTCTGAGAAAGCCGACTCACCGAGGAAGGGCATCAGGTTGCACGACCTTGCCACGCAGGACAACCGTGTCACCGCTCAGGACGCTCTTGGCGATGGCCGCGAGCGACATGGGTGGTTCGTTGGACATGCTGGTAGGGAGCGGGTGAGGCGAGACGACGAAAAGGGAGGGGAAGATCCTGAAATGGCTCAAGCAGCGCTGGAAACACTTTCTAGCGCAGTCTTACAAGCCTAGCTTGTGAGCGAGATGAGTGGACGGGGACAAGTTCACGAGGACCACGTCGAGGAGAGGTTGAGCGCCGGCATGAGCTGCAATTGTTTCGGGACACGGTCTGGCGGGCTCAGAGACGACCACTACACGCCTATCACCATGCACAATCACCACTCAGCCCGTCCACGCCACGAGCTGGTCGTCCTCTTAGGGCCCAAACCGATCAACCTCGCCCTCACACTGGACGGGCTGGTTGTGGTCAAGTCCAAGAAGGGTGAGTAGGCTCTAGAGACGCCTGCCGAACTGCATGTATGCCGCTCGAACGCGCTGACGCCGTGTTGTCCTCGACTCCTCCCCACCCTGCCGAACGGGCTTCGTTCTCGCTCAGGATCGCTCCATTCGCTCAAGCTGTCCAGTCGTGCGTTCACAGAGGATCTGATAGAGCGACGTGAGCTGAAGCGAACCCGTCTCCCGTCGAACAGCTTCGTCGACCTCGACTCGCCTGATCCCCTACCTCAACCTTCTCTCTGCCCGCCTTGCCTCTTCTGCGCCGACCAGTTCCAGCAAAGCGACGTCTCAACTCGAGATCACCGTCGCAGCGCTTGTCCCCAGAGAAAAGGGGAAGGCAAACTCGCCTCTCAAGCTCTGGATCCTGAAGGGCCGCGTCTACGACAGTCATGCGGCGACTGGAGATGCAGACGGAAGGGCCGATGCTGGGCAGAGTTCGGCGGGTGGAAGTGTGCGGGATAGGGCGGAGCAGTGGTGCAGGGATGCCGAGGAAAGAGCATATGCGGGTCCGTTTGCGTCTGCCCTGCTGCTGGGCTCGTCGCTGACGCCCTGCTGACATAACACAGGCATCGAACGCTCGACAGAACGTCTGTACTGCGTCGTCAACCCGGCCGGCGGGAAGGGTCTGGCCAAGAAGGTGTGGGAGGAGGCGGTCAAGCCGATGCTGGATGCCGCCGACTGCGTTTACGATGTCGCCTGTGCGTCAACGCCTTCTTCCACCTGCTCGCCAGTCTGAAGTTGACGACATACACTACCGTCCGCGCAGATACCGGTCCACCTGGGTCACCAACTCACGCTGTCGCGCTCGCCCGCTCTGTCCCCCTGGCGACCTACTCCACCCTCCTCTCCCTCTCCGGCGACGGCATCATTCACGAACTCCTCAATGGCCTCGCGATGCATTCGTCCGGTCACGGGAAGAAGGCGCTGAGGGAAACGACCTTGTGTCATGTGCCTTGCGGGAGCGGGAACGCGCTTGCGAGCAGTCTGGTCGGCAGCGAGAAGGCGGAGGATGTGCGCTGGTGTGCGCTGGCGGCTTTGAAGGGTGTGTCGAATCGCTCGAAACTGGGCATGCGACCGGCAGCTAACCGAGCATCCACGAGCAGGCCAGTCGATCCCGCTCGACCTCTGCTCGTTCGCCCAACCAAGCATACAAGCCGGCAATCGCGAGTTCTCCTTCCTCACCCAAGCTTTCGGTCTCATGGCCGACCTCGGTGCGCTCTCCCCGTCCTCGCCCGTGGCCCTACAGACTTACTAATTCGTCTTGCATCTGCAGACCTTGGCACCGAGCACCTTCGCTCATTAGGAGACCTCCGCTTCACCCTCGGCTACGTTCACGGTGCGCTTCAACGACGAACCTACCCCTGCACCTTGACCGTCGAGGTCGTCGAGGCAGACAAGACAGCGATCGCGCGGGTACACAATGCTTCACTGCGTTCGCCTGCGGCAGCGCATGCCGCTAAAGTAGGCGACGACCTGCAAGACGACGACTTGCCGCCCGCCAAGCCGTGGTCAGCTTCCCTTCCTCCGCCAGACATTAAGCCTACGATCCTGACAGGTCTGCCGTCGCCCTGTGACCCGCCACTCAAGCCTGGCTGGTACACGTTCGACCTGACGAAGAAGGGCGTGTTTTTCCTTTATGGAGGAAAGGTCCCTCTCATCGCTCGTGATGTGCGTGACCATCTCTCCCGCTCCACAGCTTTCTGCGCTGCATGTCGAAAGCCCGTGCTGACTCAGGACGATCGATTCGCAGGTCATGCTCTTTCCCGCCGCCGACCCAAACGACGGCCTCATCGACCTCGTCCTAGTCGGACCGATGGGACGGATAGAAGCCCTCACTGTGCGATTCGCTTTCCTCACGAGGCCGTCCATGCGTGACCTGATTGACACGCTCTCCTCGCAGGCCATGGACTCGACGAACCCGATGCCTTCCCCAACGCAGAAAAGCTTCCTCTCCCTCCCGGCCGTCACCTACCTGAAAGTGCGCTCATACCATCTCTCCTTCCCTCCTCCGCCTTCGACGAACGGTAACGCGAAAGGAAAGAAACGAGGGTTCTTGTCGGTTGACGGGGAGAGCAAGAAGTACGAGGAGTTTAGAGTCGAAGTGCATCGAGGATTGGCCAGGGTGCGGAGTCTGGGAGCGGCTGGCGGGGCATTCGAGGGACAGGGAGGCGGAGCAGCGTGGGTCGGGAGGCGGAAGATTGCGGGATTTGACCAGTAGACTCAATTCTCACAAGGTAGACGCTTTGGTCGTCCTTGTAGCGGCAGGACAGCCTCACAAATGTGCAGCCGTAGCTAAAGCGCCTGGGGAGCGGACCGAGACCGGACGAGGCGAGGGCACCAGTGTACTGATGTTGCTCGAAAAATACAGGACATGGCTACATAACGAACTCTTTCTACGCCTCCTTCAGCTTCACTTCTTGCCCTTGCCGTCTCCGCCTTCTCCCTCGCTGTCGCCCTTGCGCACCTTGTCATGGTACGCGTCCAACCCCTTCCCCATCAAGTTCTCGAATCCTTCGCCTCCCATCATGCTGAGTGCCTTGAACGCTTCTGCCGGGTTGAACTCGACGCCAGCTGCTCGAAGCGTCGTCATGACGTGCTGAGCGGCATCGCGGAGCTCAGGGTCGCTGCGAGCGGGACGAAGAACGAGGTCAGCACTGCTCGGGAGCCAAAGTCGCGGCGGAGTCTGGACGCACCGTGCAAGATGCAGCATCATCGACATGCTGGGCTTGTGACCACCCGCGAGATCTACACCCGTCTTCTCGTGCGTCAAGCGAGCCAACTCTACGCAAGCGAGGCGAAGAAGCGAAGTCAGCGCAAGCCCTCGAGAGCCCAGTACAGCCGGACGCACTCTCGATTGCCTCCAGAATCTCGGGAAACTCCTTGATCCGTTCAAAGAGCGGAGCGTGTTCGAGCATTTGAGGGCCCTCGAACGGATTCGAGGGCGGCTCCTTTGCCTCGCTCCGGCTGGACGACGTGAACCCTCGCACATGGCTTATCGGAAAGGAAAAGTGTGCTGCTGGTATCGAATAAGACGCAAAGCTGGAACGGGGGAGAGTCGAAGCGACGCAGAAGGTGGCGGTGTGCGATGACTGCTGGGCCGACGGAGCGGTACGCGGGGCCTGTCGGAGGGCGCTGCGGGCGAGGCGAGGTGCGGCTTGCATCGTCACGATGAGCCTGAGCGAGAAGAGTGGTGCAGGGTCGTGGCCGAAGGGAGGTCGACGCGGTCGACGACATACGTTCTTTCCGATTATCTCCTTTTGGCCATGTTGCTGTAGCGATCCACTCTGAATCCACTCTCGAGCCGACCAGAATTTGGGACTCCATGTAAGGCGGAACCGGCGAGCCTCGCAAATGCACACGCCCATCCTCCAGGACCTGTCCCACCCTGCCGCTCCAATCCGCGCCTCATACCAGTCCCTTGAGCCACTGGATGTCGCCTCCTGTCATCCATACCCCTAGACCAACACCAGCGAGCGCCAATACCGACCAACCCAGCTCCAGGCGAACGATTGTCCAGCACCACACGACGCCCAGTGCCGGTGCGCGGCTGATGACGCGCAGATACCCTTCTGAGGTGCAGGTGTGAATAGTTGAGATGCCGACGGAGATGGAGAGTACTGTCAGGGCGGCTTGAAGAATAGTTGAAGGGAGAAGAGCGCGGGAGGAAGGGCGGGAGACGATGAAGTTGAGCAGAAGCAGGGCTATCCACGTCAAATTGTGTCAGCACGTAGGCAGAGGTTCAAGATGATCAACCGAGACACTCACCTGGAAGGAAGTCGAGCAAGTGGGTAAGCTCTTCTGGAGGAACCAGTTCTTGACCGAATTGCGCGTGTACCGCATAGTCCCTGCGGTAGAATGCGTGAGTATTTTTGTACCGACTTTGAGAGACGCAAAGGGCCTGAGCTCACATGCCAGTGAAGAGGAATCCGAACGGAATCGTCCACAGAATCGCATTCACCACCTCTTCCCACAGCATGAGCTCTTCCTCGACCTCCTCCAGCTCCTCCTCAAGCCGTTCTCCATTGATAGCCTCTTTGACCGCATCCGTGCCTTCGCTCCCCGCTAGACGCTGCTGCTGAACCAATTTCTCCAACTCCTCCGGACTGAACACGACCATCGGATCCTTTACCATATCCTTCCCGTTCGGCAGTCCCAGCTCAGACGGCCGCATCGGTCCATGCTGCTCGAGCAGCTTCAGTCGGTCGGCGTGCGAGAGTGTGAGGTCGGGCGCGCGCGTCGAGGGAGAGGACGGCAGCGGGGGGGACGGCGAAGGGGACCAAGAGGCCGCCGACGGTCCTTCTGAGCTCTTTGTGCGCGATTGAGCCTTCCGAGTAGTCATCTGAGCGGTTGCGAGCGAGGTGGATCAGCGAGAGACGTGCCGAGCGAGTCTCTCGACTCTCCCTCATCCTGCTTCAACTCCTGCTGCTCGGCAGGTCCTTCGCTCAGCTCAATTCGAGTCCAATCAAAGCATCTAGACAGTCTCGTGGTGCGCTGCGCGAGTGTCCGGGGTGAACGACGGCTTCATCAGTGAACCGTTGACAAGGAGGTGAGTCTGGGTGAGAAGATCCGCTGGCGCCCGGGAGCACTTTACTGACGATTCTTGCATGCCGCAGAAGGCCGTTCCAGATTAGCAGCAGCTGCTGTTGCAACGCTCGCTACCCACACACCGTTCCCTTTCACGCAAGGCGTTAACGCCAACCGAGCTTCTGGTGGTCGCTCAGCGGACGGATGCAGAGTCAGAGTGAATACGGCGGTCCCGGTGTGCAGGGCCACAGCCCGATAGTTAGCGGGAGGGGCGGTCCCGTCGAAGGAGGCGGTGCACAGCTCTCCTCGCCCGTTCATCAGGGCTATACGGGCATAGAGCCCTCTCTGAACGGCGCAGACTACCGATCTGGACCCCCCCAGACGCTGCCTCCGCCAGCACTTCCGAACGCCAACCCTACCCCCCGCTTCCCCCATCCCGCACTCTCGACTCGACCCACTCTTCCTCAGCCCTCGACCGCCTCAACAGCGCAAATGCCTCGTCGAGCCTCTACTCTGCCGATGACCGGTCGACCTGCGCCGCATACTGCTCTTCCTATCAGCACCGATCCTGCCGCCGCCCTCCTCGTTTTTTACCGGCAACTGGTCGCCTATTACTGGCACTACGCCCAGCAGGGATATGTCGCGCCATTGACGGCTGCGGAAGGAACGGACGAGTATGCGCAACAGGTCGCAGCGCGCACGGAGGCGGTCGAGTGGGCGCGACAATGCCGCATTTCGGTGATGGAGCCTCCGTTATCGCGCGTTGGGTGCACGAGTGGCAGCGCGATGAGGACAGTCAGCGTGCAGGAGGAAGCTCGTGGGCAAGATACGGTCTCACGACGGCTCCCGCTTGCTCCCCTCTCAGCTTTCCTTTCAAACCGGCCGGATGCACCTGCCCTTCCTCCAGCACGCTCAGCTGCCGACGCACCCCCACGTCCAGCTACATCGGTACCACATGCGCCTCAGGCTTCATCAGCACAATCCGCCTCCTCGACTGCCTCGCCTTCGCCAGGGCCATTTTCGCAAGCGGCGTTTCACGGCTCGGTCAGCAGTGCTGCAGTGAGTGTGCCGGCGCGAGGGGTACTTGTGCATTCGTTCGAGCGTATCGGCGCCCCTCCGCGGACTTCAGCCTCGGCCAAGCGTCCTCTTCCCGTTCCTCCTCTTTTCACCCCGATCGCCACCTTGCCGAATCAGCCGGATACGTCAGATGCCGTGGATCGACTAGCGAGTTTATCGTTGATTGAGGGAGTCGAGAGAGCGGAGGAGACGAGTACTGCGCCAGCCGTCCCATCGTTCTCTTTTGACGGAGCAGATCAAGTCGACGAGCGAAGTTCGCCGCCCGCGAAGCCCCCGATACCGTCCTTTGCCTTTGAAGGGGACGAAGATCCATCAAGTGCACATTCGGCTGTTCCCTCTGTTTCCTTCGGCGATGAAAACGTGCCAGCTACGACTTGGCGACGTTTCGATGCCCGACCTCGTCCACCTCCGCTTCACCCTCGATATGACCCATCTCATCCTTCGCATGCGCTATACCACCCTGCTTCAGGCGGCCACGCCATTCCTGAAGCCGGCACAATCGTCTGCACCGCCTGTCATCAACCCATCTTCGGCCGTGTCCTCGTCGCGCTTGGTCGACAGTGGCATCCCGACTGCTTCCGATGCGCCGAGGAAGGTTGCGGAGCGCGACTTGAGGTTATGGAGTTTGAAGGCACGCCGGAGGATTGGGAGGATGGCGAGGACACGATCGACGACGAGGCGGAAGGCGCGAGAAGAGAAAGCTTACAGGGCAAGGCTTGGTGCATGGTTCACTTTGAGGAGGTTTGTCGAGCTCGATAAGCGCTGTCGTCGAGTGTGGCTGATGATGCTCGGTTTCCGCAGCGCTTCGCACTCGAGTGCCACCATTGCCGGACGCCTATCGCTTCCGCCGACTACATTCCTGTCTCTGACCCGTCCCTCCCCCCGAGATCCGACTATCGACATCCCTCCACTCGCTACTACCACCCTCTCCACTTCTTCTGCGCCGGCTGCGGCGATCCTTTCATCGACCCTGTCGCATACGAGTCGCGCTCCGCTACGTCCCCATCTGTCGAAGCGCGGCCTTACGTGCCGCGAGAAGGGCATCCGTACTGCGACAGCTGCGATTTGCGGATGTGGCGACCGCGCTGCCCGGGCTGCAAGAAAGGACTGCGGGAGGAAGACGGGTTTCTCGAGGTCGAAGGTGCTGGTCGGTGGCATGAAGGGTGCTTCAAGTGCTCGGTAAGTGCGAGCTCGTATGATCTCGCGATTCAATCTTGCCTGACGACGCGAATGCGTTTCCTCCTCAGCGATGTGCTAAGCCGCTCAGCGGCGTCTACCTCCTCCGCCGTGTGCCCGGCATCACGGACACCGGCGCTGGCGACGAAGCGCCACATGAGCTGCCTCATTGTGCGGAGTGCTACGACGTCCGAGCGAAGGAAGAGGCGGAAGCGGCGGTTCAGCGATAGCCGCGCAGCTTTGCGCCTAAGCGGCGCTCGATAGACCATTTCTGCAAGAATCATACCCGCTGGACGGGTCGCAACTTGCCCTTCTTCCTCAAGAAATTTTCCTGCGCGTCCTCCTCGCAAGCCTGAAAAGTCTGACCTCATGCCGTGGCCATGTCCGTCCCTCCCGACAATCTGAAACGCGCAGTTAGCGTTGAGCAGGATACAAGCAATAGTGCATGATATCGGCTAAGGAAGCGGAAAGAAGAACAGCAGCGGAACGACCCGAGGCGAGCCAGAGAACTTGCGAAGATGCGGTTGCAATCGGCCAACTGCGCTGTACATGCCCTGCTCAATCAAGCGAGTCCTCAAGGTTGAGCACCTCTGTTTGCTGAACTGGGACGGAGCCGGATGTGCCATCCTTCGGCGTGACAGTCGGGTTCTGGCTCGCGGTCCCTGTCTGGTCGACGATGCCGGGCGTCTCGAACTGGGCAATCACCGCAAGGTCAGCTAGGCAGACGGCAAGGAAGGGTGTGGCAATCTCACAGAGAGGATGCCCGCCTCCTGCAGCTGCTCAACAACAATCTCTGCCTCCTCGACGCTCATCCTCCCGAGGACCTTGTTGACCTTGTCCAGGCTCTTCTCCGACAGCGCAGCCTTGAGGTTCTTTGGGAATGCCTGGAAGATGTCCCATCGCTTCTGCAAGAAGTCGCGCACGAGTTGCGGATCGAGTTCTTCGGCGCCTTCGCCCGTAATCTCGAGGTTCTCGGGTGGCGGACCGTCGGGGATCTCGAAGGTGATGGTCTGGTCGGGAGAGGCGGGAACGAGTTGGATTTGCTCAACTCCTTCGGAGCCAGCCGCAGCCTTTTCGGCGCGCTCGGCGGCCACGACCTTGGCGCGCGAGATGATGCGATCGGACGTCTTTGCGACATCGTCAAGGAAGATTTGTAGGGCGGCATGGTTCGAGTTGGTCATCCTGCAACGTGAAGAATCTGAGCGGGATGGGCAAAGGCACAGCGAAACAAGCAACGCACCGCTGGAAGAACAGTGCAACACCGTCGCGACCAAGGCTCCTGCAGTACTGCCCGACGAGCGCCTTCTCGATGCACTCCGTCGCCCTCTTCTCACCTGCCTTGGTTCCCTTCATCGCCTGACTGAACGCTTCAACCATGAGAGCATCTCCCGTCTCCTCCGTTAAGAGCGAAGGGTCGGCGGAGACGGCTTGTCGGGTTGCGTCCCAGTCAAGAGGCGCGATACGAGAAAAGGCGAGAGCGGATGGTGTAAGGGGAGGGATGTCGGCCTCATCCGACGAGTTGCCAGACGCCTGCTTGCCATCGAAGAGGGTTAGTACACGCAGTTTCCAGCCGAAAATGTACAAGAACGTGCCTCGGCGGCTGCGGCAGCTGCAACACTAGGCGAGTTGAGGGTTTCGATAACAGTCTCCGTCTGCTTTCCTTTGCTCGACGAGGCGGTTGGCGGCGCGGGTTTGGGCTGCGCCGATGGCGTCAACGAGACGATCTGAGACAAGAGTTGTGTCAGTCAATGGTTGTACAGTGCAATTGGAGGAAGGAGACGCACGGTCTTGCTGTCCCACCCCGGCCGGATGTCCTCGCTCGTGATCCACTTCTTCTGCTCGCGCTCGATCTCCTCCTTTTCCTGCTCAATCTCCTTCTGCCTGTCGACCATCCGCTGCTTGTGCCACTCGAGCTCCTTCACCAGCCTATCCGCCCGCGCCGCCTCGACGTTGGATCCTGCATTCTCCTGCTCCTTCTTCTGGACCGCCGTGATGACCTGGCTGAGCAGCGAGACAATCATGTGATCCTCGCTTGGCTGCTCGTTGTTCGCAAACTTCTTCTCCTCGTACTTGTACGGCAACGCCGCCTTGAGACGGAGAACCTCCTTGGCGACG
>QYSD01000014.1:0-273184 GCA_009806315.1 Rhodotorula sp. ZM1
CCGGACAAGAAGGGAATGAGGAGTGAGCAGTGTACCAGAGTCGTATCTTTATCAGCCATCTGCATCGCGGTCCTTGTCCCCACCTGTTTGACAGCCACTCTTGGATCGCTGGGGAAGCGCAACCTATAGCCTAGCTACCTTCGTGTCTTCGCAAGATTCCCAACAAATTGCGCAGGTGCTCGATTCATGGGCGCAACCAAATCCAGTGCAATCGAACGTAATCGCCGGCTGAAGCACGGTCTGCAGTCATTGCACCTTTTTAGATCTCGAACTTCGACTTGGCCATCCTGTTGGACCTGGCCTGTGGCGCCCGCTTACGATGCACCTCGTCCTGTCCGCCTTCTTCGTCTTCTCCTCCCGACCACTGCAGCACGAGGTGACGACCAAGAAGGTGGATGTGTTCGAGCGCCTCGAGTGCAGCTTCGGCGTCCCGGCGGGTCGCAAACTCGACGAAAGCGAAGCCTCGGGTCTTGTTGTCCATTTTGCGTGGGAGGCGAACCGACTTGAGCTGCCCGTACGCGCTGCGCAGGCGGGCAAGTCGAGTAAGCACAGGCGAACTCAGGCGGCCGCGGACTCTCGCGTACCTGAAGAGCTGTCGGATGTCGCTGCGGGTCGCCTCGAACGGAACGTTCTTCACGAGCAGCTTTGTCGTGGTGTCCTTGACGCACTTGCTGGCTGACGACTTCGCAGAATCGCCCGCGGTGCCAGTCTTTTCCGCTCCGCGGTGCGCGAACGAGATCGCGAGCTTGTGGCCATCGAGGACGTGCTCGAGCCGAGCCTGAAGCGCCTGTTGAGCTTCCTCGACTGTGCGGAAGCCCACGAATCCGAATCCCATGCTCATCGTTCGGCCAGGCGTACTCGGGTCGGGCTTCGTCTGGATACGGGCGAAGGCGAACCCTGGGAGTTGATCGAACGCCGCTTTGAAGCGCGGCGCCGTCGTCGCGAAATTGAGATTCTTGACGAAGAGCGTCGAGTTCTGCGCGGCGGGAGGCTCGTCGGAACCGGCTGCCCGAGCGATGGACGTCGAGTCGATGGCAACAGGCGCGACGCTCGGCTGCTCATGGTCGGCGGCGGGCCGAGCGTGCCATATTGCAGCGGGAGCCTTCTCGAGGTAGAGGACATTGCCGGCGAA
Organism: Rhodotorula sp. ZM1; assembly: GCA_009806315.1. Classification (NCBI taxonomy): domain Eukaryota; kingdom Fungi; phylum Basidiomycota; class Microbotryomycetes; order Sporidiobolales; family Sporidiobolaceae; genus Rhodotorula; species Rhodotorula sp. ZM1. Next base: position 1,133 of record QYSD01000014.1, read on the forward strand.
CTTCTTGTAGACGAGGGCTTTCCATGCCTCCTGCGCACTGTCGCGGTCGCCCATCTCGACAATGGCGAGCGTGCCTGACGGTGGAACGAGGAGGCGACTGACGGTGCCGTGTGGAGCGAAGAGCGCCTGGATCGCGGCTGGCGAAGTGGCGTACGGGAGGTTCTTGACGAGAATGCAAGTGGTCGACCGCGGGCCGGAGCGAGCGAAAGCATCGACGTTGACGTGTTGCTGCGCAGGAGAAGCAGACGTGAGCCTGCGCATCTTGCTCATAGAAGTCGAAAACCGGCTCACGCTCTCGAGGTAGCGCTTCGTCTCGGACAAAGTATGCGCTTCTGCGAGGGCGACTTTGACCGCAGGGTCGGATGACGAGGGGTCGAGGAGAGCGGACTTTGCGACGCCGAGGCGGTCGGCAACGGCTGCGAGAGCTGCATCGGGCTGTAGGCGCAGAATCGTGAGTGAGCGACCGGTGAAAGAGTGTGGAGGGCACAGCGCCCAACATACGTTGAGGTACAAGGCGGCCCAGCTGAAGGTCTGACCGGCGTTCTCCTTCCGCGCTGCGAGGCGCTGCTGCTTGAGCGTCCCAGTAGTCGCTTCGTCAGCCTTGCGTGGTGCCCTGCCGACGGCTGGCAGAATGTGCAGAAGGCGACCTTGGAAGATGGTGCCGTCGAGTGCTGCACGCGCATCGAGGGCATGCTGAGGCTGCATGAATGTGACGTATGCGATGCCGCGAGGAGTAGACGAGGACGGGTCGCGGGGAAAGTGTACCTGCGAGCATAAAAGTCAGTGTCGTGCAAATGGGACAGAGCGGCAAGGCCGGCTCACTTGTTCGACGGGCCCATACGCTTCAAACAGCTGCTGAAGGTCGGCCTGCCCGGCTGCGAACGGCAGGTTGCGAACGAAGAGGCGGCCCGTTCCGGCTATGACCTCGTCTTCGTCCCGGTGGACGGGCTGGCCAGCGTGTAGAGAGAGAGAGAGAGAGAGAGAGAGAGAGAGAGAGAGAGATAGAGAGAGAGAGAGAGAGAGAGAGACAGAGAGAGAGAGAGAGAGAGAGAAGGTTCATCAGCGTGGGAGGGAGAGCGGGATCGCGAGCGTGTCTGCGCACCTGCTCCGAGTCTTGCTCGCCTTCATTCGCCTGCGCCTCGGCGACCTGCTCGTCCTGCGAGAAGGACCGCTTTGCCTGCTCGGCATCGTCTTCCGGTTCCACGACTTCGAAGGTTCTCTTGAGACGCTTGGCGAGGTACTGCTCGTCCGTAAGCGACTCGTCATGGGCGACGCCATCGTCTGGCGTCGACTCGCGGGGTTGTGCGGCCTCGTCTCGCGCTCCCGTCCCACGCAACGCCGCCATCGAGGCGCCTCCAGGCGCGGCAGAATCTCGTTGCTCCGTCGTTGGCTCGACGTGCGGCGCGGACGGTTCGGTCGCGATGATCGAGACGGCGGGCTGTACCGAGTCTCGCCCGGTCATGACGGCGAGGAACTCGGTGAAGCGATCCGCCTTGTTGCCAGCCGTCTGTACGCCACCGTCAGCACCGGCGCTGGCGAGCCTGGCACGTTTTGCGGGTCGAGGAGCTTCGCGAGTCTGCCACGACGGTAGTGACGGGGCCGAAGTCAGCGGGAGGGGCCAGGGGCACATTCGACATGGCTGTCTGGGTCACGCACGCTCTTTGCCCAGTCTGTCGTGACCCTGGCGCCGCCCCTTGCGCCTGCGAGCCATGTGCCGCTGGCCCACTGCCTGACGCGGTCTGCGTCGTCGTGCGAGAGGAAGCCTGCGAACGCGATGCAGCGAGACGAGCCGTCTGGCCTCGAGAGGACCTTGAGGTCGGTGATGGAGGGCGTCGTGGGCGGGCACCGCTCGAGGAGAGAGCGGAGGTGGTGTGCTTGGACGGACGGATGGAGGTTGGTGAAGACGAGGCGGGTGAAGGTGGTATGTGCTGCCATGGTCGCTGCCTGGCTCGAGCGAGTCCCGCAGCGTGCCACTCGCTCGAGTTGGCAGAAAGAACCGACGAAAGCGAGCCCGTGCGCCCTGCCGCAGCCCTGTCTCATCGCTCATCGCTCCCCCGGGCGGTGTGCGCAGATTGACTTTGATCACAAGCTATGCCCAAGCTGCTGTGCTGCTTGTTCAAGCAGGGCAGGAAGCACGTCGCATCCAGAACCAATAGTACGCAAATCCGTCGCCCACCTCCTCATACTCGACCGTCCACCCCTCTCTCCTCAACAACGGTTTCCGAAAGTGCGGTTGTCCGAACGTGCTGTCCTCGAACCCGTTCATCAGCTCTCCGACAGTAAAGACGAGGAGCGAGGGGACGGGAACGAACAAGTAGAGGAACGTGCCGGAGGGTTTGAGGACTCGGATCACTTCGTCGATTTCGCCTCTGACGGCTGCGACTGCTTCGGGTGGGGGGTTCTGCGCACGTTCTCGAGTTGTAAGCAAAGACGAGTGGGAGTGGGAGAGGGAAGAGACGCACCCAGGGATCCTTCTCGCTTGTTAACATCGCGTCCAGCGTCGCTTTGTCGAAGCAGACGTCGACGGATCGGTCTTCGAACGGTAATGATCGGACGTCTCCTGCCGTCCCTGCATCCACAGGGACCCATTGGCCAAAGAGCTTCGGAGATCTGAAGACAGAAGTAGTCGAAACGCACAAGTCATCCCCTCACACCCCTCGTTGATCCGCCTCATCTTCTCAATAACGACAGTCGAGTAGTCCACGTTCGCGATGTTCCTGTACCCATCGTCGTACATGTCTCGCGAGAGCGTCGAGTTCCCGCAGCCGAGCATGACTATCCGTGCGTCCTTTCGGGGGATGAAACGGTGAACGAGGTGGCGTATGTCGCGGTAAGATTTGCACCAGTCGAAAGAGGCATCGTCGGCTTCTCTATTTAGCGCGAACGAGTGAGTTAGCGAGGAGCTCGAGGGAAGAGGGAGGGAGGAAACGGACCTCGAATACCGTTCGTCCCTGCAAGAACGGCAAGACCAGTGTCAGCTCGCTTCTCCTGTCCTTGCGCGCGCCATCAAACGCACCAGTACTTTTGCGTCCCATACTCGGCGTTTTTCTGGCGCCACCACAACGGGTGAGTAAGAACCTCATCAGCGAAGAGGAAGCGCACCTCGGGCAACAAGTCGCTCATTCTGCCGCGCGGACGAACTCTTCCAGTCTCTGTGATTCTACAGCGGCGATCTAGCCTGTCAAGCGGGGCCTCGAGAGAGCGAGAGCGGCTGCAAGTGAAGCGAGGCGCGGAGAGAGATTTCCACGCGCTGTCTCTCTCTCGCTCGTTCTGTTGCGCTGGTAGGCATGCGACGCTTCACTTGACTGCGTAGAGGTCATGCTGGCCTGCTCTTCTCACCCGCTGGTGCTGAGGACCGGCGTCTGCGTCATGACCGGCTGCCCCGGCGCTCCCTCCTCCGGCGACCTCTCTCTCCCTGCTCTCCCTCCTCTCCCTCACGAGCTAGAACGATGTCAACCCTCTCAGTCTACAACTACTCGCTCCTCTCCATTCCCGCCGTCTGGGCCCTCGGCATCTCCACCCACTGGCACGCGATCCTCCTCTCGGCTCGCTCAAAGGAGATCCCCAAGTTCGACAATGTCGCGCCGAGGCAGTTTAATGCCAGGATTGGGGAGTTGGCAAAGGCTTCAAAGGTGCATGCGGCGTTTCGCTGAGTGGCAGGTCGAGAATGGCAGGACAGGACGAGGAGGGAAAAGGTGGGGACGAGGGGTTGCGCGAGATCGAGCGGCTGGACGGACCTTGCTGGCTTGGAAGAACGAAGAAGACGAGGTAGAGCAGCACACACAGCACCCGAATCGCTCGGGATCGACACACTGACTCTCTACCCACCCGGCTGTCTCGCAGGACGCCCGCGAATTCCTCCGCACCGAAGCCGCCCAGCAGAACATCTTTGAAAACATCGCTCTCTATGCCGCCGCCATCGTCGTCGGAAACGTCGCCCGTTTGCCGGTCAGCTACTTAAACAAGGTTGCGTTGGGGTACTTGGCCAGTCGATTGGCGTTCGTCGTGAGTGCCGGGATTCCTCTTGTCTGCTTACGGGGACGGTACTGAAGGAGAGGATGTGGGAACAGATCTGCTACGCCAAGACCGAGCAGGAGAAGTACACGCCTATCCGCTCGCTCGCCTACCTCGCCAGTCAGTCTCCCTTCCCCGTCCCCTTGCTTTTCCTCTCGTCTTCCTTCCTTCTCTCCGCATTTAGGCTGACACTGAGTGGAATTGCAGGCATGATTCTCACCCTCGGAGTGTTCGTCAAGGCTGGCTCCAACTTCAACAAGGCGCTCTACTAGACGCTGTTGGCTCCACTCGAGCACGAGGACCGCTTCTGTAGCTGTAGCAAGAAGGAGCGAGGAGTAAAGCAGTATTTATCGAGCATTGCGACGAGAGAGAGAGCGAAAGCGAGAGAGCGAGCGCATCTTCGACAGGTCGATTCGGACATAGACGCCTTCTCGTGTCTCGCTTGGGTACGCTTCGAGATGCGGATCGGATCTTGTGTGTTACAACAGCCACGTCCTCCTCCTTTCGAGCCTTCCATCTGCAAGCCAATGCGAGGTGCGAGTGGGGAGGCAATCCGGCGGTTTACCAACTCGCACGCTCGACACCAGGCAACTCTCCCCGCTCCGCCGCAAGCTTGAAGCGGTGCTGCGCCCATGCACCACCAAGTCAGTCTTCGCTTGAGAGGGAGGAAAGGGAGAAAGAGAGTTGTACACGCGAGAGACCAAACTCTTTACTCGCGATCTGTCCTCGTCCTCGGCCTGTCAGGATACACCGGTTCCTGATCTCTGTCGGGCGAGTCTGTCGCGTCCCACCCAGATCGTCAGCTTGAAGGAGCGGAAGGGAAAGAGGGAGGGGACGAACGTAAGCGGGCATGGCGGCCAACTTGTGCATCGCGGCTACCCGAGTCCGGTAGTCGAGCGTCGTATTCTGCGTGAGATACTTGAGGGCCTGGCGCAGCGTCTCGTTGGCTGTCGCGTCGACGAGATCCAAGGTCAGTCGGGGGGTCGGGGAGATGAGGAGCGAGAGAGGGCGCACCTGCGAAAGCCTCGCGCCGCTTGAAGTCTTTGAGTGCGGCCCAGTTTGGCAGCCCTTTGGCGAATCCCATCGTGTCGCTGGCGATTGTCGAAGTGAGAGGTCGCCTCGAGGAGGTTAGGGTTACATACACGCGCTCGTCGCTCTCGCTTGGCTGGTCCTGCCGTGATCCTGAAACGCTCTCTTGGCTCCCCCCGACCCGCCCAATCTTTGTCGCGACCCGCCAGGCTCAGCGCGGCGCCCGCCCGCTCGCTCCCCGTCTCGTCCAGCTCGCGAGATGGCAAAGGGCGCACGCCACGAGCTCAGGAGCAAAGGCAAGGGCGTACAGAAGACTTATGGCAAAGCGCGGGACCGTACGCGCGCAGACAAACCCAAAGTACGCACTCCTTGTCCTCCCCGAGTCCCCCTTCGACCGGCTGACGCGAGGTACTCGGCTCTCGCTTTGCCCGGAACAGTTGATCGAGGACCCGGAGCTGGAGGAACAGGTGCTTAGGAACCAGCTCAGAGAGGCGGGACTCTACGCGGCGAATGTCCTGGGAGGCGCGTTCGCCGTCACTTTCACGCGAGGAGAGGCGGTGCTCGTGTTGGCGGGCCGGGGCTGACACGATCTTCCTGCTCGCTATGCACAGATGGGAACTGTTTGTTTCGGTAAGGCGTTGCTCGGGAGTTGACGGCGAGGGGAATCAGCTCACGCGACTTGTCAACTTTGTGCCGCAGCGCACTCTCCGACCAGCTCTACGGTTCTCCCTCGATGCACCTCGCAATCCGACAAGAGGCACGTCCTTCGCACTTTCGTCTTCCTCACAACGTGTCTGACGGCTTACTCTCGCAGGTCTGCGACTACCTCTCCTCGCACCCCGACCGATTCCGCCTCTTCGTCGACGAAGACTCCGTCCCAGGAGGCTTCGAAGACCACGTCCGATCCATGCGCCAACCCGGTACGTCCCCACCTCCACCTTCCTCGCTTGTCCATTTTCCCGCTGACGAGGCGAGAACTTGCACAGGAACGTACGGCACGAACATTGAAATCTCGGCGTTTGTCGCGCGCTACCGTCGCCCAGTCAAAATTTGGCAACCCAACTTGATCTATGTTATGCCCGTTGAAGAGTCCCCCGCTGATTCGGGCTCTTCTGCGCCGGAAGGCTCGGCGGTAAAGGACAAGGTGGTCAGTCCGAGGGAGAGGAGGGCGCTCGAGAGGGCTGAGAGGGAGAGGGAGAAGGAGCGAGAGAAGGGTGGACAGAAGGTAGGGAAGGGGAAACAGCCTGTGAGGGAGGAGAAGGCGGAGGAGGAGGAGCGGGAGGGAGACGTGGACATCCCGCTTTGCATCGTGTGCGTTCACGCTTCCGCCTCCCATTGGCTGACAAGTGACTGACCATCATTGTCGCCGCAGCTACCACTCCTGGGAACACTACTCGAGCTTGCGGAACTTGACCGGTCCGCATACTGGACCGCCTCGATTGCGAGTGGTGCGCCAGGCTCGTCGCCTTCTTCTCCCTCCTGCCGCACTAACGCGTTCTTGCAGGACCGCGTCGGATCCGCTCGACCGGAAGAACGGGCGACTGTGTCGAAGGAACCGGACGAAGAGGCGGAAGAGCCAGTGGACGAGGACGAGCCTATGGCAGACGAGCCGCCTTCTCGACGCGCATCTCCACCCGAACAAGCCCCGCCAGGTCGACTCCGCCCTCCAGATCGACAGTCCGCCTCGTCCGCCCCACCAGTCCTCGATCTCCCGCACCCCTCTCGCCTCCCTCCCCTCCCAACCGCTTATGCTTCCCGCCCGCGCAGTCCGCCCCCCACGCTTCCCTCCTCAGCAGGACTCCTCTCCCCTCCACACGCATCAATCCACGACCGCGCCATCGCCCTTCCTCTCCCTCCCTCCCCCCGTCCATCCTCACCAGCCGACTCCTCCTCCTCCGGCACCTCTACCGGAGTCGCCAGTTCCTCCTTTGGCTCCTCCGCTCCGAGCACGGTCGCCTCCTCGATTCGCGATCGAAGCATGTCGCCGTTTCCTCCCTCACAATCTGCGGGTAAGACCGGGTACGCGGTGACGGAGGAATCGCCGTTGCATGATGAGTTCCACCAAGGCGAGGAGGAGGAGACGGACTCGTCCGATGCGCATCGGGACAAGGTACGGTCCCGCTCGGCGGAGAAGGAGAAGCTCCGACCTCTGCCGCGAACGCGGCGAGGTCCGACAGCGAAAGAGAAGAAGGAGCTAGCGAGGCAGAGGCGGATGGAGAGGCGACGGGCGAAGGGCGTTGGAGCGAGTGGTGGACTCGCCGGATCGAGCGACAGAGTACTCAGGAGCGCGGGACCGGCTTCGGACGCTGGACTAGCCATCAGAGAGCTGTACATCTAGATCCCATCCCCTTTTGCCGTCTTGTCGCTAGACTGTCGTCCATCCGCTCGCTATTTTGCATCGTCTTCTTCTCTTACATAGTACCCCTCGTCGTCTCGTCATCGTCCTGTTTCAGCCTCCTTGCACATCTACACCGCAATCGCATCTACCCGTTCTCCTCCACGCCTAATCGTCTCCGAAGGGGTTGCTCGACTTGAGACGAGTTGACGCGTGCGTCTCGTCATCCTCCGTTGAGCTTCCGACGAACCCGTCTTCCGACGAAACCGTCATCTCCGACCCAGTCGAATCCCTCTGCGCCCGTAGTCGCGGCGCACTACTCGTCCTCTCTTCCTTCTTCTCTTCACACCTGACAAAATAAGCGCTCGGAAAGGTTCCCCGCTGACCCTTCCATGTGCCCTCGACAACCACAGCACTCCACCAATCCGCGTTGAACTCCTTCTCGATGCGGATCACGTCGCCCTTATCGAAGGAAACGTCATGAGAATCGTCTTCGGATGAGGCGGTCGAGGTCGAGGAGGAGGGAACGTAGGACCACTGCGCGCGGTAGAGAGAGCCAATGGAGCCGGTTCGAGCGGCGGCGGGAGAGGCGGGTCGGTGTCGTTCGGGGAAAGGAGGGGCAGGGCGCTTCGTCGGTGCGGAGGCGCGAGACGAGCGTACGGGGAGGACCTGCTCCGCGTCGCCCAGCGTGCCGTACTTGCTGCCTGAGCCGATCGAGAGCTTCTTGAACGATCCGAGAGAGGGGATAGCCGGCATGGACGGGGCAGTAAAGCGCGAAGGAGTCGTCGAGCCCGATCGAGCAGGCGAGACAGCCTTCTCCGTCGACGGGCTGCCCCCTTCCGTCTCCCGCTGCGCATCATCCGACTTCTTCCTTCCCTTGTTGCCGAGCGCAAATCGCTCGAGGAAACTACTGCTGCGGCTGCGGTTCGCCTCACTCAAGTCGCCGTCAGGACTGAGTTTGTGCTTGTCCTTCTCGCTCGTTTGCGAAGAAAGGGTGTTGCTGCGCTGGCGGTTCGGGCCGAGGCTGCTGAAAGAGGCAGAAGGAGGGGTGCTCTGGCCACGTCTGACGGAAGAATCGGAGTATGAGCGGGACATGCGGGTCGGGAGAGGCGGAGCTTGGTGGGAGGAGCGAGGCGAACCAGCCGAGCTGGGAGTAAAGCGTGAGTCAGACGTCTCAGCTGAAGTTGCTGATTACGCGCACGAAGAATGGAGGCTCTGAAGCCCTCGCTTGCAGTCCGCAAGGCGCGAAGCGAAGCCATTCGCGAATTCTGCGAGACCAAGGGATAAGTCGCATTCGCGAGAAATTGACGAGAAGGACAACGGACCGAGATGCACATCCACAAGGTCGACCAGCGCCGTGGTATCTGTCTCGGCAGCTGCCTCGTATTCTACGACCTCGCGAGCGAGTCCTCGGCAGGCGGTGTCATAGGCAAACTGGGCGTTGTCGAGCTCGTGCTCGTATTCGGATGCATCCTTCTTCCCCTTTTCGATCTGTGCGGCATGATGAGTATCGGTTGTCTCTGGAGAATGCGTAAGAAGCCTAATGTACCTTGGTGAGGACAATCTCAAGCGTCTTGCGCTTCTTCTCCGCCTCTTTCACGGCGATATCGACTGTGCGGAGCTTGTTCGTTCGAGATTCGAGCGTGGCAAGGTATCCCGATGCCAGTTTCTCCTGGTAAGCTGTAGCGAGCTTGGCCAGGTCGAGGTGAAGCTGTCCAACTTGCGAGAGGGCGAATCCTGTCGACACAAGGTCAGCGAGTCTTCCCCAACACTGGCACGACACAGCGGTCTCACCGTAGGCATCCTCGCCTCTCGAGCTCAGCGCCGCCTCACTCCCGCTCAACATCGCCTCTCCGACCCATGCCGCTGGCAATTCGGTCTGTTTGCCCCGCGACAGCAGCGCCGCGCTGGGGTTCGGCTTCGGCTTGGCGATACTGCTCTGGAAGAGCCTGAAAGCGGCGAGCAGGTTCGAGGCGAGGTCGTACCGTGCCGCGAGAGCCTCTTCGCGATCAGGTTCAAGAGGTGGGGGAACGGAGTCGCCGTCGCTGGGAGACGAGCTGGGCAGCGTGGGGCGTGGCAGCGACGACAGAGTCTGCTTCAAGCGGTTCATCGCGGCGGAGGAGCAGGCGGCGAGATAAAGCGCTGGTGAACAAGAAAGGGAGTCGTTGGTCGCGAGGAGAGCAGCGATGCCGCAGCTGATGAGCAGCTTGCGGCAGTCATTCACGCAGTAACAGACTCGGCAAGGAGTAGAGACTGATGATCTATTCCTGCGAGACGCCTGTTGAAGCGCGTCGATCCTTTTGAGCAACTCCTCCTGCCGAACTTCATCCTGCCTGCCTGTCTCGCCCCAGCCCGCTGATACTGCTAGTGACTCGCCTCTCGGCCCTAACCGCAGCCTCACCCCTCCTTGAGATCCGCCTTCATTCCCGTGCCCCCTTCGCCCGGCTTCAACCCCAAGACTTTTCTCGCCTCCTTGATCCTGGCGGCGAGCTTGCCTATGTTCGCCGCAGCCAGAACAACCTCCTTGTCGAGTTCGACATCAAAGGCGCACTTGATCGCGTAGGCGATGTGCGATGCCTCGTCCGTCGAATAGAGGACAAAGTCGTCCGGGTCCGACAGCATGACCGAGCGCGAGGCGGGCGACTCGGATGGCGGAAACTCCGCAGCAGGCTGCTTGCCCTTGCCCTTGTCGGCAGGCGGAGCAGCCGTCGCGACTGCCTCAAGCGCCGGACGCGAGCGGGCGAGACGAGCCTTTTCGACAAGGTCTTCCGCAGACTGCGGAACCGTCTCCGGGTCGAGCGAAAGCGTCTTCGAGACGACGTGAGTGAGGGCGCGGTGGACTTCCAAGGGGTCGTCGGCGTCGGTGGGCTTGTCGACGTAGACTTCGAAGGGCGACGAGAAGGCCATGACGCTGTGCTTGCCGTCGTGGTGGTATCTGCGCGGATGGTACTGTCAGCGGATGTCAGTCGTCGCAATACACCTCGAACTCGCCGGAACTCATAACGGCCGACCTTCCAAGGAAGCTTCTTCCCGCTGAAGACGACATGACCTTCGCGCTGCTCAGGCTTGAGCTCGCCGTGCTCCGGCGGCTCGCCATCACCCACGCCCTTGTACTTGTCGCCCTGCCACTCCTCGTCAAAGACACCGAGCCACTTGCCCTGGCTGCTGACTTTGGTGATGAGGCGCGACTTGTTGGCGTCGAGACGGTACACGCCGATCCAGTCGCGGCGGGAGTGGTTCGCCGGAGCAGTCCACTTGATGCCGATCGGTTCGCCGAGGTGGTAGCGGAGGGATGGCGCAGAGGAAGTCGAGGCGTGAGGGACGAGAGGCGGGAAGGACGACGGGTCGAGCGAGAGCGAGTACAACGAGGCATCATACGAGTCGAGGTCGGTCGCGACGCGTGAGATGACGAAGCGCTCGCTCGATTGCTGGAGCAGGATCTTGGTGTCCTCGACGTAGCCCTTGACGGCCGGAGCAGCTATTTCGGACGAGGTCAGCTTCGCTCTCGCAACCCGCGCGTAACGAGGGCGTGACGCACACTTGTTCAGGAACTCCTCGACAGCATCGGCCGTTTCCTCGAACACCTTCTCGACCGTACCCTGCACCTCCCGAACGTTCTTCTGGAGGCGCTCGATGAAATCTTTGCCCGTCTTGGCGGCAGTCTCGTGGGTTGACACGCGGCGGATGGCGCTGCGAATTGTCTTGGTGACGCCGGCGTCCTTGCGAAGCGTGTTGCCGTACAGGCGACGCATGTGGGGGCTGTCGATGCAAACTCGTCAGCTAATATCACCGAAAACGGGGAAGAGAGTTCAGCGCACTTCTCAACCTTGCTGAGGAACCACCAATGTGCTGCGACCGCGATTACCGCCTGCGCGAGGAGGAGCTTCGAGCCGGCGACGAGGCAGAGACCGAAGAAGGCGGCGCCGCCCATCGAGCGTTCCGGGTTGTTGAGAAAGCGGAAGATGCCGGTGTAGTAGAGCTCGTGCGGGTACTCGTCGATGAAGAAGTCGCCTGGATGGGTGACGGTCAGCGGGCGGCTCGGTCGGGAGCAGCGAAGGGGCGCACCGTAGAACCAGCCGAACGGTCCCAGAACCTCGAACGACTCGGTCGCGCACCAGATATGCAGCGCAATGAGTAGCTGTTGCGAAGAGGAGTCAGGAACGAATCGCCCAGATTGAGTTCGGCGAGTCGGCGCACGAGTCCGAAGGTGTGCCGAACGACGACAGTGCCGACGGTCCAATTTTCGGGAATGGTGTAGCATCCCCAGGCGAGCGCGATGTACGAGGCTGCGCGACATTCTGCGTCAAGAACTGCGGAAGGAACAGCCGGAGGACAAGCCGGAGCGCACCGTAAGTCATGCAGAGGGAGAGGTTGTAGATCGATTTCCAGTTCGTGAACGTGTCTTGGATGGCCTGCTCGTTGGGTTGAACATCAGTCTGGCTATCTCAGAGAAGTCTAGAAGAGCGGAAGGACGCACATCGCCCTCCTTCTCGTAGTGGTAGTGCTTGATAAAATGCCTGACGAGCCACTTCCCCTCGCCCTGCTTCTGCAGCGCAACACCCAGCCCGAAGGAGTGGAAGAGGCGCCAAGCGAGCGCATGGAAGAAGAGGAGGGTGAGGCGTATCGAGCGAGGCAGGGACGGGAGGAGCGCGGGAACGAGGCCGTAGATAACAACGACCATCGAGGCGAGGTCGCGGGCGCTACCGGGAGCGAATCAATGCGTCAAAGCGGAAGAGGAAGAGAAAGGAGGGGGTGAGACGTACCGGAACGGATCCCAGTTTTTAAAGATCATCAGGTCTTGGTGGAAGTACTTGTTGTCGAGGTCGTGCCGACTGACCGGCTCCTCAGGCTCGCGCGAAAATGTCGAGGCGGCGAAAGAGGCCATCGAAGCGGCGCGCAACCTGCCGTTCGTAGTCAGTAAGGGGCCGTCCTGCTCCTCCTCGAACGGATTGCTGGCCGCGCAGTCGACGGGAGTGTCGACGCCGGAGACTTGTCCGGACGCCATCGGGTGAAGAGGCGTGCGAGCGGCGACAGGACGACGCTGGCCGTAGGTGCGGGCGATGTCTGCGTAACGAAAGGAGGTGTCGGCGGGTCGGGGACGCGACGAAGGGAGAGTCTCAGGCTCACGAGGGTTCTCAAACCAGAGCAAAAAGCCGAATTGGCAGGCGTGCGCGGCGAGCGAGACGAAGAGGACGACAGGCGAGGCGACGATGAGCGACAAGCCGTAGTAGCCGGCATAACCGACCGAGTACATCGGGTGCGGGGCGAACTCGAAGACGCCGTCAAAGACGAGGCTCTCGAGCGAGAGGAAGAAGGCGTCTCCCCAATACCACCTGCGAGAAAATCGGATCAAGCGGAGACGGCGAAAGAGCGGTGCGCAGGACTCACGCAAAGTCTTTGACGATCCTATGTGCGTCCGTCTTGACCCATAGGTTAAAGAGGAGAAGTGTGATGCCGCCAGTCCAGCGGAGCAAGTGGAAGAATACCGAGTGTCCAGGAGGTCCGGCGAGGGTGAGGTATGAGAGCGAGAAGAGGACGTAGGAAAGGAAGTCATTGAGTAGAATGACGTCGACCGAGTGGCGGAAAAGTATCCAGACCTGTTGGCGGGAGCAGAAAGATTAGCATCTCCTGGAGCGAAGGGGAAAGAAAGGATGTCCTGACGTTGTACTCCAGAGGAACGGCCTGGCAGTAGCAAGAACACAGTCAGTACCATTTCCGCCTCCTCGTGCTGAGCGCAACGTACATCAAAGTCGTAATCCCTGCCCATCTTCTTCTTGAGTTCGTTGCGAACCCAGCGAGCGAGTGCCGGCTTGCGCTCATCATCGAACCAACCGTGGCGCTGTACCGTCTTGACAATCCAGCGAGTCTTGCTCTGCTTGGTGAGGACATATCCGAGACCGGCGTCGTAGGCGAGACGCCAGAAGGCGAAGTAGAGACCGAAGAAGATGCGGGACGAGGTGCGCGAGAGCCAGGCGAAGAGGACGAGTTGCATGCCGAGGAGGAAGAGCGTTAAGAGGTCGATGTCCTGCAAGAGCGGGATTCATCTGAGGTGAGCAAACGGTTCCGCAATCCCCTCATTCACGAGGAAAGGGTCGCGCACAGACTTGGGGAGCCTCGGGTCGAACAAGCCGGATAGGACATTATGCGTCTGAGGAATCTTGAACACTGTACACGAACACGAACCCGTTAGGCGCCGTTTCAGGCCATCCGGCAGTTCGTCGAGGCGCGAGCGATGAGAAAGATGTGGACGCACGCTGTCCGTCTGGCGTCTTGCCGACAGGTCCGTCCGCATCCCTCTCCACCGTTGATTGTTTCGATTGTTTCTGGTGTGTCCCTGCCGCATCAGACGCGGAGGTAGCGCTGTTGTCACCGACCGAGTGCGAAATGGGGCGCCGGCGGAGACAGGATTGTGGGTCCTGGACAGCCGCGCCAGCCGTGGCGGACAGAGCGTCTTCGGGCTCGCTCATGTGCTGTGCGTTTCGCAGACAAGCCCAGAGCGCACGCGAGCGACGAGGGAGCGCACGAGGAGATGTCGCGGCGTTGTTCCTTCGCGAAGGCACAAAACGCGTGTCTCTCGAATCCGCTGTCAGGAAGCGCGCAACGCGCGAGTGTGCTGTATTCAAGCCGAAGGAGGCGCGCGAGAGGCCGGTGACTCGCGGGAGTGAGGAAAAGCGACTGCAAACGGGCGACTATGCGCTACAAGCGGTGGCAGAACGGAGGAAAGAATATTACGCAAACAACACCGACAACCAAGCGAGGGAGATGGGAACCCTAGAAAGAGAGGGAGTCACGGCCCAGTTCACCAGAAAGCGCCGTTGAAGGACCAGGTGTCGAGGTCCCAGTCGACCAAGTCGTCCGCTCCGAGTTGCAATCCAGTCAACGGCGAACGACGGGAGACCTTGCCGGCGCGGAGAAGAGCAGTGAGGATGGCCTGAAGATCGACAGCCGAGAGTATGTTTAGGCGAGTTGCGCGGGCGAGAAGGGACGGCTGTCGGGAAGCAAGCGATCAGCTCCTATAGCGAAAACGCTTCAAGCGCTAGACTCACGAAGGACTGGTCGGCGAAACGCCACAACTCGCCCTTGACCCAAGCGCACGCGCGTTGCCAAAGTTCCTGGTCGACCTTGCCCATCGCATTCGTCCACATCGTCGGCACGAATTGCTTCGACGTGTCGATTGCGCCGTCGTCTAAGACTGGCCGGAGAGCCCAGGAAGCGACGTGGAGTATGGAGACGAGGACGAGGGTGGAACTGCCGGCGAAGAAGGCGAGAGGTTGCGGGCCTGAGGTAAGGTAGTGGACGGCGGCCAAGACTGCGTCGCGACCGGGGGCCACAGGTTGTGTCTGAGAGACGAACGCGTCAGCCTCCAGTAGGCGGAAGAACGCGCAAAAACGGACCATCAAGGACTTGGACGGCAAGCCAGTCTCGCCGGCAGCCTCGATGTCGCCGACGAGTTGGAGTTCAAGGTTGCGGCCAATCGAGGCGAGCGTAACCTTGGCAGCGGCGACAGCGGCAGGCTCGATTGGGCAGGACGAAGGCAAGAAGGACGGCTGCGGTAGAACAGCCTTCCCGCTTAAACTTGTGGGCTGGGTAATGTTGATCGTGCACTCGATGTCGTCGTCGTCTTGGCACAAGGTAAGTCAGCGAAGCGCACGGATGATCAGCCGCCGGGCCGTACTTACTGGCTTGGCGCGTGCGGTAGTCGAGGAAGTCGAGCGTTTTCTCCGAGAGCCCACTGAGATCGAGCTCGAGCTCGACCTTGTCGTCCGAGACGAGGTCAAACAGCGCCATCATCTCGCCTTCGGTCGGCACGAGCGGGAACTCGCCACCTTCGTCGTGCTGAAGATCCTGCTCAAAGTGCGACGCTGTCTGGAGATGCGACAGGTCGAGGTGGAAGCTGAGACGTTCGAAGAACCTGCACGATGACCTGCGTCAGCATGACTGAACTGACAAGCGGAGAGAAATGTGACGCGCCGCTCGTCAAAGGCAAAGTTGCGACCAGGAAGACGGTGTTCCTTGTCCAACTGAGCGGCGATCGACTTTGCGCTGAGCTCGTCGAGCGCACCCTTGATTTCGGGATTGGTGAACTGCGAAAGCATCGCGACGCCTTGTGCAGGCATGTACGACTGTTCCTCCATCACCATGATCGCCTGCGGAGGCTGTCCAACATCAGCTTCGCTCGCGAGGCATCGAGTTGCGCTCGTCACGCACCTTGACGGCCGACATAGCGAGGCTGTGCTTGCAGTCGTGAGACTCGACCGTGAACGGCTCGACCGTCCACCGCTTGCCGAACGCAGCCAGGACCGCGGCCTCTTCGCGCTCGTTCATCGCGATCTGATGCTTTGTCCATACCTTGTCGAACTGACGGCCATTGCGGACGGCTTCGAGCGCGGGCTTGACGTGGTAGTAGCGGGCGAAGTCATCGAGCGAGTCAGGCAACGGGTTCGCCTTGAGGAGGGGAGGAGGAAGCGGTCCCATGAGGCGTCTGTCGGGTGTGAATGACTTAGCATGGGCGCTCGGCAGTTCGTAGAAAATCCTGAGCTTACAAGGCGCGTTTGTTGACGTGGGTGCGCATACACCTGATGGATGAGGCGAGGTCAAAGTCGACGAGGCTGTTCGGGTTCGGGTCGTCGAGCTCGTCCTTGTGATCCTTGTAGACGTCGAACCACGTCGAGACGAGGCGCTCGTGGAAGTCGCGCTCCTGCTGACGCTTGAGGAGCGTCGCCGTACGCTTGACGAGTGCTTCAGCCTTGTTGCCGGGGAAGAATTCGCCAAGGGGGTTGTACGAGGGTCGAGGGGCGCGGAGATGTAAAGCGCGGACCTTGAGGACTGCGACGGCGTCGAGGAGGAGTTCATCTTGCTCCGGCGTGTAGCGACTTCGCGAGGCGCGCTTGCCAGCCGGAAGGTCGGGTCGCGGACCGAGAGGAATAGTCAAGAACTCAGTCTGATTGCCACGGCGGAACGGGAGCGGCTTCTGCTGCTCTTCCAAATGCGCGGCCTCCTGTGCGGGCGACGGCGAGCCCGCTTCGTCTTCGTCCTCCTCCTCGTCCTCCTCGTCTTCTCCGCCGGCAGGCTCCTTCGCAGGAGCAGCCGGCTTGGCACGAATGCGCTTGATGACCGGTCGCCGGCGGATGTTGGGCTGCCGCTTGATGACGTACGGGTCCCTGGCGAGGCGAGCCTTCTGCTGGAGCGACGTGGGGACGATCGTGCGCATCGAAGGATCCGTCGGAGCGTTCTGATCGGCGGGCAAAAGGCGGCGGAGCTCAAAGTCGAGCTGCTTAGCATTCAATTTGTCGCGGCGGCGGGGGTCCTGGAACGTCTTGTGCAGCCAGTCGACGATGCTTTCGTCGAGGTCGGGATGCCTGTGCTCCTGGCGGAAGCGATCGACAATGACTTGCCAGTCGCGCTCGCGCTGATCCGCCGCCTCCCTGACCTTGCGTGCGAGAGCTGCGGCGAGGTTCGTCGGGGTCTTCGTCTTGTCCGCCCCGTCTCCATCCTCATCTCCCGCTCCATCGCCAGCCCCGTCGGTTCTGCGCTTCTTGGGGGTCGGCCACTCGAGCACTTCGGCCTCCTGGTGGCGGACCTTGATCAGGTAGTCTCTGACGACGCTTGGTGGCGCGAGAAGGCAGGCAGCCCATGCCTCGAGATCGGCCGTACGGTCCGTGTCAGGATCAACCAGGTCGGGGTCGTGATGGACTAGCTTGGTGAGAAAGGTACGCTGGCTCGGAGCAAGCTCGTACGTGTCGCGCCACTTAAACGGCCTGATCAGCTCGGGCTTGCGAAGGTGGCGTGTCGGGTGCGTCGCGGCGAAAACAGGGTCATCCAGCGCATGGCCGGCTTCGGCGAAAGAGGGGTCCGTCGAGACCGAGTGAAGTCGAGTCCAGAAGTACTTGACTTCGTCGGCGTTCGTCATGGGGCAGACGTCGACGAGCGGGAGGGTGGGGTCACGCAGGGCATAGATGGGCGCGCGTGCGAGGAAGCGCCAGTGCGTGCACGACTTCGCATTCGAGGGAATCTCGAAGGTCGAACTGCCCGTGCCCAGCGACGCGACGGAGACGAGCGGTGAGAGCAGCCGGAGGTCGATGAGGAGCTGGAGGTTCTTCCAGAGCGCCTGCTTGCGCTTGTTCGAGCGAGGCCTGATGATGTCGGTGATCTCCTTGGGCATGTCGCGCATGGGTAGCTCGAGATTGTCCGGCTCTGCAAGGAAGGCGTCCAGCGTCTCGGACTGGACGGGGAGAGGGACGATGCGGAGGAAGACGCCCAAGGGCATCGAGTTGAGGAGCGTCGACTGAGAGATGATGAAGCCTCTCTCATCGTGCTTGACGACCACGTCCTTCTCGTCGACGTGCGAGAAGATGAGACTCGCGAGCCACTTGTGGAGCTGACGGGCGCGAGATACAAGGCCGTGCCGGACGCCGTGAGCGCGACCAAGGAGGGTCTGTTGCTGGTGAAAGAAGCTGCGGACGCGGTCGTGGCCGTCGTTCGGCTGCGGGTCCCGCAGATCATCGTCGCCCGCACGCTTGCCGTCTTCCTCCTTCCCCGCCGCCGTCCCCGCCGTCCGCACGACGTCCTCGTCGTCCGCAATGACCAGGCCGGGTTGGACTTCGTACATGGTGAAGCGACTGTGGAAAGCGCGATTGGCGATGTCATCGAGCAAGTTCTTGACGATGCCGCTGTCTGCAGCAAGAGAAGGGAGGTAGAAAACGTCGTGTCTCTGCGACTTGTCGTCCGTGACGACCGTCCTGCGAAGCTGTCCGCTTGTGGTCGCCGCCTCGAGGACCTGCTTGAGGTGGGCGCGGTCGATCATGTAGCCGTTGTGCGGAGGGTTCTGCTTCTGACCCCATTCGTGGAGCGCCTCGTTGAGGCGATAGGCGTACTCGATCACACCGCCTTGCGACTGAATGAAGTCGACGACCTCTTGCTGGCGGGCAAGCAACGTGAGGTTGGCACGGGAAGAGACGGACGGTCGGCTGGTCAAGGGTTTCTTCTTGACGGCGGGAGTTGACAGTACGGGCGTAGCGGGAGTGGCGACGCGGATCCGCGAACCGGTTGTGGCGGCTGGCGTTGCTGGCGGTGCGTGAGCGGGCGTGCCAGACACTGGGATTTCCCCCGCTTGTTGAGCAAGCGTCTTGGCAGGAACGACGGCAGCTCGGTCATCCGCCACCCGCTCGGTCGAATCGGTGACCGGGATCGGGTGGGCACGCCTGTCGGCAGCGGCGACGTTGGGCGAAGCGGGACCGTCGCCCCGCAGCGGAGACGAGCTGTGGAGGCCGGCGAGCGCGTCCAGTGCCTTCTTAACGACGCTCTTCTTCGTCTTGCTGGCAGAAGGCGCGGGAATATCGATGTAGGGCTCAAGGCGCGTACGATTCGTGGCCTTGGTTTGGGGAGCCGTCGGAGCGGCGGGCGTTGCAGGCGTAGAAAAGGCGGCTACTCCGCTCGTGCGAGCACGCTTGCGAGGCTTGGCGGCAGGTGTGGCGGGAACCTCGGACGTCGATGGTTCCGCTGCAGAGTCGGCGCCTGTCGCTGCGTTGTCGGTGACGACCTTCTTCTTCGGCGGACGACCGCGCTTCTTCGCCGGTGCGGGAGTCGCGTCAATCTGTGGTCCCAAAATGCATCAGCGAACGTTATAGTCACCAGCGAGATGGCGAAAACGCACCTGTGTGGCACCTTGCGGCGTATTGCTCGGCCCAACTTCACCCTCTCCCGTTGCTCCACCGACCGCCTGCTCAACCTCCTCAGTCTTGGGCTCCTTCTTCTTTGCGTTCCTCGCTTTCGGCCTCTCGATGGGCGGCAGACCCTGTCTGGCCCTATCCTCATCCTCCGCCTTCTCCCGCTTCTTGCGCATGTAATAGGTCTCCTGTCCCGGCTTGAGAGGGTGTTTCCGAGGTCGACCGAGCACAACCCTCTGCTTCCCCGGCGGCGGCGAGGCGTCCTCCTGCTCATCCTCCTCCGCAGGCTGCTCGCCACCTTCCGCAAGAGCGTCTGCCGTCCTCTTCTTCGGCGGCGCCTTCGGCTTCTTCGAGACGCACGTGACGCTCTTAGCGGTCGTCGCCCACAGATTGTACTTCGCGAGGCAGGCGTGTCGTTCCTTGACCGAGCCATACTGTCCCTCGCCTGGACCCTCGTCTTCCGGCGTGAGCCAGCCTCCAAACGTCGCAGATCCGGCGATCTCGCGCCACTGCGCCTCCATGTCCTCGTCGGGGAAGCCGAGCGAGCGACGGAAGGAAAGGTAGCCGACGAGCGAGAACCAGCGCGTCTGCTTGACTCGTCCGACATTCTCGTGGACCGAGTGGATGGTGTAGTCGGCGAAAGGTGCGGGAGGGCGGTAGCGGCCGAAACGCTGCAGAAGGACGTCGATGAAGCGAACGGGATATGCGCCGAGTGCAGCCGAGATTTCCTGCGAGCAGCCGAGACACATGCTGATCAGTCACGGACGAGACGTGCTAGAGCGCGAGGGTGACGCACAAAGTTAGTCAAGCCTCGACTTCCTGCATCCATGAGCAGGTCGAGGATTTGACGCTCAAGAGCGCGGTTTGCGACGGGACACGCATGCTCGTCCTCCTCAGCGGCCTCCTCGCTCAACAACGCCTCCGCACGGCCATTCACTCCTTCTTGAGTCTCCTGGGGCTTGATGAGGCGTAAAGCCTGGATGGCGATCGAGTGCATCGCTGATTTCTTCTTCGTAACGGCAATCTTTTCGACAAGGCCCTCATTCGCCATGACGGAGACGATCGAGTTCAGGCGTCGATGCTCGCGAGAGTTGGCGGTGTGAAGACCCTGTACGAAGCGAGTTGTCAGTCCGGGACTTCGGGGCGATAGAGGAAGGAACGCACGATCGCCGAATGCAGCTCAGAATGTGGCATCCACCAGTCCTTGCGACGCTTGAGAGCCTTGACGATGCGCTTCCGGATGAGCGGCACATTCGTCGTCAGGTAGAGCGTGCTGATCGGCGTTAACTCGTTGCCATCCCAGCCACCGCCGAAACCTGCTTCTGCACCGTCTTCTCCGTCCTCCTCGCCCGCCTCCTCCTCCTTCACGTCGGGCTCGGAGGCGATATGAGCGGCCCATGCAGCCGAGGTCGAGAGGTAGCGGACGTGAACGACGCGGTTCGTGCGGCAGCCTTCGTCGATGTCGCTGAACTTCTTGCTGCCAGAGGGCGACTCAGGCGGTCAGCAATTTCGCACTAGGGAGTGAAGCAAGACACAGCACGCACATGATGCCGAGCTGCTGCGGGATCTTGATGTAGTGGAAGACGCTCTTCGGGTCAATGCCCATCTCTTTCGAGATGCGGACGGCCGTCGTCCCGTCGTCCCTGCCGCGCGAGATCATCTGGAGAACGGCGTAGATCGTCGGCGTGAGGCTGGTCGGCTGTGAGAATCGATGGAGCGAGTCAGTGGGAAACCCCGACCCGTCCGCGCAGAGCGGCGCGAATGGAGCTTACCCTGGCGTGACTGCCCGTTATCGCAACCCACGCTGTCTCTTCGCCAGCAAGGATCCTCAAGCTATCGCCATACCGCTCCTGCAAAGACGTGCTGCCTTCCTCCCGCTCGTCGCCCTCGAGGATGCGGACCTCATGCGTCGGACGCTGCGGCTTGCGCTCGATCGCCTTCTTCTTCCCCTTGCCCTTTGAAGCCTTCGCCTCCTCGCCCTCCTCGTCGCCTGCAGGAGGAGCGCTGTCCTGGTTTGTCAGATCCTCAATTTTCGGCTCCTCGGCGGCCGGCGCGGCGAGTTGCGAGAGGACTCCTACTCGGACGCCTGGCTGCGAGAGAAGGGCGTCCCAAACAAACGACAAGAAGGCGTTGTCGACCCGCTGTGCGCAGGTACCGTCGGAAGTCGAGGGCTGATCGAGGCCGGATGACGCACGGTGGTAGAACTGCTCGACGAAGCCGCCGAGCGAGGCGACGGACGTTCCTGCAGAGTGGACAAGTTTTGTCAGACAAGATCTGCCTCGCGCGAACGAAAACCCTCGTCGCTTTGCCGGAGTCGAACTCTCGACACCCAAGTCGTCCCGCTCGGCTCGTTCCGCCGCTTCCAGGTCCCCTGCTACAAACGCATTGCAACGCGTGCACATCTCGCGTCGAGGAGCGCTGTCGTCCCCGTCGAACACCGCTCGAAGCAACTGTGCCGCATCATCATCCCGAGTCCACACCAGCCAGAACAGCCAAGTCTGCCTGCGCCTCCGCCCCCTCATTCAGACGCTCACTGGCTCCATGTGCACGCACCTGCATCGCCATCCATCGCGACCTCCTCGAGGAGGAACTGCAAGAGCGAGTCTATCATTCTGAGTCGGGCGGCTTAAGTAAAGCTGTGCGAGCGGCTGCGACGGTGCTCAGCCGGCAGCGTGTGCCCTTGTCAAGCTCGAGCGGGCCAGCCAGCAGCCTGTGTCGTTGTTGTGGCGCGAGAGGCAATGAAGAAGCACGGCGGGTCGAGGGAATACAAAGTCTGAATACAACTAGTTTGTATTGAATTAGTTTCCAACTCGGAAGCCTTCCTTTCTCTCCTTCACTCCCGCTGATGAATAGGTCTCGCTCGGTGGATCTGACGCTCGAAACGCTTTCTGCCCAACTCTACCCGGACGAACGCATCCTGGCGCACGCTGACGGAGTCGGCCTCTACGACGGGTGCGTTCCGAGTCCCTCAACTTCGCGTTCTCAAGGCGAGTTGACGAAGACGCGATCCACTCGAACAGCAAAGACAAGTCTCCTCAGCACCAAGACGGCCGGGCAGTCCTTTCCTCGCATCGCGTCCTCTTCATCTCCTCCTCGCGGCCCCACTCGAACTCGGTTGCGCTCGACCTCTCGCTCGTACGGCAGACAGAATACTGGGCTGGCTTCGTATTCAAGAGCAGTCCGAAGATCACCTTACTCCTGGGCGATGCAGGACGAGGGGATGGAACGAACCTCTCGTCAAGTGGAGGGAATCCATGTTTGACGACAGATGGAGGAACGGGCCCGAGCGTCGCGGCGACAGGAGACAAGGAGAGGGATCGACTAGCGCTCGTCGCGTGCGCGGGCGACAGGAGCTGGGTTTGCCGAGTATGCGGGATGCGCAATGTCCCGACTGTCGATTCGGGGCTGAAGTGCTCGCTCTGTGGTGTCGCGATGGATCTGCAAGCCTCGTTTTCAACGCCCGTCACTCGACTAGGAACCCCTCGTAACGCCTCGCCGAAACGACCGTCTTCCGCCGTTCCGTCAGCCGTATCTCCTCTCTTCGATCCATCCGAAACAGGCTCCCGCATCGCCTGTCCTGTCTGCACCTTCCTCAATCATCACTCCATGGCAACATGCGAGATGTGCGACTCTCCCTTGTTCGGACCCGCCTCGACGAACTGGTCCCCGCCTGCTCGACCTGCTTCATCCGCGTCCAATCCTACCGCCTCTACGTTATCAACTCCGCCCATTCCCAGCGCCGCCTTCGTACGGTTGAGCTTCCGAAGAGGCGGCGAGAAAGCGTTCTATGCGGCGTTGAAGACGGCACTCGCCTCGAAGGCTTGGGACCTAAGCTCATGGGCGAATCCGTCCCGGAAGTCGCTTGATGCGCCACGATGTGGCACACCAAGTGGCGGTCAGGCAGCTGAGCAAAATGGCACTTCGAGCGGAGCAGGTATCGGTGCATCCCAGATCCCCGCTGCTCTTCTGCCGCGGCAATTCTGATCGCGCGATTACCTGCAGATGCGATCATGCGAGGAATCGACCTTGACGCACGAGATCGAGATGACTCGCTTGACGAGGCTCTGCGGGATCTGGACTCGCTAATGGCCCGAGCGAAGAACATGGTGAGTCCACTCTCACCATCTGGAGGCGAGAGATTGACCTTCACGACCGCAGATTGCGCTCGCACAATCTATCAACGCCCAACTCGCTGCCGCAAGCGCGAATGACCCATCATCTGTCTCGGCAGAAACAGCCGAAGCCGCATCGCTCGCGACCTCCTCCCTCCAATCGCTCGGTCTCCTCTCCGCACCTGTCACCGCTCAAGACGTCGCCGACTCGAGTCGATACCAGGCTCATCTCGCGCAGGAGTTGGCGGGTGTCCTCCAGAAAGGGCAGGTCATGGAGAAGCAGGGCGGCGTGATTGGGCTAGACGAGGTCTGGTGCTTGTGGAATCGAGCACGAGGAGTCTGTGCGTCCGTTCCGCTTCCGCGGCTTCTTCATTTGTCTGATTTACCTTGCGCTTCACTTCCAGCCCTCGTCTCGCCGGTCGACTTGCGAGCGGCCGCACGACATCTCCCGTCCGCTTCACCCTCCTTCCAAACATACCTCCGCGTCTTCCCGTCCGGCCTGCACATCCTCCACACCTCTCGCTTCTCCCTCCCCGCCTTCTCGTCCCGCATCCTCGAGCTCCTCGACCTACGCCAAGCGCTCACCGCCTCTCTCGCCGACGAAGGCTCCACCGGCCTCGACCGCCAGACTCGCGAAGGACTCGGCGTGCTCGAGGTTGCAGATGCGGAGAAGCTGAGCGTTGGACTGGCGAAGGAGATGATGGAGTTGCTCGAGTTTGGGGAGGCGACTGCCTTGGGTGGGAGATTTGGCGGAGGGGCGGTCGTCAGGGATGAGCAGGGCGGCGAGGGGACGCGGTGGCAGCGCAACCATATCTCTGAAGCCGTCTGGGATGGCCAGGTGTTGTAGGCTGGACGCGCAACGTCGTTGTGCATCTCCAGAAACTGGACTTATCGAGCACCTCGTGTGAAGAAGCCTCCGCAACACGCAGATATGCGCGGGAAAAAAGAGAATTGACGTCTGTGAGATTCGAACTCACGCCCTTTCGGACTAGCGGGTCATTGTAAACCTTAAGCTAGCGCCTTAGACCGCTCGGCCAAAACGCCCATTGCTTGTAGGGAAACCAGCAGACCAAAACACCTATGAAATTGCGCGCTGTCTCGCGCTCCGTTGCGCTCGCTGCCTTGCTCCCTGTCGTCGCTGATTACAGTACTGCAGCCCACAAACGCGTGAAAGGACAGTAGCCGACGGACGCATGAAAGATATAGCATCTGAGGCACGTACAGTCTGAAATGCTTGCCATCCCGCTTGATTTGGCTCGTTACGAGGCTTCTCCCATTCCTCTCGCTCTGCCGAGCGATGCCCTTGTCTTCGCCAAGGCGAGCGAGCGAACAAGCGCGTCAAGATTGGACTGCTAGATTGCGCGATAGGTAAGGGTGTACAGAGGCGAGCGCGCGAGAGTCAGTTTCAAAGCTCGTTCCACGCGCCTCTTGCACATGCGGAAGCCTGACAGATCGCGAACAAGGAGCTGGAAGGGCCAGCCAGTCGAGAAGTTCCTTGCGAAGCATCGCTTCTCGGTCGCAGGATCCTCCCGCTCGGTACGGAGACCTCCTTCCGTGCATGAGCGTATGCACTCCAATTGATCTTTATATAGTCATTAGCGCTGGCGAAGGTGAGATCGCAGAAGTGAGTACGAAGACGTGAATGGAGGGGTTGTCGAGAAGCGCCCACGTTTTCGACCAGCGTTCGAAGTACGTTCACTTGTCCCAGGCGACTCCCCTGCCGGCCCAGCAGCAACCCAAGCCAGGCTCGTGCGCTCCAGCACATCGTGCCCTCATCCCGTATTTGTGAGACCGCTCTTGGCCTTCCCCGCGTTGGACTACTATCGCAGTATCCTTCCAGACTGTGCAACAACCCTCTGTCGGCATCCAGCGACCTCGCAAGCGCCTTGCAAGCCGGAAGTTCTTCCCTCGTCCGTGATGATGAAGGTGGGTATGTGGGTAGCGGATGAGACGGGGGGAGTCGCGCGGTCTCGACAGCATGGCGCAATGCGGCAATGTGCAGACGAGCGGTGCAAGCTCGTACCTCGTCACCATGGCGCATGTGGTTGTGTGGTCTCGGAGTGAGAGACGAAGCGACGAAGCACGTCTCGCGACGCCTCTTCGCCTGTCGTTGCCTGGCCAGCATCGATACCCCCGTCGAGAATGACGCTAGGCCAACAGCTCGATCTGCTGCTCGCTCAGCTCAACGCCGCTGTCCTGCGGAGCGTTGCGCTGGGTGCTGCTTCCGTCCTCCTCCTCTGGCTCTACCGGCGGTTCTTTCGCGTCCCGTCCTCTGAGCGGGCTATTCGCTTCCGCTGGACCTCTCCGCCGGAGATCAGGTATGTCCAAGGAGCTCTGGCTCTTCCCCGCCGCTCACTGGGGGCTCTCCGCAGGTCCGAATTCTCTTCCCGGGTCCTCGACAACCCCTCCATACACGCCCATCTCAACGATTCTTCCCTCCTACCACCAGAACGGGACGAAAGTCGCTCCCACATCACCTGCTACGCCCCCGCATCTGCCCAGCACCTTGCTACGACCCCTTCGCTCACCTCCACCGAAATCAGGGAGCGCATCTCGAGAGCTGTCGAAGCGCAAAAGTCGTGGCGGAACAGCTCATGGGCTCGAAGACGACGAGTGTTGCGCAGCTTGCTGGTCTGGACGGTTGCGGAGGCGGAAGACCTTGCGAAGATTGCGTCGCGAGATTCGGGAAAGACGAGTGCATCCGTTCCAAGTGCTCGCTCCAGAGCCCAGCACTGACGCGGCTTTTCGCAGTTGTTGATGCTGCCTTTGGCGAGATTCTTACGACTTGCGAGAAGCTGCGATGGCTAATCGCGAACGCCGAAGACTCGCTTCGACCAGACTATCGTCCTACGAATCTCATCCTCGCCCACAAGGTCTCGAAAGTCGTCTACGAACCGCTCGGCGTCGTCGCAGCTTGCGTTTCCTGGAACTACCCGCTGCACAACGCGCTCGGCCCGACTATCGCGTCACTCGCTGCCGGCAACGCCATCATCGTCAAACCGTCTGAACTCGTCGCCTGGTCCTCTCTCATCTTCATTCAGGCTGTGCGGGACTGCCTTGAGGCTTGCGGCGAAGACCCTGAGCTGGTCCAGGTCGTCGTGACGCTGCCTGAGACGGTCGAGGCGCTGACTGGCGACCCTCGCATCAGGCACGTAACTTTCGTGCGTTGTCTCGTCGGACGTGCCTGTGCCCCACCGCCAGTATTAACTGAGTCCGGGTGCGCTCGTGTAGATCGGCTCGGAGGAGGTCGGCAAGAAGGTCGCGCTCAAAGGAGCGGAAGTCGGAACGCCTGTCTTGCTCGAATTGGGCGGAAAGGATCCTGCGATACTCTGCCCATCAGCAGACATCAAGACCTTTGCGGACACATGGATGCGGGCGGTCTTCCAGGTTCGTCTCCTCCTCTACCCAAGCCTTTTTCTCCTGCCAACTCCCTTCCTCCTGCAGTCTGGCGGCCAGAACTGCATCGGCACCGAGCGCTTTATTGTTCATTCCTCGCTCTACGACGACTTTATCGACATGATGACCCGTCGAGTCTCGGACCTCGAGCTTGGCGACGTCCTCGCGCCCGACGCTGCTTCGAAGCAGATTGACGTGGGCGCGATGGTTTCCGACAGGCTCTTCGACTGTCTTGAAAACCTAATTGCAGGCGCTGTGAAGGACGGAGCAAGATGTTTGGTCGGTGGGAAGAGGGCGAGCGGAGCTGGACCAGGTCATTTCTTTCAGCCTACGCTTCTAGTTGACGTGTGGGTCCTCGGCTTTCTTTCGCCATTAGCTGCTCAGCTCTGCTGACCCGGTGGTGTACACCGCAGTACACCTTCGATGGCTACTGCGCAGCAAGAGATATTTGCACCAGTCATGGCAGTTATGCGCTACGACACTCTCGACGAGGCGGTCGAGTTGGCGAACGGAACGCGGTACGGCCTAGGCGCTTCGGTCTTCGGGCGGGATAAGCAGGAGTGTCGGTACGTGATGGATCGGCTTGAGTGTGGAATGGTCTGCTCGAACGGTGCGCTTTCCTACACTCCTGTCATTCCTTCCACTCCATTTCCCCATTTTTCGATTCTTGCTTCTCCGAGCTGATCCAGCCAGCTCGTACTGACTCCTCGATCGCACAGATTTCGGCGTGTTCTACCTGAATCAAGCACTTCCTTTCGGGGGCGCCAAGGCGTCCGGCAATGGCGGCCGCTTCGCAGGACCAGAAGGCTTGCGCGGTCTCTGCAACGTCAAGGCCGTGACGGAAGACCGCTGGCACGGCTGGATCCAAACGACCATCCCGCCGCTTCTTGCGTATCCGATCAGCAGCGGAAAAGGCGCGTGGACGTTCGTGAGTGGCCTTGTGCGTCTGATGTATGGGCGGGACTTGCGCGAACGAGCGAGGGGTGTTTGGGCGTTGGTGAGCGCGAAGTAGGGGAGCGAGCGACCTTCGCAACTCGCCGCCTTGCTCCTTGCTCAACCCGAGAAAGAACCTTCGCAACTCGCCGCCTTGCTCCTTGCTCAACCCGAGAAAGACGACGAAAGCGAGTTGCTACGTTGGCATGTGCGCGAACAGGATTTGAACAACAACACAGAGACAACTGTCTATTCTCGACTCGCTTCTCTCCTTCTTCCGCCTCGTCCCGCGAGACCAGCTCCTCCAAGCGCCGCTCAGGCCGTCGCCTCATCCCCAGACGTTGCCGGCGACTGTCCCCTCGTCGCGCTCCTGCCGCGATTGCCGAGCGCTGTGACGAGCAGCCTCCAAGCCAGCGCCATTGCCCTCCACAGCTCGGCATCGCCAATCTGGAGAGCGACCACGTCCTGCCAGAGACCGTGAACGAGGTGGATGTGGCGGAGAAGGGTCGTGACCGGGAGAGACGAGAGCGAGCGGACGAGGTCTTGCGGAGTTTGCTGGTACGACGGCGGACAAGGGTTCTCGGGCGTTGACGGATTGAGAAGGTGCGAGAGCGAAGGTGGAGGCGCGGGCTTGGCCGGAGACGCTGGAGGTTGCGGGAGGAGGGAGGACAGGAGGAGAGCTGGAGAGCGAAGGTAGGCATATGCCTGGAGGAGCGGGAATGCCGCCGAAGATGGGAGACTGATTTGGACGACGGGAAGGTGCGAGCGAGAGGGATCGACGACGACGACGGGAGGCGGGACAAGCGGGAGACTCGGGTGCGAAGTTTGCCTGTTCGGCTTCGAGCTGAGGATGGACAGAGGCGGCGACATGGCAGCCCAGAGAAGACCGTGAACGGGGAGGAGGAGTGTGCGCAGTGAATCGTTCGAACGGATGGCGAGGATGTGAGAGGGAAGGAAGACCGAAGGAGCGGGCGCAGGGGAAGAGGGGAGGGTCGCGAGAAGGTATGACGGGATCTCGGGTCCGGGCGGGATGTGCAGGCAGGTCGATGTCGTCGAGACGAGGAGCGACGGACCTGGACGACGGCAATGTCAGCGCCTTAAGGGCGAAGAGCCGAGGCTGGTCCGACGGCCATCCTCGCAAAGACTCACCGAGTTCGCGCATCTTGCCGATTGCGAGACCGAGCGGGGCATCCTCGAGCTCGTTGTCGACGACGAGGGAATGAAGGTCGACTTCAGGGAACGGAGCGGGAGGTGAGGGAAGCTGGAGAGGAAGGCGGATGGTTGAGCGCTTCTGCTCGGCATCGAGGGTGGGAAGTGTCGCTTGTTGCGGAAGACGGTCGATGCGGTACTGCGCTTCAGATGGTACAGTCGAGCGAGAGCAGCGGGAGAAGAAGGAGGCGGAAGGAGAAGAGCCGGAAGAGCTGGAGGTTGCGCAGGAGACAGCCATCGTCGAGGTTGGTTGGGTGGAAGCGGAGAGAGGAAAGCGAAGCCACGTTATCGCTCCAGGAGAACATCCAGCTGAGTGTCTTGTGAAGGGATGAGACGGCGAAGTGAGGAATAGGAGTTGGGGAGCGGACTGAGCGTCGACGAGGTCGGCGAATAGGAAGGAGACTGAGCGCGAGGAGGGCTGAATCCAAGCTGACTCTCTCGGAGACGGTGATTCAAGCTTGACGAGTAACACTCGCTGCGGAAGAGAGGAGCGAGCGGAGACTGACGATGAGGAGAGGCAAGGGAAATGCGTGCGCGAGGTGCCGTTTCGATTCAGCTGAGTGCGCCCAAGACGGAGTACAATGCGCTCTTGAGACGCACAGACGTACGACAAGAGCGTGGCGGCGGGAGGACGACGCGAGAGGATTGAAGAGTTGACGCTTGCCTGCGCAGAGAGCAACCGCCAACCTTCGCAGGGTGCTGGTGCGTTCGAGTGAGTGGCACACGCACGCCTGTCCGCGATTGACCGTCCGCAACCCGCACGATGAGCTCGACGAGCGCCTGCTCGTACTCGCGCCGCACGGATTCCTGACCACAACTCGCTTCCTCCCCCGCCGGCTGGGAAACCAGCCGTAGTTGCACGATTTCAGATGCCATGATGCGCAGAAGAGGGTAAAGCAGGGAGATCATGGGGTTATGAGGATGTACAAAGCCGTTTAGGGACAAGGGTGTAAGCCGTTTAGAGGAGAGCAGACTTTTGTCTGGAGGTAAGTCGACATCTAGGCGAAAGAGATGGGCTCGCCCTTGTGGCCCTCGGAGAAGAGCACAACGGCGTACTTGCCTGCGAGAACGTGAAGAGCGGGCGGAGGGAGTTAGCTGTCAATCTTCTCGTCGACCTCCGGCTCTCGTCGACCGCTAGTTCGATAATTCTGATCGAACGCACCCGAAATTCGCCAACCAGGCTCCTCTTTGTCCAGACGGTCCGCCACCTCTTGCGGAACACCTACGACAACGTCCGATTTGACGGTACGAAGGGACAGGACAGGAGGCGCTCCTGCCTCTGTCGCTAGCGGTCCAATCGCCATGTTGAAGGGTGTACTAGAGGGGGCCTGACAGTCGAAGGTCAACTTCCTGTGGTTCAGCTGGAGCGCGGAATCGCCGGAGAGGTAGGAGAGGCGTATGCAACTCGTCAGCGAATCTGGCGCTTCCAGGGTACACGCAGCGCAGAATGATCACTCACGTCGCCCTTGAAGATGACCAGGTCGGAGTTGGAGAGCTCGAGGAAGAGATCGGGTGCTGGAGGAGACCAAGGTCAGCCCGACTTGTAGACAGCTACGGAAAGCAGGTAGACTCACCCTCGTCCTTGAGGGACCAGAAGGTGAACCCAGAGATCCAGAAGGCATGCTGCTGGTACGACAGCTTGCCCTCCTTGACGTACTGCTTCCACCTGAGTCCCATTTGCTTGAGTGACGCCAGCTCCTCATCCGACGCGTTTGGGAACACTGCGCGAGTAGCGTGAGTATCGTACTGCGTTTGAAAGTCCTGGCGGAACACACGATGACCGTAGACCATGCTGTTCGGAAGCCACTCGAAATCCTGGCGGGTGACATCAGAGACGAACCAGGCGAAGCGCTGCATCACAAGCAAAACAGGTCAGCAAGCATCCTCGACTCGTCCAAGCGCAGCCCGGGGTGACACACCTTGCCGTGGAAGACAATCTTGCTGCACAACCCGCTTTGAAGGAGCCAATCGGCATAGACCAAATCGCAGTACAACTCGAAACCGGCGTTATCGAGGACAAAGTCAAGCCTGCCGCCCTTTCCGGCCGAGCAGAAGCGCGACGACGAGATGTACTCCCAGACGCGGCCGAGGTCGTTGCCGAGGATGTTCTGCTCGGTCGCGGCGAGGTGGTCTCCGCCCGTCGACTGGAGCTTCTTGATGTCCTCCTCCGTCATCTGCGCGTCGAGAAGGCGTCAGCACGATGGAGCGAGCCGACAGGAAACCCGCGACTCACGTTGATGAGCAGCGACAAGTCGGTCGAGTTGCCCCACAAGCAGATCCTGCGCGACTCGTTCGATTAGCGACAATTCGCCCACTAAGTATGAGCAATTCGACCCACTGGGTAAGCTCGTGGAACATCAGCCTCTTCGCCTCGAGCTGTTGTTCCTCCGAGTACCCCTCCGCCTGCTTCCACGGTTCAGCAAAGCGGAGCGACAGCTCGAAGACGGCGTCGCCCGAGCGAGAGAACGTCTCACACTCTGTTGATGATGAGGCGGAGGCGCGGGGTGAAGGAAGGGAGGCGTCGGGGTATGCGGTCAGCTGTTGAGAAGGTTTAGAGGGCGGGTGCGAGAAGCTGGACGCACTCTGGCGGAAGAAGACGTCGTATGTCTTCCAGTACTTGGAGAGCGAGAAGCACTCGTGCAACCTGCGACGCGAAGCGAGTCAGGCCCAAGCCCTCGAGACTGGCAGCGTGTCCAGCATACCTCCGGTACTTGTACGCCTCAGCGAAGAGCCACGGCGCGTTCATGAAGTCCTTTCCGCGGAAGTACTTGGCGAGCATGCGGTTCCAGAGCGGGATGTCGCCTTCTCCGTCGTCGATGATCGGGCGGAGCTGGGCGTTGTTCTGGAGGTCGTCCATAAGATCTTCCATGCGCGAGATGCACTCAGTGAGGTCGATGATGCGCTCTTCGTCGTACTGTTGGAGTACCAGGAAGTCAGCCAGCGGGTTCAGGCGACAAGCGCGAGCACGGGCTGCCGCTTGAAGTGCTCACCTCGTCGTTCAGGGTCTTCACAACATCGTCAATCGCTTTACCGAGGCTGTGAGAGGGAGAGGCGTGAGTTGGGAAGAAGCTGAATGCGAATCTGCTGCACGGGAAGCGAGCGAGAGTGCGGACTGACATGGTGGGGAGACGAACGCCCATCGTAGCCTGTTTTCACGGTATTTGTCAACATGAGTGTCCAGAGTATGGTAGGTTGCATGGCCTGAGGACGCCGTGGGACATCCGGGCGGCAGGACGGCAGGGTGAAGAGCCGAGGAAGCGTCGCAGCGCTTCAAACTCCCTTTTCCCGCGACTTACGTGTGCGAACGAAAACGTATGATACCCACGATATGCAGGCCATGGCGGGTTGTTGGGGTCGACCCTCGAGGGCGTCCTGGGGTACTTTGAACGGAGAAAAGTTGAGGGTCAGCAGGTGGGGATGCCGGTCAGAGCCTGCTGGATGCATCCAAGATTGTCGCTTCTTCCATCACCACAGTGGAGCATAGTTCCTCGGAATGCGCCGCGCGCTGTTCTTTGAGAAGTTGATCGCATGTCGGCCTTCACGAGCAAATCCTTCGGACCCTTCCCCATTCCGCCTCGCTCCTTTTTCTACCGCAACACGAGGTCTCTGCAACTCACCTGCTGCGTACCAAAGCCCTGCTGCTTCGGCGGGAGGTTGCCGAGGGCGAGGGACGTCTTCTTCGGTGCGGCGGCGCTCGGGTGCGACTTGTCGGCGCCGGGCGGAGCAAGAGTGGCCATCGTGGGAGTCTCAAGCGCGTATGCTACCGGTAGCGAGCGCTTCTGGAGGACCAGGAGGGGGTAGAGTGAGAGGAGGGCACGAGCAAACCCCGATCTGGGCAGCCCCTCGACTTCGATTCGAGTGACGGGCCTTGAAGAGGGGTCGGCTAGGAAGGGACCCCGCACACGCAAGCGAGTCTGCCTGGTTAAGCTGGATCAAGTACTCGAGAGGTCGAGCGCAAGTGGTCCTGGTCACAGGCTGAAGTTTGGAACACCGCACTCGCCTCCTCTGCCGCACACCGCAGCCTGCAAGGCCTCGGATCTAGATGAAACGCATCACCGGCAAGCCCGATCACTCGAACCCCCTGTCTTCGGAGAAAGAGTGAGTTCGAGCGATGAAGTTGCTGTCTCGCTTTCATGCCTCGCCTTCAGGAAACGCTTTGCTTGCTGAGCGTGTTTGCTGACAACGCGCCGTCTGTGCCAGCGACGTTGACAAGAGCGCTCCCGCGACATCCTCTTGGTGCATTCGCATTCCTCACCCAGAGCCTGCATGGGAGGAGAAGGGTGCGGCTCAGCAGGTGGGCGACGGAGATGCACAGCTCGCTAGATTGTAAGGGAGTCCATCGACCGCGCGCCGGTTCGTAGTCCCGAGCCGTCCTCTTCCACCTCGACCTGCTCACATTGTTGTCCAGTGCTGAGCTGTTGCGCTTCTCCTTGATGCAATGACTCTCCTTCGCGCATTCTTGTGTGGACGTCTGTCCGCCTGTCGACGCAGCGCAGAGCCGCGGTTTCCCACACTTCTCCCCTTGACGCGTGTGTCAATGAAACGACCAGAACTCCTTCACCTACTACCACGCCGCCCTTCACGAGCGCACTCTCCACCTCGCCGACAACCCCTTGGACTTTCGCGCCCGCCTCATCGTCCTCTTCTTCCTCACCGCTTGCCCCTTCTACAACACCTTGCACATTATGATCCTACAAATCTTCTTGTACCGCATCAAGAGGCAAGTACGTCGTAGCCGACGACCCCGAACTCGATGTCACCGGTTCAAGCCGACACGTCAAAGCCGACGGCATCTCAGCTTTGAAGGAAGCCAAGATCGAGTTGCTCATGATTAGGGTGTCGTTCGTCGGAGCGTTGGCGCTCGCCTGATGTGCTCTTGGTTGGTCACGGTCTTTCAAGATTGGGAGACTATGGGTCGGACGAAGCAAGAGGCGGTCTTGACCCTGCTACTCTGGGTACCCGGGATTGAGGATTGTGTGCTGTTTCGTTGTCTGCGCTGCATGTTACAGGCACTTTATATGTACTGTCAGTACCTACTTTGTTGACATACTTTTCACCCCCATTCTGCGCTGACTTGCGTTTGAGCGGAGGGAGGGACGGGAAAGGAGGAAAGAAAATGGCACTGCTTGAGACGGTACGACACCCTTTCCAGCCTAGCTTCTGGCCTGTGACAGATCTCACTTCTCATCTGAGCTGTCCCAGCCGGAGTGGATCGGGCCGAGCTGTGCAGAGGACGAAGATTCAGTAGAAGGACGAGGAGAGCGAGAGGATGTGGTGCGGGACTCGCCAGCTGTTGCCGTGACAGTGGCGCGACGGAAGCGAAGTGGGTCAGCAAGCGAGCGCGTTTGAAGGAAGAGGAGGAAGAAACGATGCGCACAAGCTTGGTGAGCCAAAGCTCGCGAGTGAGCTGGACCGGCGGATTAGCCTTTGCCATGTCATCACTCTCGTTCTCAAAGTTTGAGCAAGTCTGATCAACCAACCATCAGCTCTCTCACTCTATGTAAGGCGGGAGAAGGCAGAAGCACGTCGACCAGCGACCCAATCGTGGGGTGCGAGTCGATCTCCTCGAGGAATTGGCGCGCCTCGAGGTCGTTGCCAACCTGTGCAAACTGGAACGAGACGGCGTCGGGGGTGTAAGGCGTCTTGGAGAGCTTGTCGCGGGCTTCGATGATGACCTGCGGGGGAGGAAGCTGTCAAGCGTTTTCAGGCGAAGAAGGAGTGGGAGGAAACGCACCTTGACGATTTCGTCCCTCGGTTCAGCAGTTGGCGCACCGTCAGTAACCGAGATAACAAGCAACGGCTTCTTGAGCGCGTTCTTCTTAATCTTCTTGTATACGAGCGGTTCGAGGATCTTGTGCTTCATCGCCTTCCCAAGCGGCGTCGCGCGGTCCCACTTGACTCGCTCAATCAACTCAACTACCTGCGCCTCGGTGGTGAACCCGTTTCCTTCCTTCTTGCTATTCAACCAACGGACCTCGATCCCGTCCGAGTCGAACAAGCCCGCAGCAGTCGCGACCCGTCCAACCATCATCCTCAGCTCGGCAATCCTGACTCCGTTCTCCAAGAACTGCATGGAGGCAGAGTCGTCGAGGAGGAGGGCGATGTCGAAGAGGGCGAGGCGCGCGAGATCCATCGCAAGTTCGTAGGGGAGATGCCACGACTGGGCAATTTGGGTCAGAGCGCCGGTGCGGACGATGCGTTCGGCGATGGGCTTCAGCGAACCCGAAGGGTAGAAATGCGAGATGTTCTGCCAAAGGCACGAGATGAGATGAGCGTGATATCTTCGTCGGCGCTGCGAGAGTCTCCTGGCGCACCTGATCCTTGACACCATCCTCCAGTATGCGCAGAACGGCATCGATGTCCTTGGTCGGATCGAAAGCGGGTTGCTGAGGGGCAGAGGGAGGAGCAGCATACCCGGACGAGGACGGCGAAGCCTGCGCGGTGGCAGCGGCGAGTTTCGCGGCGAGTCCCTGCGAGGGTGTGCGAATAGTTGTGAGCTCTGTATCGGCGTTTAAGAGCGGGATCTGGGCGCACCATCGTGGTCGGGAGAGTCACGAGGATTGAGCGTGCGAGAAAGCGGGGACAAGCTGGGGGTTTCTGGCGGCGTGTTCGACAGATAGCAGCGCAAGTACTGAGCGGAATTACGTGAGCCTAGCGGCGTACGAAAGCGAGAGCACCGAGGAAGAGCGGGAAGGAGGTGATCTTGGCGAACGAGGCGGTGCGCCGGTCAGACTCGAACGACAGCGACGACGACGGGCAGACGAGGCCTACCAGCCGGCGCAGCGACCATCAGCGCAGCCATCCACTCGGCGCGGAACTTGAGCGCTTGAGGGCGGACAACGACCATCACTTTCTCCCTCCCACTCGCCGAACACGCATCGCCGGCCTCGCGAACAATCGCTGTGGGGTGTTGACGGCACAGCACATACAGTATACAGCCCGCGCCAAGTTGCGCGTGAGAGAGTGGCTGGTGATCCTTGAGCGACGCTTTCAAAGCATGTACATAGGGCGCTCGTTCCGAGGATCAGAAGGGCGTGTGCGAGGATCGGAGTGCATGGCTAGCACCACGCTCTGCTTGCCTGCTGCGTTCGCCCTCGCCAGTCGAGCCGGTCCCGCCTCTTTGCCTCGAGACCAGCCTCCCTCCGCGCCGCCTTCCGTCTCCGGCGATGTCGCCTCGCCATCCTGGTCGACTGAGCGCTTCGTGACAATGTCTGCACGCTCATAGATGGCTGTTCAGGCGATACCAATCTGCAGGAATGGGGATGGCACGCCTACGCGAGGCGAGGGCCGCGGCGTAGCGACCTGTTCTGCCGCAGAACGCTCTAGGACGAGCGGATCCAGACTTGGGGATCCAAGGCCTGTCATAACCGCAGCGTCAGGCACGCCTCCAGCCACGCGCTCAGAATCCGCCTCCGTCGACAGAAGCAGATCCAGCCGCCAGCCCTCCCTGCCTTCTCGTCCTCCGCTGACGCTCGCGGTGGGCATCCCCTCGAACTCTCGGAGTACGGGATGCATATTAGTTCGGACCCGCCCCCGCACGCCAATGGCTCTGAGCTTGATCCCCGCCCGGCCAGCCAGCGGCGCTTTCTGTCCGATCCCGCCTCTCTCTCCCCTCCGCCGCTCGCTTCCTCACAGCGCGCTGCTCCAGCGTCCTCTATACTCTCCGTCTGTGCACACCGGAGCTGCGTGTCAGCTCGTCTTCAGCTGTGCTGTCACTCCGAACTCGACATTCGCTTTTGTCGCTCTTTACTGGTTTCTTATCCTCATCTCCTTCGTCAGACTAGCTATTGAACAACCATGGCGTCTCCAACCTCTCGAAGGCACTCGGCCTCGCTCGTCCCAACAGACTGGCACGACCCGGCGCTCGTCAAGCTCATGCGTTCGCCCTTGACCAGCTCGATGGTCGGTGCGTTCTCCTTTTCTCGTTCTTCCGCCTGCAAAAGAGTGACACTGACGATGAAATGCCGGGCCGACAGCGTACATCGCGGAAAAGACGGTTGAGTCGGTTCAGTGCCGCCCTCCGCCTTCGCCACTTCCGACTCCGCCTCTCACGCCCAGTTCCTCGTGAGTTTACGCTCATAGCCTCCCCGATTCTCTCGCCACAATGGCATCGTGCTGACCCGCCCGTCGATTGCGCAGCGAGCGCTCCTCCCCACCGCCCTCTTCCTCAGATGCCCTCCCCTCCCTCTCGCACTTCATCTCTACAATCGTCAAAAAGTCTCGCTGTCACGTCCCGACCCTCCTCTGCACGCTCGTCTACCTCGAGCGACTGAAGGAGCGACTGCCCAGCCATGCGCGCGGGTGTCACACGACGAGGCATAGGGTGTTCTTGGCAGTATTGATCGTAGCGGCTAAGTACCTCAACGGTGCGTTGCGTGCATTCCTTCTCATCTGAGTTGGCGCATGAGCCAGACCTGACGCGTCAAGGATGCCGCGCAGACTCGTCGCCGCAGAACAAGCATTGGGTTCGCTACGCTGCCTACTTCACCCCCGCCGAAGTAAACCTCATGGAACGTCAGCTCCTCACGATCCTGAACTTCGACCTGAGCTTCACGGAGGACGAGTTGCGCGCAAGGTTGGGTCCGCTCTTGCCTCGCCGGGAGGAGACGGTGGAAGGGAGGAGGCCGTACCGCCCGCTCGAGTTTGTCGAAGTCAACGAGGAGGCATGCGTTGAGGTACCGATTCGCGCGGTCGACACCATCGCGAACACCATCGCTTCGCAAGGTCGCAGAACGACCGACCCTGCTGTCCCAACCGTCAACGTCGCCTCCAACTACAGCAAGCGGATCACACCGGAGTACACGGAGCGCAGGGCGTCTTCGCCCGGTCCTTCAACGAGCGGGCCTCTCGCGCCTCACCACCTCTCGGCGATCTCCATGGCCGCGCACCGGCCGCCCCTCCGCGCAAAGGCGTCCAACATTTCTATGGCCTCGTCTCGCGGCTCGGCGTCGCGCAGGAACTCGTCGTACATGAGCGAGGGGGGTCTCTCGCCACGGAGCAGCATCGACGATATCCGCACGTCGTACTACTACTCCTCGTCTGCCTCTTCCTCGAACCCTTCGCCGAGGAGTCGACTTTCCCGCCTCTCGAGCAACTCGTCGATGTCTACTCTTTCGTCGACCTCTTCGGGTCCGCAGACCCCCTACACGCCTTACAACGACCAATCCTCGAGCAGAATTCCTCCCGTCCCATCCGTCCCGCCCGTCTCGCTCGCCGACTACACCCTCGCGCCGGCCCCTACTTCAACCTCGGCGACTCACCCCTCTTCGCTCTATCCTCCCGCCCCTCCAGCCGCCTCCCAGCCCAAATCGCGCTACATCTCCCCCCTCGACTCATCTATCGAGGCCTACAACCCTCCTACGCCCGGGCTGATGTACGCCATGTCGCACGACCCAGACCTTTGGCCGTTGATGTCGGCTTCGGCTGTGAGTGTCAAGGACGCGCGAGGGACGAGGGCGGCGAGCACGCAGGTCGTCCATGTCGTGGCCTAGATGGCGGGCTGGGACGGACACGACTCGCTGTCGATAGATCGCCAATTTCTTCCACCTTTCGCCTGTGCATATTCTGCTTTCCCGACGTTGAGCGCCCTCTCGCCTTTCGCGTCACTTCGACGAGCGAGTCGCGCCGGCACTCCTTTCATTCACACTGTCGTTACACGAAGTCCTCACTACACGATGTACCCGCTCTCTCGATGTATCCTCCGAGTTCACTCGCTCACCTCCTTCGTTTGCCACAATGTTTTGTAGCTCGCGCTTCTTACACTCGTTCGTACACTCTCTTTCGGACCTTGCAACGCCTCCGAGTGGCGTTGGTGCGGCACTGTTGGCAGTCGGGGAGAGGGTTGCGAAGGTCGAACTCGGGAACTTCGCTCATTTCTCGCTCTGCGGACTCGGTCATTGGCTTGTTGCGCTTGCTAGGTGCTCGTAAGCTTCTTCAGACGCGCTTTGCATGGCCAGACGCGCTTGCTGCGAGGTTCACCCTGGTTGACCTCGTGTTGACCTCGTCCCAGCGCTCGTGTCGCGAGTTGGCCTCTCTCCCTCCTTCCCTTCACTCGCCCACTCTCACACTGGCAGGTATTTCCCTCCTACTGCTCTCTTGCTGACTCGCAGTCGCATGCTGACCGCTCTCGCCTTGCCTCGTCCTCGTCCTCGCCTCGCCTCGCCTCCTATTCCTCTCCACATTACCGCGTCACAGCCACTCTTCCCCACCGCACCTCTTCGCACACACACAGGGACCACACCGACTCGGAAGACGAAATGACCCACGAACTCCAGGTCGAGGGCGACAAGGTCGTCGAGCGTGACTTGCAGGGGAACGTGATTGCGGAAAAGGTGCGTCTAGCTCACTCACTACTCGGACTTCTACTGGGCTAATCAGGGAATGGACGGGACAGGACTACGCTCACGTCATTCGCGGATACAAGGCTGCGACGCACAACCCGCGCGTCTCGTCCGAGCACAAGAAGGTGCGTCGTTCGCCTTCCCTCTTCCGCTCCTTCCTCGGGCAATCGACGAGGGAACTGACGTATTCACGGGTTTGCCCCCTGCAGGAAGCCGCCGAGATCCTCCACGACCTCGAGAAAGCTCACGGCGAGACGCCCGAAGCCTCGGCGAGCGCCTCGACCCACGCCCAGGGCCACAAGGGCCGTCCGCACGTCGAGAAGCATGTCGTCGAGGGCGGGGAGCACGAACCCGGGCATGCGAAGGCCGCGACCTCGAGCTCGAGCGAGGCGCATGAGGAGGAGGTGCACAGGCATCGGTGAGTCCGCTTGCTCTCTCCTCTTCGGTGTCGCTTCTCTCGGTCGTTCTGTAGGCTCGGGCTCGTGGCGGACCGCTGACATACCTCACGCCGCCTCCGCTCGTCCGCCCGCAGCGTCATCGCCGGCCTCAAGGCCAACCTCCACCGCGACGACCGCTCGGAAGAGACCAAGGAGTCGATCGGCGAGAAACTTCACGAGATGGGCGAGGAGGCAGACTGAGCCCGCTCGAGGGGAAGGAGGAGGGCGGGAACGCTTGGGATTTTTGTTCGCTCGCCTGGGTTTTTTCTTGGGCAGAAGTACTCGCCTCTTCTTCGTTCTGCGTTCGGTGGAGGGGTGCAATCCTCTCTTGCTTGTCATGGCTCTGTGCTCGTCGAGTGTGTCCGCGCTGCTCAGAGCGAGGAAGCGAGAGAGAACGGGAGAGGAGCATAGAAGTTGGCCTTCTCAAGCTTGCTGCCGCTGCTGCGTCGGGCTCCGTTCAAACGCTCTCTCGACGCTGGCATAGTACGTGATCAAGTAGCAGTTTACGTCAGTCTCGGCCAGTCACTCCACAAAAAAAGGAAAGAGAAAGAAAAAAGAATAAAAAGGGAAGGAAGAAGAAAGAAGAAGCCCAAATCCGTGGTCACCGAGCAAAAAAGATGTTTGACGTCTGTGAGATTCGAACTCACGCCCTTTCGGACTAGCGGGTCAACTGTGCAACCTTAAGCTAGCGCCTTAGACCGCTCGGCCAAAACGCCCATTGATTGTTACATCCTAAGCAGACTCAAGCCCTTATAAAATAGTCTAGCTTGCTCGCGCCCCGTTGCGCGCGCTCCCTCGCTTTCTGTTGTGTGGTCCACACCGGTCGCACCGACACGCGTGCCGGCAAGCACAGCGATCTACGGCTAGGGTCTGAAACCGGCTTCACCTTCCGACGAATGCTCTCGCCTCGTCCTCGCACAAATGCAACCCTTTGACCCGGTGAGAGGTGTCGACAATCGGGACGGTGCAAGTTGAGCGAGATATACAGCACAACATGGGTTAGATAAATCAGTCCCGTCCAGCAGCAAGTGGAAGATGAAGGATCAGTACCGTCCTTCGTCTTT
Source organism: Rhodotorula sp. ZM1 (assembly GCA_009806315.1). Classification (NCBI taxonomy): domain Eukaryota; kingdom Fungi; phylum Basidiomycota; class Microbotryomycetes; order Sporidiobolales; family Sporidiobolaceae; genus Rhodotorula; species Rhodotorula sp. ZM1. The sequence goes on from QYSD01000014.1 coordinate 41,668, forward strand.
CCTGTCGTAAGCCGAGTTGATCCCGCCGAGCAAGAGCTTGACGAGCCACATGTCCCTGTATACAAGCAAAAGGCGACGTGGGAAGGAGGAGATGAATGCAACGAGAGTTAGCGCATGAGGAAGGATGAGAAGCGGGGGACTCACGGCGTTAGGGTGATCCTGCGAGTCACACAGCGAGAGCTGAACGTCAGCACAGATTGCTTACCAGGTAGCCATGGCAGGAGAAGGAGCAGGCTTGCAAACTCACCCTGATAACCTCAACACCTGCTCGCTTTCCCACTCGTACGTCCCCGTGACGTCCACCAAACCCCCAACCTCGCGATCCCTATCAACCTCATCCAAAAACATCCTCGCCTTGGCATCGTCCCCAACCTGCGCGAGCTGGATGCTCAAAGCGTCGGGTCCGTAGCGAGTTTGCGAGAGGGCGTTTTTGGCGCCGAGGATGGATTGGGAGAGGGCAGTGCGGGGCTCGGAGGAGGGCTGGCCGTCGGTGATCAGGATGACGAGAACGGGCTTGCGGAGGGTGTTGGAGAAGGCGGGTTGGACGACGAGCGGTTGGAGAATGTTCTGGTTCAGGGCCTGCGGGAACAGAGTAAGCGCTCAAAGGGAGCGCAGAGGCGACGTGAACGGATACGAGGCGCACCGTGCCCAGCGGCGTCAGGCCACTGAACTGCACGCTGGAGACAAGCGCTTGAGCCTGCTGCTCATTCGTGATCGCCTGGCCGACGACGGGGGAGTTGAGGAAAAAGACCTGTCGCCGCCCACTCGCATCAGGAAAGCTTGTGGAAGGGTGACGGATAGCCGGAACGAACCGACATGCCGTCTGTGTCGAACAAGGTCGAGGCCGTCGCCACGCGCGAGACGATGAGTTTGGCGTCGTCAATCCTCGAGCCATTTTCCTCGAAGGCTGGGCCGGCATGTTGGGGGTCGTCAGCATCCATCTCCGCACAGCGCTGAGCAAAAGCCGAGAATAAGAATGACAATGCGCCGGACTCACCCATCGACCCCGAGTCATCCACCAAAAGGACGACATCAAACAGCGCCAGCCTCGCCAGATCCATTGCAATCTCCATAGGTAGATTCCACTCGTGTGCTATGCGTGCGAGTGCGCCGGACTGGGCAATTCTGTGCGCGAGGGGTTCGAGGGTGCCGGGTGGATAGAAGGCTTGGATGTTCTGCGCGAGTTTGGGTTTCGTTAGTTGGGGTTCATTAGTCAGGAGAGTAGGGAGAGAAGGGAGGAAAGACTGCGGCCGGGAGAAGAGAAACGAACCTGGTCTTGGACTGCTTGTTGCAGGATCCGAAGGATGCAGTTGACGTCCAAAGCGGGTCCGCTTCCTGCGTGAGGTGCGGCGTAACCGTAATGCGGTGGAGGAGGTGCATGCTGCTGCTGGGGCGAGATGTAGACCGAGTGATATCCTGTGCGCGAGGCGAGGAACAAACTACTGAGTCTGGTTGCAGGCAGAAATCTGCGCTGACGCACCTGAGCTAGCCGCGCCGTACGCTGGAGAGAGAGGAAGACTCTAGTCAGCGATGGCGTCGAGGGGGGAGAAGGAACTAGTGCGCACCGGGATGGTACGAGTTCTGTCCAGGAGGAGGAGCAGCGGCGAAGCCGTGTTGCTGCGGCGGTCCTGTCGCTCAAGTCTTCAGGCGAGTCTGTCTCGCCATCCCGCTTGCCCAATCCCGAACGCACCCTGCGCGCAGTGGTGTTGCAGCTGTCCAGCGGTCAGAGGCGGCTTCTGCTGCTGCGCCTGTGCGAACTGTGTCACAGCCTGGCCCGCCTGTTTGGCCCCATAGGCGAGTGCGAGCGTGGCGATGAGTCCCATCGTCCGCGAGCGAGCGAGAGAGAGAGAGAGAGAGAGAGAGAGCGGGATCAAGCGATCAAGGAACGACGAGGCGGTGCACTTTGGCGCACGTGACCTCTCCGACGAGACGCTCTCGTTCTCTCTCTCACCCGCAACACCTCGTAGCCGCTATCGGACGACGCAGAGCTCACGAGTGCAGCCTCACTGACCTTGAGGATCCACCCGATTACCCCCACCCCGCTCGCACAGTCAAACTCGGCCACCTCGATCGCCATCTCCCTCCAACGGGCCCGCTTTCCTCGCTCCTCCCTCTCGCTGGACCCGCTCACGCTGCTCGCTTGGAGCACACACACACACACTGCTATTCACTCAGGCAGTCACCCGCTGCTCGCTCACCCTCGCACGAGCGTCACTCGCTGTCCTCGCCCTCACCCGCTCACTGTCGATCCTCTCACCCTCGCACCCAAACACTATTCCGCCCCGCCAGTCCGACCTCCGCGCCTTCCTCGACAAGGGCGCATCGAACGACTCGACCATGGCAGCGCCGAAGCGTGTCCGATCGGCTTCGTCGTCCGCCTCGCCTGTCGCAGAAAACGGCGGCTCGACCTGTGCTGGGTCGGCCAAGAAGCGCCTCCGTCGCAGCCCGACCAAGGAAGACGAGGACGTCCAGCCCCAGATCAAGGACGAACTCGACGACGATGATGGTTCCGACCCGCGCTTTCGCTCTGTCTCGACGACTGCGGCGCTCGAGAGGGACCGCGAGCACACCACTTTCCCGCACGAGATGGAGCAGACGCCCCTTGCGAGGTTGTACGACGCGATGAGGGAGTTGTCGGAGGTCAAGGCGGCCAAGGACGAGAAGCCGAGCAAGGACGGCGTCGTCGTGTACTGGATGAGGTGGGCCCGCGCCTGGCTGAAGTAAATTCCTGCTTACGTTCCGCTCCGCTTAGGAACAAGGATCTCCGACTTGAAGACAACACTGCCCTCTCGTACGCCTCTGCGGTCGCGCAAGAACACTCCCTCCCGCTCATCGCACTCCACATCTTTTCCCTCGGCGACTACAAATCGCACGACCGCTCCCCACGCCGCATCGATTTCCAACTTCGCCAACTCGCGTACCTCCGCACCGAATTCGACAAACTCAACATCCCGCTCTTTACTTTCACCCAGTCCTCGAAACGCAAAGCCATTCCCCGGATCTTGTGCGAGAAACTCGCAGAGTGGAACGCGTTCGGCTTGTATGCGAATATCGAGTATGAGATCGACGAGTTGAGGAGGGACATCGAGGTGCTTGAGCGCACGAGGGACGCGAGGGAGAAGGGTGGGGCGTGGCAGGGTCAGGTCGAGTTCTTCAAGGACTTTTGTATCGTCGCGCCCGGCGAGATCCTTACCAAGGTGCGTCCGCGTTGCCCGCCTTGACTGCACGCTCAAGCGTCCGCACTGACTCTGCGCGCATACGCCCGCAGCAAGGCAAGCCGTACAGCGTCTACTCACCCTGGCAACGCGCCTGGGCAGCGCACATCAACTCGAACCTTTCGTCCTTCATGCTGCCTCAGAATGGTCCCGTCATCGCCAACTCCCCCTCCGCTCGCTCTCACCCCGTCCTCGAACCGATGTTTACGCATGAGGTCCCCTCCTCCTTGCCCGGCTTCGAGCTCGGCTCGGACAAGGAAAAGAACGATATGAAGCGCCTTTGGCCTGTTGGAGAGGGCGTGACGGAGGGGATCATGCGGAGGTTCCTCAAGACCAAGATGCGCGAGGCCAAGTTCTTCGAGCCGCCGCTCGAGGGGGACGGAAACGAGGTCGAGAATCCCAAAAAGGACAGCAAGATTGCGAAGTACACGGAAGGAAGGAACAGGGTCGACTGGGACGGGACGAGCCACATCTCGTGCGTTCCCGTCGCTCTCTCTCCATCGTACGCTGACTCGTCCACTTCGCAGCGCCTACCTCGCCGCCGGCTTGATTTCGCCTCGCGAGTGCGTCCGCGCTGTGTACAAGGTCGTCGGAGGCAAGGAGGTGCCCGCGGGCAGGGACACAGGTTTTGGGATGTGGATTCAGGAGGTCGCTTGGCGGTCAGTCGCCTGCATCGCTCATGCGCAGGCTTCTACTGACCTAGGTCTTCTCGCAGCGACTTCTACCAGCACGCAAGTCGTCGTTTCCGGCCCACGCCTTCCTCCTCCCTGCTGACCTTCCCAACCTCGTGCAGGTTCTCGCCGCCTGGCCACGCGTCTGCATGTCCAAGCCCTTCAACCTCAAATACGACGGCACGATCGAGTGGGCCACAGACGATGACGAGTCCAAGTTTGAGGCGTGGAAGGAAGGCAAGACTGGGTTCCCGATTATCGATGCCGCGATGAGAAGCCTCAAGGCGCAGGGGTACATGCACAATCGGTGCAGGATGATTGCCGCGAGCTTCTTGTGCAAGGTGGGTGTCGCTTCGGTTCGCTCGTCTTTGTTGGGGCTGCATCCGATGATTGAGTCTCGCCCGACTTGTCGCGGGCCGAAAATGACTTGCGCTGACTTTGCCTTCCTCCGCAGGACCTCTTGCTCGACTGGCGCAGGGGCGAGAAGTACTTCATGCAGATGCTGGTCGACGGCGATGTGCGTTGCCGAACCCTATTCCCTCCTCTTCGCTCTTCCTTCGCCTCTGGCTCCGCCTTTTCCTTCGCCTCTGGCCCTCCCTCATCTCCATTTGCGGCCGGCACTGACTAATTCGCGTCACGAATAGCTCGGTAGCAACAACGGCGGATGGCAATGGAGCGTGAGTCCCGCTTCGAGGCCCTCCCTTCGCTCTCTTCGCCTCCCTCCCCTCCCTTCCTTGCTGATTCCGATCTTCGCGTTCCTCATGCGTCGTCGCAGGCATCAACTGGAACAGACCCCATGCCTTACTGTGCGTTTCCTCCTCCTTCGTCGGGTAGCCTGCCCTGATTCCTTTCCTTCTTGCAGTCCGCATCTTCAACCCGAACAGCCAATCTGAAAAGGTCGACCCGAATGGGATCTACATTCGCCACTGGGTGCCTGAGCTCAAATCGATTAAGGGCAAGGGTGCGTGGGGCTCCCCTCGAAAGTCGTCGAGGACAAGACGCTCACATTTGACGACGCAGCTATCCACAACCCCTCTGCCGCATTTTCGAAGGCCGAGATACTCAAGCTCGGCTATGTGTCGCCTATCGTTGATCATGGCAAGGCCAGGTCAAAGGCGATCGATGCGTACAAGGAGGCCGCTGCGAGGGGTTAGGCAGGGAGGGAGGGAGCAGGAGGAGGAGCGGCGCTTTGTTGATTCCCCCTTGTGCAGCGCCGTGGATACCACTTGCAAGTCGATTACAACAACACTTTTCCTCAGCGCTTCGCTCCCGAGGGCCAAAGCGAAGCAGCGAACGCGAGGGGGAAAACACTCGATTGCTCAGCCAAACCGCTTCGCCGCCATCTCCCTGAACATCGCCATCGTCTGGTCCTCCTTCGCTTTGAAAGCGCTAAGCTTGTCGCTCATCTCGGCCTTGCGCTCCTCGTCCTTCCCCTTCCTGCGCTCGTCCCGCCTCTGCTGCGCTCTCTCCCTTTCCCGCAACGCGTCCTGGAACGATCCCGGTGGCCCCCCTCCGCCCGTCGACCCGCCCATCAACGCATCGTCATCAAACTCCTGCATTCCCGCCTCACGACTCGCCTCGAAATCTCGCCGACTCGCGTTCCCCTCCCTCCGCTTCTCCACCAACCGGTCTCGTCCCGTCGCCCGGTTGTCCCGCTCGTCGTCTCGCGCATCCCGAGACTCACGCTTGCGCTTCGAATGAGATGCGGAGCGCTCAGCATCGACCGACGACTGACGAGCGTCGCGCTCGAGCTGGAGACGCTCGACAGCCGAACTAGGTGGCATCGATGGGCCGAGCGTGGGTCCTCGCTGACTCGGCAGTGACGGGCCAACGACGGAGGACGAGCCAGCGTCGTACGAGCGCGTCTTGCTGCCAGTATCGATGGATTTGCGGACAGATGCAGCGGCGTCGAGGTCGGCCTGTGAGGCTTTGGCAAAGGACCAGGAGTGCGATGTCGAGATCGAGGAAGGGAGGGATGCGGGAGAGATGCCGGTGTAGTAGTTGTCTGTTGGGAGCAAGGCAAGTCGGCGCCGAAGGAAGAGAACGGAGGGAACCATGTCGGGACGCACTCGGCAAACGTCCCCTGTTCCGGGCGCGGCAGAACTTGCGGAAATAGCGGCGGGCGTCTTCGGTCTTCAAGTTGTCCAGTTTCTGCGAGACAAACAATTCGCAGGTTAATCGGCAGCCTCGCGAGTGAGGAATCGCAGGAACGCACCTTGCCCTTCTCCTCCCACAGCCAGAGCTTCAGCTCCGTCGCCTTCAAGAAGTAGTCCTCCCCGCCAATCTCTTTCACACCTTCAGGTGGTCCTGCATCCTCCTCGCTCTCGCTTCGCTCGTCCCGCCGGTCCCTCTTCTCCCGCGCATACTCTCTCTTGCGGTCTCGATCGTCGTAACCCCTCCCGTCTTTACGATCTCTGTCCTTGTCAGACCGGCGGCTCTCTCCATTGTCGTTACGCGATGTGCTGGGGCGAGGAGAGCGATGACGAGAGCGGCGAGACGATTCTGGCGAGCGGGACCGCGAGTCGCGCCGCCTGCTGGACCCTGACGTACCTCTGTCAGCCATAACAGATACAGCAAACAGCAAGAGCCGAGAGTGAGCGTGTCGTCCTGGTCGAAGCGAGCCTTCGCCTCTCTCGCTGCTCCGTTTAACTGCACTTGAGCTCGTTCGGCTAGCTGACTGCTGAGACTGCATGTTAGCTGGGCAACCCGGCTTTTCATTGACCCGAGCCATCGCCAAACAGCTCACGTCTCTCACCCGCTCCTTCTCCTCGCTCCCCCACAGAATGCCTTCTCCGACCCTCGCGCACCTACAGACGGCGCTACAGAAGCTCGCCCCGCTCGAACTTGCGGAGAGTGCATGGGACAACGTCGGATTGATGGCGGAGGCGCCAGAACCGCGAGACGGCAAGCTGGCGGACGGCGAAGCGAGAAAGGTCTACCTCTGCATCGACTGTGCGTCCTTCTTCTCTCCTACTGTCGACAGATTGGCCACTTAAAGCTGGGCGAGTTGTTGGCACGGATCGCTCAGCCGTCCGACAATGCAAGGCGAGGTTCCCAAGAAAAATCGCTCACACAAACCATTTCGCAGTGACGACTGCCGTCTGTTCCGAAGCGCTTTCCGACCCGTCAACGACTACCATCCTCTCATACCACCCTCCCATCTTCCGCGGCGTCAAATCCTTCACCCTCTCAAACCCTCTCCAAGCCTCCCTCCTTCGCTGCATCTCGTCAGGTGTTTCCGTCTTCACCATCCACACCGCCGCCGACAACTGCGTCGGCTCGAACAACGACTTCATGGCGAGCGGGCTGTTGCAAGCTGCTGGTGTCGAGACGAATAAGGATGGGATGGTCAAGCCGGGACAAGGAGAGGGTTTGAAGGCTCTGAAAGAGGCCTCCTCTCCACCAGAGGGTCACGAGGGAGCAGGACACGGACGCTTTGTCGACCTGCTAGAAGGCGGAGGACGAAAGCTGAGCAGCCACGAAGCGGTGCAGGCCGTGAAGAAGCGGCTCGGGCTGAAGTACAGTGCGTCTGACTTCCTCTCCACGTGGTACAACTCCACTGACCTTACGGCTGCTCGCAGTACAAGCTGCCTGGTCAGCATCAGGTCCCCCGGAGATCCAGACGATCGCAATTTGCGCAGGCAGCGGTGGCAGCGTTCTCGGCGGCGTCAGCGCCGACCTCTACCTGACAGGCGAGATGTCGCATCACGAGGTCCTCGCTGCGAACGCGGCGGGCACGCATGTTATATGCTGTTCGTCCGACTCGTCTTTACGAGTGCCTGAGCGAGTCTGCTAACTCTCTCGCTGCAGGCAATCACACCAACACTGAGCGGCCATGGCTCGCTTACTTCGCACCACGCCTGCAAGCGGCGCTGAACGACGCAGCAGCTGCCGACAGATCGAGCACATTAAAGTACGAGGTCGTACTGAGTAAGGAGGACAAGGAACCCTTGCAGGTGGTCTAGATGCGCGAGCACGAAGTTGACAACGTAGAGATGAGTCAGAACTAGCTCAAAGCGATGCAGCCTGGTCAACATGACGCGAGACGAGGTGAAGGGAAATTGCCGTATTCTGCCAGTCGCTGGCCAACTAACCTTTCGTCCATTCTGCCTTCTCCGCCTGCATGTTACCGTCCTTTTGCATCTCCTGATGTCCCGTGAGCATTCCGGCGGCGCTGAGAGAGGGCCCAGGGTCAGCTTTCCTCTCCTAAGGAATCCTTCTCACGACTGTGTTCAAACGCACCTCTGCGCCTTGCCCTTCACTCGGTCCCAACTAGGCGTCGGTAGTTGGCCATCTGCGAGCGCATTCTGCCATTCACCCTTCTCCGCCTTGAGATTTCCTTCGTTCAGGCGGGTCTGGTCCCCCGTGACCATGCCGTACGCGCTGTCGCGGCGTGTTTCTGGGTCAGCCGCCCACAGACAAATTTTCTAAGGTCGCTGAACCCGACGCACCTTTCCGCTTTGCCCCAGACACGATTCACTGCCGCATCTCCCTTCTGCTCAGCCCTCGCCTCGTCCTGTTCGTCCGCTCCTTCCTCCTGCAGCCTTTCTCCTTCCGTTGTCCAGCTCTCTGCCGTACTCGGAATTGCTCCAACCGCCTGTCGAGGGTGAGTTCCGGTCAATGACGATGTGGGGGAGCCTGATGAGGAGAAGAGGGAGGAGACAGACTTGGTAGAGAACGCCTTGTGCTTGCTTGAGCTGGCCAGTGATCTGCGAAGGTGCTCGTGTGTCGGAAGACATGGCTCGAGTGAGAGGAGCGTGAAACCGGACGAAGATAAGCGACGAACGACGAACTACTAGGAGCGATGACAGGAACAGGTTCTACAGCAATGCAACGACAGCCTGCGCGACGATAAGCGGGCCTACAAGGACCAGTGCGACTGGCATACTCCAGCCGCCGCCGATCTGCCAGTCCTTCAGCAACTCCCGGAGCCATTCCTCCGCTCCCGCCTTGTTGACCGTCCTCCAGAGCGCCCAGATCCCCGTCGGCGATAGGCAGGCAAGCGTAACCTGCTGTAGTCGTCGGACAGTCGCACGTCGTCGAGGATACCGCCGAGTGAGGGGATAGGCAAGGAGAAGGGTTGAACAAAGATAGAGGGAAAGGCAGGCGGACAGGCCGAAGTTGAGGGTTGCGGTGATCGAAATGAGCAAGCCGGAGAGAAGGAGGATGAAGGAGCGAAGCGTGAGGGCAAGGGAGGCAGTGAGGGAGGGACGGGAGAGGAGAGTGGAGAGGAGGGGAACGAGGAGGTGCAGGCCGAGCAAAAGCGGCGGAAGGTACTCCTGCGCGTGCGAGGCGTATCAGCAGTATTCTCAAGGCGAGCGCCACGGCCGACGCACGTGCAGCTCCTTCATCGAGTCGACCTGGGAGATTGCCTGCATCTCGGCCGTTCCAGCGATGACTGCTCCCGCCATCACCAGGGTCGCCCTTGCCACAGGCCGTTCCCTCACGCTTCCTTCCTTCCCAACTCCCGCCTTGCCCCATGTGATCAGTCCCTGGATCGTCATGCCAGCGCCGATGAGCACAGGAGCCGCGAGGTAGTTGCCGACGGCGATGAACGAGTCGACCGACGTCATGATGTAGAGGAAGAACGACTGATGGAAGCGCTCGAGGAGGTTATTGAGCGAGCGGAAGATGGATTCGGTCGCCCTGCATGCCCGGAGGTCAGCGAGATCGTAGGTTGGTGGGAGTAGTGGAACGCACCGGCCAAGCGAGTGGAAGCCATGCGGACCTTCCGCCGGCAAGCCAAAAAGCGTGATGGCGTCTATGCGGTACTTGCCGAAGGTGCCTTCCGGTCCTAGAACCCTGCCATCCGCCGTGAGAGCGACTTGGCGGAAGAGGTTTCGCGCGGCTTGCGCGTACACCTCAATTTCGGCGTACTGCAGGAACGACAGGAGGAACGATTCGTCCGCCGAGTCGCTAGAGTGGAGGACAGTAGGGATGCCCGTATTGCGCAGGATGCGAGACGCCGAGTTGATAAAATCGAGGTTCGGCAAGTGTCCGTTGGCTCCTTCTGCACGGGTTAACGTCAGCAGTATTCTCGCAAGCACGAGTTCCGCGAACTCGCCGTAGTAGATTCCGACGTGGCTGAAAGAATGGTGCGGATAGTCGAGGTTGAGTGCAGCCCAGATCGGGCCAGTCGTCAGCTTGAGCGGCTCGGCGACGAGGTCTGCGAGTCAAGGGTCAGGTAAGCTCGAAGAGTGCGCCAGCGGAACGCACTCGACTGCCCGTAGCCGTGATAGGCGTCGAGCCAAGCTTGAGCCCCTTCCGAGAAGCCGTCCGAGATGACGAAGATGATGTCCTTCGACCAGAAGGAGTATTCTGCGAGATCATACGATGAGATCGACTGAAAGGGCGGACAAAGACGGAGGAAGCGCACTCTTGAAGTAGTTGGCGAGAGCGAGAACGCTAGCGACCCCGCGGGTATTGATCCGATGTCGACCATGCTCGTTCTTCGATCGGCTGAGCCACGACGCACCAAGGACGAGGGCTTCTGCCCCATCCGTCTTCGGTGCGGCGAGTATGGCGTAGGTGTTGATGCCGGACAGAGTCTGCGAGACGGCGCAGTGAGCAAGTTCATAATCAGAGTGGACAGCGAACCCACCGAGTTGCGCGCGAGCTGGAACGTGTACCGTTGTTGCGACGCCGGCAGACCGAGCTCCTGGAAGGCGTCTTGAATCGCGCGACTCCGGCTGCGAGAAAGGCTGTGAGCATCGCGAGGAGGTTGGGCAGCAGCTCGACGCACGCTTCGACAGTCACGTCGTCGTCGCTCCACTTGTCCACGCTCTCCGCGTACAGGTCTGCGACGTGCACGTCCGCCCAATTCCAGTACGTGTTGACCTAAGGGGAAGGTAGTTAGTCTTGACGGCGCTACGAGCAGAAGATCGGCCTGTCCCACCTGTCCGGGCTGCAGCGCGTTCTCGCTAATGTAATGCCGTCGTCCAAGACCCTTGGAAGGCAGCGCGAGCATGTAAAGCAAGCCCGCGACGACGAGCAATGTTCGGACGAGAGGAGCGAAGGCGATGATTCGGTTCACAACCTTGCTTCGTCGGACGAGGCCGCGCTGGATCGCCACACCTTCGTCTTGTGGAGCATTCGAGTCATCTCCTCGTCGCAGCAACGCCTTGAAACGAGACGCCATGTTCCTGTTCGGGGTCAAAAGTATGGTCAACCTCGAAGCCTGGACGATAGCTCCGGCTGAGCGGTCCACAGAGGACGACGAGACCCGAGTGCATCCTCTACAGCCTTCACAAACTCTAGAGCCCGCATCGCTGACCTTCCTCATCACCTCGAGAAAGCGAGTACTGGCAGGTGCCCTCCTCGCTTTTCCGTCCTGCGCAACCCTGTCCCGCTGTGTAGGATGCTCGAGGGCCCCGATGTATCCGCACTCGTCGCTTCGTACCGTGCTTACCTCTGCAGCCCCCTCGCGGTAGTACTCGTCGCCTTCGAAACCCAGTAACAGCGCCGTCACAAGCCAAGCGAGCCCACGGGTACCTGGTTCGCGGAAGAGCACTTCAGTAAAGCTGTACAGCTGGTCAACTAACGTTCCGGCGAGTCAGTGGTGAGGCGCTCTTCATCAGCTCGCGAGAGGAAGCGATTCTCTCATGTTCCGCACCACCACGCTCTTCTCGAGGCGCTGAGCTCCTGTCGCTGTCGAATTGAGGTTAAACTAGACCAGGGCACGGCCAGCTCGTCTCACCCGCCGCCCGCTGCCGTCGTACCGCGACTTCTCCTCCCCGGCTCTTCTGCTCCCCGCACGACCCCGGCCGACCCGCGCACCTCGTTGGAGGGCCAGGACGACAAGCGGAGTAGAACGAGGACTTCGACGAGATGGTATTCGGACCAACCCATACCTTCCTGCGGGGACTCGCGAGCTATGCGTTCGCTTCCTTCTGGTACCAGGTGGAAGTGCACACGCGGGTGGGCGGCTTAGAAGTCGAGGACCTCGTGCCGGAGGAAGGGACGCCTATGATCGTCGTCGCGAATCACTGGAACTCAGCCGCAGATGTGAGCCTGCCTTTTCCGCTCGTGTACGGCAAGGCCTACATTTATCCTTCGCTCGAACAGGTCGCAGTGTTGTCCTGCTACTTCCCGCACTACCGCAAACTGCACTACTGGGCCAAGTCGACCCTCTTTGCGCCGGGTCTGCCGCGAAAGATCCTCCTCGACGCTGGAAACCTCCCTGTCGACCGCAAGACAAAGGTCTGTCTGGATTGGCGAATCGCGAAATTGTCGCTGCTGACGACAAGCACTGGCAGGACAATCAAAAACTCTTCGCCTCGTCGTTCCACGCGCTCAAGGCGGGAGAAGCTATCGCGGTGTTTCCGGAGGGCGGCAGGTCTGTCTGTTCTGTCCTTCTTGCATGAAAAACAGCTCAACTAACGGTGCTTGTGCAGCTACACGGTACACAAGCTCCCCGCGCTCAAGGACGGCGCTTCCTGGTGTGCTCTCGAGTACGCCAAGAACCTCCGCGACCCTCGCACACGCCGTGTCCTCTCCGACGGCAGTACCGCCAAGAACGACCCCAAGGACGTCGTCATATCTATCGCTGGCATCGCGTACAGTGACAAGACCAAGTACAGGTCGTGCGCCGTCATGGAGTGAGTGCTCCTTTCCTTTTCTTGGGCACAATCGGCCGAGTCTGGCTTCTTGCTGCTCTCTACGTCGGAGAAGATTCGACTCACTTCATCACCCGGCAGGTTCGGCCCCAACATCCCCGTCGAGCCCTACGTCGAAGAGTTCCTCGTCAGCCCGAAAACTGCGGTCAAAAAGCTCACGGCCAGGATCCATGAGGAGCTTGTCAAGGTCACCGTCAATGCGCCCGACTGGGAGTCTCGGCATGCAGCGACGATGGCTCGCAAGATTCTGTGGCCGGACGACAAGAAGCTCCCGCTGCGGCACATGCGGGAAATTGACCAGACGTGCGTTCTTGACTGGCTCATTTACGTTCATAAATACTCATGTTGGTACACACAGCCTCATCGACCTCTTTGCAGCGCCGAACCCGTCAGCCTCGCTGCGAAGGCTACGACGACTCCTCAACGTCTACCGCGAGGCACTTTATTCTACCGGCGTTACCCACCTTTCCCTCTCTAGCCTTCCTCTTCCCGCCACCCTCGATCCGTCCGTCCCTCACCCACTTCCGACCCGCATGCGCGTCCTCGGCACCGTCATCCTGTCGACCCTCGCCTGCCTGATCCGTCTCCCCTTCTTCCTCCTCCCGCTGATCGTCCACCTTCCGGTCTACCTCTTCGCCCGCTACGCCGCCTCGAACGCCCTCGAGGAAGATCAGGCGCAAAACAAGGTCGCTCTCGGACTCGTCCTGGCGCTCGTCACCTATGCGACATTCTTTGCTGTTGCATGCGCCTTGCTCTGGACGTCGATTCCCTGGGGCGGCGCGCTACTCGTTGCGATCATTGGCACCATCGCTTTTGTCGCCTACCACAACCGGCTCATCGACGACAACGCGCGTTTCCTTCCGACCTTCTCCCTGAGTTGTGCTAACATCGCTGGTCTCACGCAGTACCGCAAGTTCCAGCGCCTCCTTGCACTGTGGACTGTCCTGTTCGCCCTCTGGACGCCCGTAGCGCAATCAGAAGCCTCCCACTTCATCCATTCGGTTTATCCGTCGCTCTCGCCCTCACAGCCTCGACCCGATGCAGATGGGCAGTACGTCTCAGTCGAGACGGAGGACGAGACGGACGCGTTGATGGGTGCGACGACGACGGATCACGAGGATGCGGAGCATGGTGACGAGCCGAGTGGGAGCGAGGGCGAGTCGAAGGGCAGGAGGAAGCCGCTTCCGAGTCCAGCACTCTTCTCGGAGCAGGACCATCTACTCGGTAACTTCCCTCATCCCCATCTTCCCGACTCCCACCACCGCCCTTCCCAGCAACCCGGCCGCTCTACCAGCCCGCCCGTCAACGGTACCCGCACTCCTCGTTCGCGCACCTCGACAACCGGTGGCTCGAACCGCACGAGCGAAGAAACGACGATCGAGATGCCTCCTCTCGCTTCGGGCATTGCAGCTCACGAAGAAGGCGCGCCCGTCACTCGCGCGTCGCCTCGTCCGCCTCGCAGGTCTCGCGCGAGGGAGATCCGTGCGTTGTTGAGGTTGCGAGCCGAAACGGTCGCGAGGCTGAGGGAGGCATTGTTTGACTCGCCGGCGGACGGGGACGACGAGTTCGAGGACGGATATATCGAGGCTTCGCGGTTGTACGGCGGAGCGAACGGGATCGGCGAGGCGGGTTCGAGCGCGTCGACCCGCTTCGAGGGTCGCGAGAACGCATCTCGCCTGCTCGCACGGCAGGTTGGCGAGCGGATGAAGGAGCTCGGCTGGAGAGGAGCAGGACTCGGGAGCGGGAAGTTGGCGTGAGGCGTTTGTCGCGGTGTTTATTCGTTCTTCGTCCATTATCTGCGCCCATTGTACAGACACTGGCTATATATTTGCAGAAGTGCCTGATTCGCGAGTATTCAGTTCCGACGAGTCGACATGCCAAACCGAAGGAGAGAATGCATTGCGATCTAGGAGAACAACAACAGGATGTGGCGGAGGCGAGGTGGTCACAGACATGTGGACGAGGCATATCGCGCGAGAGCTTCGGCGACTATTGTGTGAGAGCGTCGGCGCGAGCTTGCAGCTTGGCGAGAATGTCGAAGGCCTCGTCGGCGGTCGCCAAGGTGGAGTTGCCGGTCGACGCCGCAGCCGACTTCTCGAGCTCGTCCGCGGGCGTTGAGGCGTTTGAGATGCTGGTGCGGAGTGAGGCGAGCGTTGTCTGAATTTCGACGCATTTCCTGCGAGCGAGGCGAGAGACTCAGTCGATGCGTGCGGTGGAGAAGGGCTCACATACGCACTGCTTGATCGCGGCCGTCTTGGCTCTCCGTAAATCGATCTGAGCTCGCATCATCGCCTTGAGTGTCTCTCTTGCCTGAATCAGGGCAACAAGAGTCAGTCAACTCCGTCGAGAAGGCTTTCGACTTATCCGACGCACCTGGACCGGCCGCAGCTCATTCACAAGGTAGTGCATGTTGATCGCTATCAAACGCATGTGCTCTGACAGACGTTCAGGGTCGGTAGGGGCTGGTCGACCGTCTGGCAGAGGAGGAAGAGGGTGGGCGAGAGAAGGTGGAGGAGCGAGGAGGGCGTCGAGAAGCTGGGTGTAGGTGAGGAGAAGGGCGCGAAGGAGCGTCTGGAGAGATTGTTTGCGGTCTGCGCGGGAAATGATGGAAGAAGTCAGCTACGGACATACGCAGTCGAGTGTTCAATCTACGCCTGGCTTACCCGCCGTCCGGTCGAACATCTCCTGCACTCCCATCTCTTCCAGCGTCGGCACCTTCTCGTCGACAGGCCACGTCTCGCCGAATACGCTGTAGTTGCCCTCCTGGACAATCCAGTCGACATTCGGCGGTTCCATCTCGCTGCGCTGGAAAGGCCGCGGCTCGCCCGGGACCTCCGAAATGGTCGCGTCGAGAGGAAGAGCGAGATTCGCGCTCGTATAGCGGTGGTAGAAAGCGGGAGGGCCGGGGAAGATGCTGGTGTCGAGTTCGTCGGGAGGAGGGGGCGGGGGAGCAGCCCGGGCGCTCAGCTCTGGCTGGCCATAAAAGGCGGAGGAACCATCTGGAGAAGCAGCTGGAGACGCAGAAGTCATGGAGCCTGTTGATGGTCGAAGGTTGAGAATGGGATAAGAGGAGGAGAGTTTCGCCGCGTTCGCCTCCCCGTCACCGCTTCCCTCGCTAGATGGGCCCGATTGCTTCGCTGACAGATACCTTGACAAACTTTGTGTCCCGCAGTCCATTCCCGCAACGCTCGCCGCTGCCGCCGTCGACTCCTGCCTCCTCATCAGTTTCGCTGTTTCGCCGCTCAAGTCGTCTTTCAACACGCCGGCCGGATGGGAGGAAAGGAGGCGAGTGCGATCGGACGTGCACCGCGCGGTGCTGCGGTCGCCGAACGTTTGGCAGGAGCCCTCCGTGGACCTTCCGGTCTTTCTCGCTCGCTTCTCTCGCCCATCGACCGCTTCCGCCGGCTGACTTGTAAAGCACTTGCTGCCGTTTCTGGCATCCTCCAACGTGCCGTCAGATCCAGCGCAGAGCTTCGCGCCCTAGGTCTCCTCTTCTTCACCCCGCAACCTCCTCACAGGCTCGAGCGACTAGACCCCTCTTCACTGCTAACCCCTCGCTCAACAATACGCCACTCCTCCCGCAAGCATTCGGCTCGCGTGCGACGTCGCCACCGACACTACGCGTAGGATGCAGGTCCTCGAGAAAGCGGGCGACGAGAGCGTCCCAATGTACAGCGCTCCCTCAGTGTCTGGAAAGGCGCTCGAAGGCTCCCTCGAACGCGAAGGAATGAGCAAGGCCAACTTGGCAGCGGTGGAAGCAGACTCGGGGAAGACGGGTGCAGTAAAGGCGGGAGACTGGCTGCGCGACCAGCAGCAGGCGGGTGACTCGAGTCGGTTCGGTGGCGCTCGCGAACCGGCGTTATCTGCTCTGCCTACAATAGGCGAGTTAGACCTGACGAAGATGAGCGACGCCGAGATTGGTGAGCTTTCCCGTTTGCTCGCGGCGACAAATCCGACTTCGCCGAGGTTGACACGCTTCTCTGCTATGGCTCGCAGCCCAGCACCATTTTCGACTCGCCCAGCAGCACCTCGAAGCAGCCCAGAGGCTCGCGATGATGGCAGCGAGCGCGCCGTCTCCGAACCCTCAGCTCCTCACGCCGTCTTCCTCCATCTCGTCTCGCCGTGGCGGTCGACAAATACCCGCAGGCTACGACGAATCCGTCGTCGACCCCGACGAAGCCAGCTTCAGCTCACCAGTCTCCAAGTCGGACACGTCGGGCGATCTCTCCCTCCTCAGCCCGCGCGAGGCGATCGAAGCGACGTACGACAGACGGCACTCTCGCCGCCTCTCCGCCAGTTTGTCGACTTCCGGACCGGATAACTTCAGTGCGCCGCCTGCTTCGGCGCCTTCGCCTTCCGCGCTCTCGATTCGCTCGGCTCCTTCGTGCGCCTTTCCGACGGATTCGACTCCTCCTCGACCGCAGCCTCCTCCGCGCCGCGCCACCGTGGATGCAAGTGCATCCTCGAAGGCTCTCGAAGCGGCGAGATCTGCCGAAGCGGCGCGTTCGGGCGCAAATCTCTCCGACCGCGCTCGATCAGCTGCATCCTCGCAAAGTTGGACGCCTCGGCCGCCATCAACTGACCCCACTGCCTCGGCAAAGCCACCTTCGGCACCTTCCGCCCCATCCGACGTCTCGCAACCTGCGGCTGGTTCCACCTCCGCAGCGAGCGTTCGTTCTCTCCAAAGCGAGCTCGAAGCGCTTGCGGTTGACTACGAGGGTACAAGGAGTATGGCTGGCTGGACGGATGACGATGCGCGAAGCGACTTCTTCGATGTGCAGTCCTCGTTTTCGCACGTCACGTCCTCGTTGCCGCCGGGCTACGACGATACAGCGCCTCCTGTTCCCGCCATCCCTGCGCGCTTTCTGGCCTCGCAAACGCCATCGGCTACGATACCTCCGCCTGCGGTGCTGCAGCAGCACGTGTACGCTTCGCCGCCGTCGGGTCCGCCAACGCAACCTCCTCGACGTCCTGCTCGCCCCGACGACGAACGAGGGTTGCACGGCTTCCAGCCCCGCCAGAGGGGCACTCGTACTGTCGTCAACGTATCCCCTACGTCGATGGCGCCGGCCCACCCGCAATACTCGGCGCTTCCCGCGCAGTACGCTAGTCGACCCGCCCTCCACGCCGTCTCCGCCGCGCAACAAGTCTACTCTTCCGCCACGCTCGCTCATGCCGCTCAAGTGCAACCTCACTCGTACATACTCGGCCCGAACGGACAGCCTATCCCAGTCTACGCATCCTTCCCCGTCAACGCTGCTCCGCAGGTCGTCCAGCAGCCGGCTCGCGCGCCGCTTCCTATCCATGCCCAGCCTCTCCAGTACAGTCATTCGTTACCTTATTATTCGCAGGCGCCTTCGGTCTCAGCTATGCAACCCCACTCTCGCGTGACCACCGCCCATCCCGCCCATCCCGCTCCTTTCTCCTACGGCAGCACGCCTCCTGCAGCCGTGGCTTCCGCTAATGGACTCGCCCGCCACGCCTCGGCTTTGTCACTTCCCCTATACTCGACGCACGTCGTCGCCCACGGTCCTCCGTCGCTTCCCGCCGTCCCGCCAGGCGCCGCGGTCCGCTCCAAGTCGTCCTCGTCGGCGCTCGATCAGGCCGCCGCCGCTGCCGCCGCTGCCGCCGCCGCCGCCGCCGCCGCGTCGACGACTCGTCCATCTTCCGCTTCCGCCTGGTCCGACGCATCCTCGCAGCACTCGGGCGACACGGGCTCAGGGTTGGGGAGGAAGAGCACGCTGGGAAGGTTGCGAGCGAATCTCAGGTCGCCGCACGTGCGGTTCATGTCGCCTGATCCGACGCAGCTCAATAAATGGGACAGCAAGTCGAGCGGCAGCACTGTGAGCGGGACTGGCGGAGGAGGCGAGGGGGACGAGCTGGACAGAAAGCGCCGCGCTCTCGCCTCGTCGCTCGGGATGCTCGTGTGAGGTGTAGATGGGTCCTGCGCAGCCTTCTATAGACTGTTATACAAGCGTACCCACTGAGTAGCGGTCGTAAGTAGCCAGCGTCGACAATGTGCCGAAAACGAGACTTCCAAGTTCAGAGCAGGACGGGGGAGCGCAAGCAGTGTTGCCACCCGCTTAGGGGAGCGGTGCGTTCTTACAGCTGCTGCAGGATCCCAGAAATGTGAATTCAGCAGTATAGCGCGTCGTCTCGTCGACGACCTGCGACCATGCTTTGGCGACGAGGAGGACGAGACTTGCGAGGAGGACAAGCTCGACGGCGGTTGTGCTTAGGTGCTGGTTTCTTCGTCGACTGTCACCAGGGCGTCGCTGAAGAGAGTTTCGCTCTGTCGGTAAGGCTTACAGAGTTCGGCAGGGTTGCCAGCATATGCCAGCGGAGGTTGACGACTCCCCGCGCACCTCTTTCTCTTCTTCGGCTTTCTCCTGGAGCATTCCTTTCACTCCGCCACGCTATTCATGGCCGAGGAGAGAAAGGCGTCGCCCCGCGGTCGTGGCCCGAACCCAAGCCTCGAGGAGGAGGAGGAGACACCTTCTCCGTCTCCTCCGCCTTTCTGCGGCCGTGGCTGACCGCTTTCGAGCTTTCGCTTCGTCTGCAGATCCTCACCTCCTGCGCTTTGACGCCGCTTTCCCTGTACGCGGTACGTTCAGCTCTCCCTTCACGCTTCACGACCGAGGGATTCTTTGACCTCACTGCCTCACTCGCTTCCCATCTTCTCACTCCTCTTCTTCGTCCGTCACTTACAGCACTAATAGGCCATCGAGGGCATCAAGAGCGGCGTGAGTTCCGCTTTCCTGTCCGAATCCACCTTCCTCGCTGACTCCTCTCGCCTCCGCAGTATCCGCCGAGGGCGAATTCCACCACCCCTTCTCCTGCGCCGCCTAGACGACACTCTCGGGCCTCTCAACGCGCCCTATTCCCGCCTAGAACGCCGCAAGCTGCCGTCCTAGACTTGTAGAACCCGCCTCCCTCCGTCTCAACAGACCTGCTTGTGGACCGCTTTGTGAGATCGGACGTGTTTCGATAATGCGACAGAGTAGCAGGAGCGACGACATGAAGATGGGGGCGATACAGACGGAACAAGAGGAACGATACCGTCCATGAGGAGGCGTCAAAACGAGTGTAGAGGGTGCACGACAACAAAGCCAAGAATTGTTCGGAACGAAGGACGTACAACGGAGAAAGACAGAAGAGCGGAACGGTCACGCCACGCCCGCTGTGCGCCTTAGTAGCGATACTTCAGTCGCTAGCATCTCCGATGCACACCACCTCTTCGCCTGACCCCTCAGCACCCTCTCGCACAAGTCGAGATCCTGAGCAATCTGGGCAATCTGCTTGGCGGGGCAGGCGACCTGATCGATCGGCGACGAAGGCGGAGACGGGCAAAGCGAGTTGTCACCCGTTGAGTACGACTCGGCTTCGAGGAGGAGTCCGCGCGATGCGACGACGAGGCAGCAACCGAAAAAGGGGTGGTAGAACGCTGCTTTGCTCGCGCCGTTCGAGGAGACGGACGAGATAGGGGATTCGGCGCTGCCGGCGAAAGTTTTGACGACGTCGACGATGCCGCGTGCTGCGCGTGCGATCTCGCGGCGGTGGGGAGACGGCGGGAGGCACGTCGTGTCAAGGGAGCAGGGGAGGGCGGGGGCGATGTAGGGCGAGAGAGGGGACTGCGAGGAGAGGACGAGGATGACGGAGGCGAGCGAGAGGAGAGCACCGAGGAGGGACGAGTGGCGGAGCACGGCTTGCGAGAGGAGCGCTGGCTCGACTGGAAGGGACGCGAGGGCTGACCTGGCGATGTCATGAATGATGTGCGAACGGCCGACGATATCTGTCAGATACGCTGACTGTGCGGGAGGGTCGATCTCCCAGAGGTGCGCGTAGTTGGTCGCATCGAATGCAAGTCGGAAGGCGTGGCGTTGGGAAGTCGTCGCGTTGATCTGCGAAAGAGCGACGACGAAAAACCCGGTCAGCTGATGCCTTCGCGACACAAGGATGGGGACGCACAATGCTCGGAGGCGGGACATGGGCGAGAATGCTCGCCCTGGCACCCACAACGATGCCAAGCTGCATCTCCATACCCCAGCAATACCACCCGAGCTCGACGAAGCCCTCTTCCGCCTGCAACTCTCCAGCCGTCCGCTCACCCGCCCACCCTCTCGCGGCAAGTTCCGTGCACGTCCACTGCAAAAGCTGCAGCGCAAGCGACTTGTTCTGGGCTGCAAAGGCGTGAAGGAAGAGGAGAGTTGTAGCTTGGAGCGTGCTGAGGGCGAGAGGGCGGACTCGCGAGTCGAGGTCGACTGACGGAGGTTGAAGAGAGGGGTTGAGGAGACAGTTGATGGCGGCGGGGAGGAGAGGGTCGGACGTCATGAGGTAGTTGGAAAGCGAGTTGACGTCGGACGGGAGCAAGGGGACCCAAGGGTAGGCGTCTTGGAGAAAAGCGATGGCAACAGGTGTGTGATCGACTGGCGGGAAGTGTGCGAGGGGACGGAGGGGACTCAGCGGCGTCGACAGACCAGACGCCGGGAACGTAAAGGCAGGCACCAGCTGCTGTGCCTTTTCTGAGCCCGTCTCCTGCGACGAGCTCGAATTCGAAGGCGACGGCGACCGCTCTCCCGAACCCTCCGGCGAAGGGAGCTGGACGGGCTGCCTGCTTCTGCTGCCCGAGCGGTCCTCGATGATGTTCCCCGCCTCGTCCCTCAGCAACCTGCGCGGCCTCCCCTTGCGGCGCGACGGGGCAAAGGAGCACACTTCATCGTGCTTCTGGCAACGAGAGCAGATGGGATGCGGGCCCTCCCACTTGGCAAAGAGGTCGGGATCCTCCAACGCGTGCAGATACTCCTCCGACAAGCCCGTGCACTGCGGCGAACGACGCGCGATCAGCTGGGAGCGATGAAGACGTGGGAGGCGGGCGAACCTTGGTTTTCGAGGCCCTGCAAGCGAGGCACGACTTGGACGGGCGTTTGCGTTGACCGGTAACTGGGATTGGGCGGGTCATGACAAGCCTTGAGCGGTGTGAGAGGCAGGGAGGCGAACGGCGAGACGGGGAAGCGACGAGGGAAGTCTACTACCGAAGACGGCACAGCACAGCAGGCGGGCGTAAGATTCGATGGAGTGTGGTACAAAGCAATCGTGTGATTTGTCCAGCGGTCAGAACAACCCAGCGCGCGGGTCGAAGTCAACCTGTGGACAGCACCACCCACGCAGCAGTGGGACCACCCACTGCTCCCACCCGTTCGGGGGTGCAGTCGAAGCTGCAAGCTATCGAGATCCCGGTCGACACCAGTCACACCAGGCTCACCGCTCCAACGACCCGACACCGCCTCCCCAGCCTCACTTCATCGCTCACGATGGAGAGGTGGGCAAACATGCTCGCGGGAGCGCAGGCAGACTTCAATTGGGTCTCAGTACACGCAGAACCAGGCTGGACAGGACCGCAACACCCAGCCAGAGACTTGGGTCGCGACGGGGCTTGCTTCGAAACGGACGATCGGCGACGACCAGCCTCCTCGACCGCTCGCTGTGCCCGACGAGACACTCACAAGCTCGAGGCACCGCGGTCTCAGCTGCACAGCCGGAGTGACCGGTGTGACGGGCGCCCCGCTCTCGTTCGCCGCCGTCTTGCCCTCTTTTCCTGCTTCCCCCCGTCCATCTCCCGCTCCCCTCGCTGTTGCGCTCGTCTTCCTTCTTGCTGATCACGGGACCGCACACGACTACTCACGACCGACCCCCGCTCTTTCCCCAGGTTCGTCCTTGCCTGCCAGCCTCCCGTGATTCAGTCTGGTCCGGTTTCGCAGGACTCGCTCACCCTCCCGCGCTTCCTTCCCATTCGCAGCTCCGATACCTCCACCATGGCCCCCTCGACCCGCTCAGCGAAGGAGCCTCGTCTCAACTTTGGCGCCTCCAAAGCCCGCGCCGCCGCTCCTCTCACAAAGACCACGACGACCGGCCCCGCCGACGCCATGACCAAGCTCTTTCGCCGCGAGTTCGCCGCCATGATCTCCGTCCCTCCTTCGACCGCCCTCGCTCTCGAATCTGGCGACCCGCGCAAGTCGAAACTGTCGGTTGAGGTCCTCGCTATGAACCAGCAGATCTCGTCCGACGGTACGCAGTCGACATTGCAGATCTGCGCCGCGGTCGACTCGAAGGGCAGGGAAGTTGGGGAAAGGTGGGTGAACCGCTCAGTCGGATTCCGCGAATTCTTCCCGCTGGTCGGCCGCGTGCCGAAGCGTCCGAGGCAACTCGAAGACGAGGACGAGGAACGCAACGCGGAGATGGACGACGAGGGAGCCCAGTCGCGCAAGAAGCGCACGAATAAGCCGCACCCGGTCAAGCGCTCCAAGACGGACCCAACCTCGACATCCTCCTCGTCTCGACGAAACCGCGACAAGTCCTCCAAGTCTTCCTCTTCTTCGCGCCACGAACGCCGTTCCCAAGATGCAGACGGAGATGTCGATTCGGGCGACGAGACTCAGACGGGACTTTCTTCGTACGGACGGGGCAAGCGCGCCTGCCACGGTCGCTCGACCGCTTCGGGATCTGCCGTCGCCAGCCCGAGTCGAATGGGCACCTCGCCGCTCCCTTACGAGCTCCGGCCCGTGAAGAGTGAGGACGCGGCCGACGAACTCTCGTCGCTTTGCGGCGCCGTCGATGACCTGGCTGTCCGCACGACTGTCGAGCCGGGTGCGTTCACCTTGACGCGCAGAATCGCTTGTAGTGACGTGCTGACAGCCAATGTCACGCAGAAACCGACGCTGAGCTTGGCACGAGCACTCGTCGTAGCCAGAAGGGCAAGGGCAAAGCGATAGCCTAAGCACCCCGCTCCCCTTCCCGTCCTTCCTTGCCTACCTTTGTTCACGACGTGTTCTCGGCATGGAACCTTCCCTTGCCACTGTATCACCCCCCGACACGCTCGATACGCCCTCTTTCACGGACCTTCAATTCAACTCCCTCGGATGTTATGCCCTCCATGAACCTGTTCTGTAACGTCTCATTCGCCTCGACACATATCCAGACGCCTGAGGAGCGGTACCCCTGTCAAGATTATGCGAGAGATGGAACTCGCAGCTGTTTTCCTTCCTCATTCGTCGCGCCCAACTCGGGCGAGGCAGCCAAGGGACCGCGAAAACGGAGAGTCGGATGCGAGCTACATTGCGATGTGTGCAAACAGGCCGAGGACGAGGTAACGCGCGAAGAGGCGAGAGGTACAGGAAGAGAGCGGAGACTGCAGAGTATGCCAACAAAGTCAAGGAGGAAGAGAAATCCAGAAACCCGCTCATCCCTACTGTGCTTCTTGAGCGCCCGACACGCCGTCGCGATTCTCCTCCTTGCCGTCCATGCGCTCGCCTCGCACACTCGACCAAACGAACTCGCCGACCGCGCCCGCAACGAGTGCACCTGCGAGCCCAAGGCCCAGCGAGATCTCTACGCCCGAGCGAACGAGCGAGAGTGGCTTGGTGACTGTCTCGAGGACTGGGGGCTGAGATTCGGTCGGTCGAGGAGGCGACGGGTCCGAGGCGGCGAGAGCGGCGTCGAAGTGGTCGACGGGAGGAGTTAGAGGCGGAAGATGCGACGTGGGAGGCGCTGATGCTTCTTCTTGAGCTTCGTCGGCGGGAGAGGACGCCTCCCGAAGACGAGGGACCTTGGCAGCGACGAGTCCGACGACGGGGACGTTCGTAGCGAGTCGCAAGCTCGTGTCGATGGTCTTGGCGGCGACGTCGGTTCCGAGCGCGACGGTGGAAGCGGCGAGGTTGAGGCTTGTCGAGGCGGCGAAGGAGGCGACGTCGAAGGGAAGGCGGGCCACCCTCCAGCCGAGGCGAGCCGGAGCGAAGGCGAGCGATACGAGAGCGAGAGTGGAGTACGGATGTGCGGCCATCGGTGCTGCGGAAGATGCGGCGGGAGGAGGAGGAAGCTGGCTTGCGACCGGCGGTATCGCGTCGAGCCCCCCTTCTCGCCCTGTCTCGTCCGAGCGCATCTCGTCCGTCGACACTTTAGTCTCGAAGACGAGTGCTTCGCCAACTCGCAGTCCCTGGAGCGGCGGCGCAGCGACACACTCCGACTCGGCTTCCTCCTCCTCCCGCGCACCCTCTTCGCCCTGCTGCTGATGTCGCTCTTCCTCGTCGTTCTCCGCCGCAACGACCCTCTCCACCCTGTCCCTCGGCAACTTCTTCCTCAATTTGCCACCCTCATGCGACCTCACCCTCCTGACCTGCACCTCTTCAACCTTCTTCGCCTCTTTCGCATGCTGATCCGCGTCGAGCGATTCGCGCAACTTGGCTAGTGCGCTAACGGACGGGGAGGAAGGGACGGGTTCGAGGGACGTGTGGGATGAGACGGTCGCGATCGTGCTTGTCGAGACGATACGGCGATGTGAAGAATGAGCGGGAGAAGTCGAGTTCGACGCCGACGGTGATCTGCTGCGGGGCGGCGGGACATACCATCAGCGCTATCTCATGCCGTTCAAGCATCATCGTTTGCTCTTTGGCCAGAACGCACCCTTGCTGCCTGACAGCCGTCTCCCACTCGCTCACCCCGCCGCTCGCCGTGCACACCGCCTCATCGCCCTTGCCGCTCGCCTGGACCTCCGCGACAGCCACAACAGGCGCGACACTCTTCAAAGCGACGGGTGCAGCCGACGCACGCGATCCGGTCGAGAGGAGAGACGGAGGGCGAGGGGTCCAGGGATTGTCGGGAGCGGATGAAGTGGTGGGGGGAGGAGGGGAAGAGCGTAGAGTATCTGGGCGGTGCTTGCGCAGCTTGGGCATCGTTCAAAGTGAGCCGATCAGAGCCTGGTGAGAGCGACGAGCGGAAGGACGTCGAGTGGAAGAGGTTCACGCCGGACTCCGTCCGTCTGCGACCAGCGGAAGGGGTCGTCTCACTCTCAGATCGAATGACGGAGCGAACCAAGTACAAGTCTATCTTGCATGCAATGCAATCGCGCACACCCGCACTGGTGCTGACACTTTCTGCCCCTCTCTCCCAAGTAACCGCTTCTACTTCTTCTCCTCGCCAACAGCCCGCTGGACCGCCTCGATGACTCTTGCGTGCCAGTCCCGGTGCGCGGCGACGACGCCCTTGTTGCCGCGGAGCGTGCGGCCGAGCGAGAAGTCGAGGGGCTTGCCGTGCATGTCCGAGACGACGCCACCTGCTTCTGCGACAAGAATAGAGCCCGAGGCGTGGTCCTGGACAGGTGGGAAGGTTGGCCGGCGCAGGATTGGCGAGGTGCATCAAGACGAGTCGAAAGAGAGAGCAGGCAGCGAGACCAGGGCGAAAGTAGGGTCAGCCGCCGTCCTCCTCGCGCGAGTTTCTCGAGACAACGGCCGTCGGCACACTCACCCAGACCTTCTCCTGATACGTCTCGCTAACCGGCAACCTCAAGTAAATGTCCCCATCCCCCCTCGCGATCGAGCAATACTTGGCCTGCGAGTCCATCCGCACCGAGTCCTTGGTGATGCCGAGCAGTTGGGCGATTCGGGCGTTCGTCGAGTGGTCCGAGTGGCCGGCTTCGACGGATTCGCAGAAGGAGGCGGAGGAGAGCGAGGTGAGTGTTGACATGGAGATGCGCGTGAGGGTCGGCGAGGTGAAGGAGCGCTTGTGGGAGGTGCAGAGGTGTCAGTATCGACGACGTATCCCTTCAAAGAGCACGAGGGCCAAATGGGCGGCTTGCATCGCTCGACTACCTCAGCCTCGAGTTTGCCAACGCACCTGGAAAGCTCCCTCGCCCTTGACAGCCACGAACAACGCGCCCTTCTCTCCGTCCTTGTTCTTCGGGTCAAGCGGGAGGTTCGGGCACCCCATCACACCAAGCACCACCTCGCCCTCCTCAATCAACCCCAGACAAACCGCATACTGCCCACCACGGAGGAAGCCCTTGGTCCCATCAATGGGGTCAAGCGCCCAGTGTCGACCCTTGGCTCCGCCCTCCGAGTTTCCCCTGTCGATCGCAGCGAGCCAGTCCTGCTCCGACTTGGGCGAGCTGGCTTTGACGCCTTGCCATGCGCGCTCTTCCTCTTCGAGGGGGAGAGACTCGCCCATCGCCTCAGACGCGAGACGGACGATTTGGTCTTTGATGGCGGATTGGGAGGGCTGGCGCAAGTCCGAGGAGTCTTCTTCGCCAATGATGCGGTCCGTGGGGAAGTGCAGCGCGAGGAGGGACGAGACGAGCGCTTGAGAGGTGTAGTCGCCGACTGCGCGCGCCAGGCGACGGGGGTAAGTCAGTAGATGATCCTGTGCCTTTTCCACGTCATTTGTGCTGGCCGTGCAAACGGATACAACGACCCGCGAGCTCGCTCGTCGAGAGAACCCTCCGCTCCACCTCCCGGAAACGACGAAGAAGACGCTCCGCCCGCCTCTCCCCGCCGCACCAGCCAGCCCGCCCATGCTCATCCCATCCAATCATCAATGAATGCAGTCTGAACCCACCGATCCCTCCCTCCCTCCCTAACCCTCCCCTCCCCTCCTCACCACCCCCAACCCCCACCGCTCGCAAGACTCACCAGTGACCGGACTCTTGTCCCTCTTCTCAACTCCCCCACTTCCCACCAACTGATCCTGCACCTTTTGAGCAAGGATCGAGGCTTTGAGGACTGCCGAGAGGGCGATTTGGCGTTCCTTTGCGTAGGGAGAGGATGACGGGGAGGACATGCTGCGCTTGTGGTTGGGGAGGGAGCGCAGGAGGTGAGTGAGACGCGTGAGAGAGGACAGGGTGGGCTTGCGTTCGGAAGCGGAGCGATGTGAGTGATTGAAGAGAAGAGGAGGATGAGGACGAGGAAGAGGAGGGAGGCTGTCTGGATTCGCTTCACAAGCACGACGAGCACAGACAAAGCCGAGTCCTCTGGCTTTGCCAGCCAAAGCAGGGGAAGAAAAAAAGGAAAACCACAGAAGTGAGGCGTCTCTCTATCTTCTCCTCGTCCTTTTATCACTCACGAAGCTCCCGACTCTCGCTCCCTCTCTCCCGCTCTCGCGCTCCAAGAAACCCGTGACCGCGCAAAAGGAGAAACGTCCAGAAAATGCTCATTTTACCCCTCATCTCTACCACTCTGCTATCCCCCCCGCACGGCCCGGGGGACACTCAGTGCTTGGCCTCGACCTTGACGTCCTGCTCGCAAAGCTTAAGGAAGTCGTCGGCGCCGAGGGTCGCGTCGTCCTCAGTTGCCTCGGCTGCGACGCCAGGGGCGGTGGTGGCGACGTCCGGGGTGGAGCTGAGCGTGCGAAGCGTTGCGGGAGGAAGGGAGGGGTAAGGGGTGAGGGGAAGGAGGAGAGAGTGTGTCAACTGGCTGTCTGACAGGTCTGGAGCGCATTGTAGGGCCTCTTCGTAGGAGAGTGCGGGAGCACAGAATCGGGACGAGACAGGCCGCCGAGTTGTCTCCGCCGGCCCCAGGACAACGCAAGAGTCGTCCCATTCTTCGGCGCCGACCGCGACCCTCTTGTCCCTCAAGCGAAGCAGCAGTCCCGCGTCGCCCGACCCTCCCTCACGCCCTTCCCTCCGTCTTGAGTCGTCCTCGCCCCCAACCCACCAACCGAGACGCGGTCGTGGAGAAACTGTTGCAAAACTCACGCCTCATAAGCAGCCAACTCGCTCGCCAACGCCTTTGCGTCCGGCACCTCGGGAGCCTTGGGAGCCGAAGGGGTCGAGTACGACTTGGTGGCACCCTGAGCTGAAGCCTGCGAGTGAGAGCGACACCGAGCGTCAGCGAGGTTCCACTCGGCCGGCCGGGAGATGGACTAGGTTCAGAGGGTGGGGGAAGGGGTAGTATAGATAGATGGTTGGAAGGGATGAACGAAGGGGGAGGGACGAACTGCGGGCTTGGGCTTGTAGGAGCGGAGTTCGCGGAGGTAGAGGTCCTGAATCAAGTCTGTTGGCACGCAGACGGCCGCTCGTCAGCTTCTTTGGACGTGGGAAAAGGGGAGCAAGAGATGAGGTCGGCGGAAGTCGCCTCCCGGTCGGACGGGCAGCGAGGGTCGCGCGCCGAGGGTAGGCGAGACGTTAGACGTAGGGAGAGACGAAACGGACCCTTGCTCGGTGCGCTGGTGGCGGAGAACGGCCTGGCGACGAGCGGGCGAGCCTGCAACGACGACCCCCTGCGGTCAGCTCTCGCCTGGTTTCGCGGTCGAGCGAGTGAGAGGTGGAGAAAAGAGGAACGCACTGCGTGGACAACGCGGCGTGCGAACATGGTGAGCAGCTGTGAGGGTGAGGATGGGTGCGAGCCAGGTGGGTGTGGGTGAGCGAGGGGCGGTCGAGGATGAGGTGGACGAGGACGGGACGTGGGAGGGTGCGAGCTGGACTGGGTACCGTGTGACAGTATACTGTGAATTACTGGCGTGCCAATCTTGCTCACCGCGGCACCTCTTCGCGACCCTCTCCCTTCGTGCGCTGTTCGCACTCTGCTTTCATCTCCCAAACACACACTCGACGATGCTCTCGACGATGCTCACCACCGCAACCCGCACCCTCCCCGCCGCTCGCATCGCACTCGCGCACCGCGCCTTGTCCGTCTCGAGCGCTGTCCGGTGCGTCACCTGTCCCCTCTCATCTCGCTCGCGGATCCGCTCGGTCTGCTCGGGATGTAACGTGCAGGTATCAGAGGGTGCAGGGCGGGGATCGACTCGCCGGACTCGTGCGCGAGAGAGGCGGGGACCGGGGGGGGGGAGACTGTTGGCTACGAAGGGAGTCGAAGGTCCCCCTCGCTCCTGGCCGGATAGAGGGGAACCATTCTGCGGCCTCTCTGTGACTCTCCTCGCTTTCTCCCACGGCACCGAACGACCCAGATGCTCACACCGAACGAAGGAACGACTCAAAACTAACCCCCCCTCATCTCTCCTCACTCTCTCGCCTCGTCTGGCCGCAGCTCGGAAGGCATGCCCTCGGGTCACAGCCAGTCGTCCTTCAACAAGCGCGAGAAGGCTCAGGAGGAGGCGTACGTCAGGGATGCGGTGAGTTGGCTCTCTTTGGCCTTTCGCTTCGTTGCGCGGTTGTACCAGCGCTTCGGGAGCGGTGGTCAAGACACGAGCGACGGGAGAGAGATGGGGGCAAGGGGAAAGAGCGGACCGACTCGCAGGACGAGACGGCTCGGTCTCTTTGGCGCTTTTCCGTCCCACCCTCGTGCCCTACCAGCTATTTCCCCCCCTCCCAACCCCCTCGTTCCTCGATCCCGTCACTGACAGCCATGCTCGCCTGCGCCCGCAGGAACGCGAAAAGCTCAAGGCGCTCCGCAAGTCGATCGCGGCGTCCAAGGCGCACCTCGAGGAGCTCGAGTCGCAGCACAGGGACCTCGAGGCGTCGATCAAGAACGGTGAGAAGGCGGCGCCGCAGTGAGCGCGCTCAACCCCGGCACTGTGTATGTGGGATCACAACTACTTGCAAAGGCTATTCGGCTTTTCTCAGTCTAGACATGTGACAGACGAGAAACCTCTCTCTCTCTCTCTCTCTCTCTCTCCTCTCGTCGACTGCTGTGCGTTCTCACTCGACTATAAGCAACTACAATGGGGTGCGCTACCACCACTGCCAACCGCGCTCTTCACCGCCAGTACTCTTGACCATCTCGTCCCGCTTCCCCACCTCGTCACCCACCCACCCTCGCTCGCTCGCTCGCTCGCTCGCTCGCTCGCAGACTCGCTTCGAAACTTGCCGCGGCACAAGCCGCAGGACATGCTGCCACCCCTGGCTACGGAGGCGGCGCGGCGGGGTCACCGTATCCGCCTGCTCAGGCTTCCGGGGCTTACGGGAGTGCTCAGCCAGGTGCGTCACGTTCCCGATTCTGTTTCCTCCTCGACGACATGCAGAGGTGAGCTGATACGAGAGAGAGAGCGGGGTTTGAGCAGCGTACGGCCAATACCAGGCTCCTCCTCCCCAATCGTACGGCCAGCCCGCCCCTCCGATCCCTTCTAATCGTCCGCAGGGACAGGGCTTGCCTTACCCTGGTGCGCCGGCTGCGCAGGGTGGGCCCGGGTATGGGCAGCCGCAGCAGGGTGGGTATGGTGGAGCGCCTGGGGGAGGAGGAGGAGGAGGAGGGTATGGTCAGCCGATGGGCCTGGGACAGCAAGGTGCGTTTCGTCGCTTTGCGTGCCCGCTCTTTCTTTTCTCCTCCCACCGACGAGGGCTGACAAATTTCAGTGGACGGTGGAACGAAACAGGATACGGCCAGCCTCAACAGCCTCCCTACGGTGGCCAACCCGGATACCCGCAGCAACAGTCCTACGGCGCTCCTCCGCCTCAGCAAGGCACATACGGCGCCGCCCCTCCTCAGCAAGGACACATGATGGGCGGCGGAACGGGAGGAGGACCGGCGTCGAACCCGCAGGTTGTTGCGACGATTTTGAGGAACTGCGTGCAGGATCAGGTTCGTCCTTTCGCTCCTTGACCTCCTCGCTCATCTCTTTCCCCAAAGTGTTCAAACGAGAACTTGCTAACCCTCGCCCTCTCCCCCTGCGCAGCACATTGAATCCTTCTACCCGCCTTCCTCTCTCGACGCCCTCGCACACCGAATCGCCCAGTCCGGCGCGCTGAATCGCATCGCGAATGAGTGGCGGCTCCCGATGGAAGTCGCGATGGATTTGGCAAAATTGGCCTTGTTTGACACGGTCTTGCTGGTGGATGATTCGGGGTCGATGGGTGAGTTTGCACGTCTTGCCTGTGTCTCGCCCGAGGCTCGTCGCTGGACGAACTAAGGCCTGACTGGAAGGAGCGCGCGACGCAGCCTTCGAGGAGAACGGCTCGAGGATTGACGACGCCAAACTCGTCGTCTCGCGCGTCGCGACCGCCGCAACCCTCTTCGACACGGACGGTATCTCGGTTCGTCTCCTCCCTCCCTCCCTCCCCCTCTCCTTCGGAAGCTGATGGAGGGTCGTTCGAGGCAGGTCTACTTCCTCAACTCGAAGACGGTCGGGAACAACGTCACGAACGAGCAGCAGGCTCAGCAGTTGCTGGGCGGGATCAAGTTTAGCGGTCTCACGCCGCTCGGCACGGTGAGTTGCGCTTGTCGTCCTCTCCTCTATCCGCTGTGCCGCCGAACGCGACGCGAGATGGGATCGTTTGACGATGTGCATGTTGTGCGTGCAGTCCCTCGAGCAAAAGATCCTCCAGCCGCTCCTCGTCGGCCCAGCGCGTCAAGGATCCCTCCGCAAACCCCTCCTCGTCGTCTGCGTCACCGACGGCGCCCCGGGAGGCGAAGACCGCCACACGATCGTGCGCGCCATCACCCGCGCCAAGCGCGAACTTGCCCAGACGAGGTTCGGACCGGACGCGTTGAGCGTTCAGTTGGCCCAGATTGGGAACGATTTGGGAGCGAGGCAGTTCTTGGGCGAGATTGATAGTCATCCCGAAGTTGGAGGACTCGTTGATGTGCGTTCCCGGTCTCGCTGAGATCTTCGCTCGGTGGACTCGAGCCTCTCTCGTCGAGGGTCGTAGAATACTGATCGTTGAAGATGGGGCAGGTCACGAGCAACTACGAGCTCGAAGCCGACGACTTTCAGAAGACTACCGGGCAGGAGCTCACGCCGTGCGTCTCGCCTACCCTCTCTCTCTCTCTCCCTCTCTTTCTCTCTCTCTCTTTTTATCGGCCGATACTGACGCGCAAAGGACGGTTGGACAGCGAGCTCTGGCTCGTCAAGCTCATGCTCGGACCAATCGACTCGAGCTACGACCTCAAGGACGAGAACTCGGGTCGCCGTTACTAGTCTTGCGCGCGGTCCGCGAGTTTGAGCTCCTCGTCTCGCGCTTTCGCTCGTTGTCTTTACTACATCATTACGTGTACTTCCCATCTCGCCCAAAACGACCCCACCGTCTCGTCTAGTCAAAACACCTCAACGCCGCGCCATTCTCGACTGTTTGCTCGCTCTGAGCTCGTCGTCAAAGAGAGAGAGAGAGAGAGTCTACAGACCATACTGACTAGGGGGGAAGAACAGAAAACGAAAAGGGAAAGGGAAAGGGAAAAGGAGAACGGACTACGAATTACGGAAGGGGGGTTATTCTCGAGCGAGTATCTTCGTGGGTATATATCTGCTTCGCTGAGTCGGCTTCTTTCCACGCTGCCTTGACGCCAGTACCTCGGCCGCTTCGATGCATCACCTCGCCTCTACTCCGACTTCCTCGTCTTACTCCTCGTGCTCCTCGCCGGTGTCGCGCCCAAAGCCTCAGGCAAGACGTTCTCCGGCGTCACAGCGCTGGTGATGTCCTTTGGTGCGACACTCGTCTTCTTCGGCGTAGTCGGTGATGACGAGCGCGACGAGCCTCCTGAGACGTGTTTGCGGCGTTGGGAGTGCATGTAAGACATGAGGAATGCGAGGGCTGTTCCGGTCCGTCCCTTTGTCAGCAACAAGGTCACACAGAAGGGGGTAGAGAGGGAAGCGAGAGCGCACCAGGAGGCCAGCCAGCGACGAGGATGTAGACTGCGTACATCGCGAGCGTGCCGTATTGCTCTTTGGCGTGCGGGGCCGAGAAGAAGATGAGCGCGGCTTCAGAGCCGGCACCGACGGGGTAGAGGACGTAGAAGGCGGTGTACCTGCAGAGACAAAGCTCTTGTCAGTCAAAATGCGCCACATGATTCTCTCGGTTCCAACAGCGAAAAAAGCTGTCTTTCGGCGGAGGACCGTCGAGCGAGACTGACCGAAGCCACTCGAGCGCCTTGATCTTGATGCCCTGCAGGCCGGTCGCGTAGTGCGTGTAGCGAATGATCTCGGCCATGGACCAGGCGGTCACCATCGAGACATAGAAGGGGGAACGGGCGACCTGTTTCGCGCGAGCGAGAGTCAGCAGCGAGCTCTCCTCCTTGTTCCGCGGTCCTCGTCGAGGCAGGAGGCGCTCTTCGCGTAGTGAGAGGGTTGTCGGAAGCGAAAGCGACAGCGCGGCGCACCTGCGGGAAGAACTCGCAGACGCCCCAAACAAGCGCGAGGCGGGATGCGATCTGCGCGACAGTCGTGCCGAGGGGCGAGCGGCTATCCATCACGCGAGCTGTATCATCAGCACCGTGTCTCTCATGAATCAGAAGGCTCGAGGGAAAGCGATACGCACACAAGACGAGTCGCCGAGTGGACAGCCTCGAGAAGGGCGGCCGTCTGAACCCACTTGACGACGTCGCCGACTCTGTGCAAAAGTAACGAGCAATCGTCAGCATCTGTGAATCTCGGCGGACAGAGCAGGCGTCCGCACGCACTCGTCGAAAGCCCCCGTCGCCCGCTTCCTGAACGTCTCGCCGACGCCCTGCAAACCCGCCCACTCCTTGATTCCGGTGTAGCCGTCTCCGCCGCCCATGTGCACAGCAACACGGAAGAGCACGTAACCCCAAGCGAGCGCCGACGCCGTGTTGTAGGCGGTCAAATACAATGTCGTTGCCGGACTCGCTGTGGAGCGAGCGGTCGCGGATTTGCCCTTGCTGGACGTCGCTGGTTTGGGAGGCATCCTAGTCGTTCAGCGGGTCCAACGAGACGAGCGAGTTGTGTGGTCGTGTGCAGACCCTCGTCGTCCTCATCAGCGCATCAGCCAACAATCCGAGAGAGGCAAGTCGGCGGCCAGAGGGTGCCGCAGGCTAGGATCGGGGGCTCTGCGAGAGAGGCGGCATTGCACACGCTTCAACAGAAGGAGGGGAGCACAACGATGACGGCTCAGGAAGGAAAGCCCTCCAGAGGAAGAGAAAGAGGTCGCAACGACGAAGAATAGGGACGATACAGGGCTGAGGGACAGTAGCGGATACAGATGTACGTAGGAGAGTAAGGGTATCCTGAATTGGAGGGGTTGCGGCGGTAGAACGGGTCGAGAGAAAGGTGAGAAGGTTAAGGTGTGTAAACACTCGCAGCGTCCTCGTCGTTCAGCTCGACGCCCGCTGCGGAAAAGACGTCGCGGATCTCGGCGTGATTGCGCGTCGTCGACATGCGAGCGGCGAAGAGGCAGTCGACCTTGTCGTCCGTGTCGTTGTACTCGAAGACAAACTCGCCGCCGAGCTGGGTCTGACTGCCAGGGTATCGAGGCATCGCGACACCGGCCTGCAACAGAACGGACATCGGTATTTGCCGGAAGAGCGATGAGCGAAAACGTTACGCACCTTGATGGACGAGGTGACGTTCTCCATGTTGCTCTTGACGATGTAGGACCCCTTCTCCGCCTCCTTTCCCATGTCCCAAGTCTTTCTTGTCATTCCCAGCGCCTTGTACAACGACCGTTTCCGGTCCGTGTACAGCGGGAACGGCGTCTCCATGCGATTGCGATATGCCGAGATCAACGATGGCGAACCGGAGTTGACGAGGAGGACATGAAGGGGAGGAATGACGGGAGCGGGGTTCGAGGGACTCCTGAACATCGTCGAGAAGGCGGTGGCGGAGAGGGAGACGAGACTGAGGCTTGTGCGATTGAGCGCCTCGACATATTGCGCGCAGAGGCCGCACCAGGCGTGGCGGAGGAAGCTGTACGGTGCAACGCAGCCGAGTCAGCACTGAGAAACCCCAGGAGAGAACCCCTAGGAGAGCATTCTAGGAGCGCACATGACGATGACCTTCTTCTGCCCGCGCTGCTTGATCAACTCGCCGAACGTTACCTTCTGGCCGCCCTCGCCGACAAGCTCGCACTCGCTCGCCGCCTGCATCGACTCCTCAGTTGGCAAGACGAAACGCTCGAACTTCTCCTTCTTCCAAACTCTCCGCCTTTTCCGAAGTAACCGCCGCGCGATCATCTTCGACCGTTCGTCGGCAGACGTGAGAGGCTCGAGGGGAGTTGGAGATATTGACGGTCCAGCAACGGGCTCTTGGCGTGCCGACGGTCGAACGGTCGTAGTCGTCGTCGTCTGGAAAGACATGGTCGGCGTCGCCGTCGCCGTTCCCGCCTCGCCCTCGCTCTCGCTCAAGCCGAGCAAACCTCCTTCTCCGGCTTCTCGCGCGCGCGCCTCATCCATTCGCGTGATGCCCTCCTCGACGAATGCGCTGCCGCTGACGCTGCGCTGCCGTCCGAGAGGCTGTCTCGCCGAGGACGGCGAAGCTCCTCCACCGGGAAGCGAAGGCAAAGCCAGACTCGGGCGCCTGGAGAATCCAAGCCCAAGACCAGCCGGCTCATCCGCCAGGAGGATTTGCTCGCCCTCCGAAAAGAAGTCGTCGTCTTCGGAGAGAGGCGAGGCGGGAGAAAGGGGCGAGGTTGGCGCATCGCCGCAGCCGCAACCTACGATGGCCTCCTCGGTATCGGAGCTGCTGAGATAGGGTGGAGAGGTGGGCGAGGTCGTGGGTGATAGTCGAGTCGAGAGAAAGTGTCGGGCGGGTCGACCCCTGGCATCCTCCTCCGTGACAGACTCTTCATCCGTCTCGTCGACATCCAGCAACGCCAACTGCCGAATCAGCTCTCCGTCCTCGGCAGCGCCAGGATGCGACAGACGGGCGTCCTTAGCCGCGAACGCGCTCGCAGGAGTCGAGGGTCGCGTTGAGACAGTTTCCTCGGTCGAAGTCGCCGAGTCGATGCTGGAGTGGGACGAGGCAGGCGACGTGTCGCCGTGGTCGACGGCTGGGCGCGTGACACGCGAAGGAAAGACGAGGCGCGAGGGCGGCGAGAGTGCCGGGAAAGGAGGGAAGGGCGGGAGTTGCGGTGAGCCGGCGTCCATCGGGACAGGCGGAAGGGAGACAGCTGGCACAGGCGTCCTAGCGCCAGTCGATCTGCGCAAGCCAAACATGGCTGGATGAAGGAGAGGTTCGCTCGAGCCACCAAGGCGGGAGGTTCGTCGGACGAAGGTCGCGGCGGGGCTGACGCTAAGGGGTGATCACCAAAATGAAATCGATCTGGGGCGGGTAGCCTAGGGGCCGCACGCGGGCGCGGGAGAGCAGCAGTGAGCGAGCGGACGGAGCGGCGTTGACGACAGTGGTCAGACGGGTCGAGGGTCACCCCTTCGCTGGCCAGGCAGCCCTGGGAGACGAAGATCCAGCCCGCAAGGATCGAAGGGCAATGGGAAGAGAGCCAGGCCTCGATTCGCCAGTCGGCCTTGACCTTCCTGAACCAGCAAGACGACTGCGCTCCGTCATTACACACTTCAGGGACGTGCGCATGCTTCGGTCATCGACGAGGAAGGTGCGATGAAGGAGGAGCATCGAACGCGGGTCAACGTCTCGACTTACGCAGCCTGGTGTTCCTTCGACACACGCGGCCTCGCGGAATCTACGAACACAGCATAATTGGGGCAATTGAGCGTCGTAGACGCTGCGAGACTTCCGACGAAGAAGCCTGAACGCACCGGTCTCGCAAATCCACCTCGCAAAGGTGCGCCTTGCGCCGCACTGCAGACGCCGGCGTTCCAAGTCGAGAGTGTCAAGCCGTTGACGCCAAGGTCGTCGAGTTCCGGCGAACCGAACGCCGTGCGAGAATTGCTTCAGAAGGACGGAGCGTTGTTGAGGAACAGCTCGTTCTCCTTGCTGGCGACAAACTTGCTGATCGCCCTCGCTGCGTTGACGACAGCCGAGTGAGGGAGCAGAGGCGCCGTCGCGAGATACAGCTCGAAGGAGGAGGTGATCTGGCAGTGAGGCAATCCTTCAGCTGAGGTTTCGAGGAGGGAACGACGTCAACGCCAAGATGCAGACTCACCCAGCCGAGCACCGCCTCATGCTCAGTGCGCAGGTATTGCACTTGCGCTGCCTGTCGCGCTGGCGCTCCGGCTGCTGCTGGTCGAGGATGCAGAGCCACGTGAAGGTGTTGGTAGAGCGTGATGAGCCTGCACGATGGGCACGTGACGTCGTTTCTCGTAGAAGAGATGGACTCGCCGTCGCAGACGCACCTCCGTCTCGCCTTCTCACCCTCGCTGCCCTCCTCGCCTCCGTACTCCCCTTCCCAGCCGCACATCGTGACCTGCACCTTGGACTTGTCCTTGTACACGAAGTGTCGCAAGCCCGGAATGGCGAGCTCTCCCAATGAGTAAGACTGTCGAGCGCGAAACAGGAGGAGCGGGTGTAAGAGGCCGCCGTCGGGAGCGGGCGGTGGCAGCGTTGTTGAGGGCGTCGCGGCGGACGACGCTGAAGGGGCGGCGAGTAGTCGCGCCTTGATGCCTTCTGCGGCGGCCTTGACGCCCAGGAACGAATCTCGTTGCGAGCTGAGCAGGACGAGCCCGATGCCATCTTCTGGAGGACCCGCCGAGCCGCCAGCTGCGAAGCGGCCGGACGAGCCGATGTCGAGAAAGGAGATGTAGACGTGGAGGAACCCTCGAGGGTTGAAGCGGGGCAGGCAGATCGGGAGCCATGATTCGGCGCCTGGCTCGAGGAGAGGCGACGACCGTGGCGGGCGCGGCGGTTGAGGGTCGCCATTCAGCGTTGGGGTCGTTGACGGACTGGGCGTCGTCGATTTACGCTTGGCGTAGATTGTCGAAAGGAGGAGGTGGAGGTCGGTTGGGTGGATCGAGTGTTTTTTCGGGCGGAGGAGAGTGACGAGACGGCCTTTCGCAAGCAGCAGGACGTAGAGGAGGTCCAAGTCGCGGATGACTTCTCTTCCGGGATTGAGTGCGCGCGCGAGGTCGTCGCGAGTCGAGGTTGCAAGTCGGTAGACTTCGATCGAGGAGAGAAGGACGGGTAGAGAGACCTGCAGTGTCGAGACGAGCGAGTCGAAGAACGGTTCGGTACCTGTGGGGTTCAACTGTGTCAATGGGACTGTTCTGGACTGAGGTTGCATGCAGCGGTACGCACCCTCCATCATCCGCCGCAAGTCGAAGTTTGTCCGCTTCGCAAAAATGGCCTGCAGCTGCGCCAGTGTGACGACGCTGAGGACTTGGAGGTAGAGGTAGTCGAGGTGCATTCGTAGCTGTGCCAAGGCGAGACGTTAGCGGCTTCGGCGAAACGTCGGCAGACACTGCACGCACGACATTCTCCGGTTCTCCCTGCGAGCTGACGACAACCAGGTAGAGTGGCGGCTTCAAAAGGAATGAGACTTTTGTCTGGCCGACGTCCACGTAGCTTCCGAGGGCAAGAAGGTTAGCTCACCGAGAGCGAGAGGAGGAAGGCGAGATGCACCGAATCTTGTCCCCCTCGTCAGCGAAGATGGAGATAATGGCCTGCATAACTCCCACGAGACCTGTAGCGGCTTCCTCATCGTCATCCCTGTACAGTGAGACGGGAGGTCAAGCGTAAGCAGTGCAGGGAGGCGGCGGCTACTCGAGGTGATGAATATTGCCGAAGAGGCCGAAGGGAGAGAAGCTTACGACGTGTAGATCAGCTTTCCCGCCGTCGATAAGACGAAGTAGCGCCTCGACAATTCCGCAAGGGCTTCCTCCCGAGATTTCGGTCGCAAGTCCACCTCCTTCTCCTCGGCCTCCAACTCGGTAGCCCTCCCCTTCCCCTCCTCGAATCGTCTTCGTTGTTCGACGGACGTGGTGGATGGCGGCGCACGAGCGAGCTGAGCGCGCAGCATGTCTCGCGGGTCTAGCTGGCTTTCCGAGCGAAAGACGACAGAGGCGGAGTCGTCGTCTGCTAGGTCGTCTTCGTCTTCGTTTTCGTCGACCTCGCCATCGTCGTAGGCGAAGGAGGCGTCATTCGAGGGTTCTGCCGTGACGGAGGAGGCTTCAGGAAGAGATGGTGAGGAGGTCCGGGCCAAGTCGAAGAGGCGGGCCGACGTCGAAGGGGAAGACGACGGAGAGATTGAGCTGTTGGCTGGTGAACGGAGGGCCGAACCATACGTTTGTGCGCCCTCGACTGCGTGCGTAGGAGCAGAGTCTCCCTCTTCACCCGCTGCTCGTGTCTCCACTAGCCCCATTCTCTTCCCAGCATACCCAAGCTCGCCTCCTCGCGCGCCTTTCGTCTTGCCTTCCCTAGCACCCTGCAATCGCTGAGCCAGTCCCTCCAGACTTGAGGCAGAGCTCGCCTGACTGCCCCCGCTGCTGGAAGACGAGCTCCTCGACCGCGCTGAGACGCTGACGCGGTTCCAACCGTCGTCTTGTCTGTCCTCCGTATCGCTTGTCGGTCTTTGTAAACTCGAGAAGCTTCGCAACGTGCGAGCCGCTCGACCCCCACCTGAAACCGATGAAGACGCCGCTCCCGCCAAACTCCGCAGACTGGGGCTTCTGCTACCGCTAGCAGCCCGATGAAATACTGAAGCCCGTCCCGGCCCATGCGGAAGTGATTCCTGCGTGGTGGTCGAAGTGCTTGATGAGGCGACGCTGGCGGATGAGGGGGTGCGTAGGCCAGCGAGAAGCGAAGGCAGAGCGGACGGTCTGGGCGACGCGGGCAGCTTCTCAGGCGAATTTGGCGCCATTCCAAAGCTGGTTAAACCAGTCTGAGCGGTACGAGCGGCAAGTCTTCCCCCAACCTCTCGCTCTGCGCTCTGGCTCTTCACCTCATATCGTTCACTCCTCACAGCTTGCGCTCGTTCGAGGCTGCTTCGGAGACACTTCAACACACACACAGGAGTGTATGCAAGTGCGTGCCATGTTGCTGGCCCCACCCGATCGCAGCGGTTGACTCTCACCGAACTTTGCAGATCCACGGTCCCCTTCGCCAGTTTGCACCCTCATCCTCGCGCCTAGCTGCCCTTCAATCTTCCCGTCCTACGCCCAAGGTCCGTGCCCGCCGGCTCGACTGTAGCAAATTGGTCCGCATCTCCCCGCGATCCTCCTCCTCGTACCCCACCGCTCTCCGATCCCTCATGACATCCTCGAACCCACAAACCCTCGCGTTCGTCTCGACGCACGAGACGTACCTCTCGCAAGGCATCCCCTCCGCCTCGACTCTCGACGCGAACCCGATCGTGCAGTTCTCAGACTGGTTCTCCCTTGCCCAGTCCCGTCCAGCCGATGTCCCAGAGCCTGAAGCGATGACCATCTC
Organism: Rhodotorula sp. ZM1; assembly: GCA_009806315.1. Taxonomy (NCBI): domain Eukaryota; kingdom Fungi; phylum Basidiomycota; class Microbotryomycetes; order Sporidiobolales; family Sporidiobolaceae; genus Rhodotorula; species Rhodotorula sp. ZM1. The sequence continues at coordinate 81,889 of QYSD01000014.1, forward strand.
TACCGTCGACCCAAAGACGCACATCCCCTCTACTCGCGTCGTCCTCCTCAAGCAAGTCGACAACCGCGGCTTCATCTTCTACACCAACTACTCGTCGCGCAAGGGAAGGGAGCTCTTCCCCGACGGAGACTACGAGTCCGAGTCGCCGCGTGGTGGATATGTTTCGATCGCCTTTTACTGGCGTGCGATGCACTTGTCGGTCCGCGTCGTTGGCAAGGCGGAGAAGGTCGACCGGGCGACGACGCAGGCTTACTACGACTCGCGGCCTGTCGGAAGCCGTATCGGCGCCTGGGCGAGCGAGCAGAGCACAGTGCTGAAGTCGGGAACGCGCGAGGAGCTGGAGGAGCGGGTGCACGAGTTCGAGCGGCGCTTCGGCGTCCCGGAAGGAACGGCGACTGGATCGGCTGTTACGGCTGGACCTGCGTCGGCTGCTCCCGCGAAGCCCGCTGAGAACGTCAACATCCCCGTGCCACCGTTCTGGGGAGGCGTCAGGATCGTACCGTTCGAGGTCGAGTTCTGGGCGGGACGCGAGAGCAGATTGCATGACCGCTACCGGTACACCAGGCCGGAGGGCGACGAGAAGAGCGAGTGGAAGATTGAGCGACTCAGCCCGTAGTGTGGCTACTGGCACACGACGAAGGATAGGATGCATGGCTTGTTCGCAGCGTGGACTTGCGGTGATGTGGGAGAGCAGATCGTAAACGCTTCTCTCACAGTCTGTCCATGCAGCCCCGTACTGCCATAGGATTACACTGTCAGGGCCGGACTGATTATGACGTCGCCCCGACCGCCTTGCCCTTTCCCTTGTCGCCAGCCTCCTCCCCGTCCTTCGAACCCTCCGTCGCGTCCGGCTTCTCAACCAATATACCGCTCGCGCCCGGGTCCTTGTCCTTCTCGCCCGCCGTCGCAGTCGAGTCAGGGACGCTGTAACCGCCGGTCGAAGGCGCAGGCGCCGAAGATCCGCCTGCAGGGTTAGCTGCCGTCGACGAGCCCTTGAGCTGCCATGCCGGAAGACCAGGCGGCTTGATGTTGAAGGGAAGGGAAGAGCCGCCAGTTGCGGACGAGGTGGAGTTGACGAGTCCGGGAGTAGCGGCGGGCGAACCGGGAGAGGGAGTAGGAGCCGCGGGAGCGGTCGGGCGGCGGGCGATGAGAAGTGACTTGAGCGACTTGAGCTCGGTCTGAAGGTCGTTGAGAGAAGCTGTCTGGGCGGAAGCTTGCTTGTCGAGGAGCTGCACGCCGGAGTTCAGTCAGTACGAGGCGGAAGGAGGAGAAAGTCTGCCAGCTTGGCGGCCTATCAGCAGTGACGCACGCTCGGCAGACTCTTGACCATCTCGTCAACCTGCTTCCCGACGTTCTTCGCCCACTCGTCCCGCTTCTGCTCTCCCTCGCGCATCTCTTTCACCGCCTGCCTCACTTCCTCGAGCTCCCTCTCGATCTCGCCCCTTTGTTCGTCAAGGCTCTTCGCGACGGCGTCGGTGGATTCTTGCAGTGTCTTGAGGAGTTCTGCGGCTTCGTCGTATTTGGCTTCGAGCGCGCGCTGAGAAGCCTCCAGGTCGGTTTCGGTTGGAGGCTGGAGGTACGGGACGAGGAATTTCTGCAGGACGGTGGACGGCGTCAGTCTTCTTCCCAATAGACAGGCCTGGCCGGGCAGTCGCAAGCCTGTCACGACCGCGCGGAGGGACTGACCTGGGCCAACTTGACGGCGAGCCATCCGACGCCTCCTCCGACGACGCCCATGATGAACCAATCCCGCCAGTCACGCTGATACTCTGCCATCTGCGCGCCGTACGGCCCAACCGGTCCCGCTCCAGCTCCGGACCCATACGCTCCCCTCTGGTCGAGTGCCGGTGCTCCTCCTCCTCCGCCTGGCGCTGCCCCGTTCGCCTGTTGGAGAGCGATTTGGATCTCGGGCTGTGTGAGGCCCTTGGATTCGAGGAATGCGATGCGTTGGGCGAGTGGTGAGGACACGGTCTGCGGGTCGCGCAAGAACGAGACGGCGGATGCGAGGAGGGCGGAGCGGTCCGCTGTGGGCGATGCCATGCTGCGAGGAGCCCTGACTGCCTGAGCAAGGCAACAGTGCAAGAGTCTACCGAGTCGTTTGTTCGGGTGGACGGAGCCGGCGACTCCCCCACCCGGGTGTAATCTCGCAAATTTGTAGTGCTGAATAGACTTTGGATTGCTAATGCTGCGAGAGAGAGAGAGAGAGAGAGAGAGAGAGAGAGAGAGAGTTCTGGAGATGCACGTCCTCCATCAAGACACGAACAGCGAGCGCGCGAGGCGTAGCGCAAGCGAGTCGTCGCGCAAGCCATCGAGCGCCTTGGCCTTCTTCTCCTTGTCCGTCGTCGCCGCTCCAGCCGCGGCGCCCTTCGTGTTCTTCACTGCCGCGCCTCCCTTCTTCCCAGCCGAACCGACGGCACCGTTCGCCCCGTTGTTGTTCGTAGCGGGCGCCGCAGGGATCGGCATAGGTGGCGCGACGATCCCGTTCTTCCCGACCTTTTTCAGGTCGACGCCGCTGAAACGCTTGCCGCCCGTCCCGCCCGTCGACGTCGAGAAGGGCGTCGTGACGCCCTTGACGTCGCCAAAGTCCCAGACGAGGTCGCCGGCGAGGAAGGACTCGACTGCGCCGTGCTCGAGCGCGGCTTGGAGCAGCGCTGGCATATCCATCCCTTGCTTCTCCGCCGCCGCGCGCGAGTCGGCCTCATTCGACGCCGCGACGTCCTCGTCAAAGACGGTGACGCCAGGGACTTTGATCCCGCACGCCAACGCAATGACCGAAGCGAGAAAGTTTTCGAAAGCGGCGAGCGGGCGCGGGATGTACGCCTCGACGAAAGCGTAAGGCGAATCGGATGGCGCGTCGAGGACGAGGAGCTCGTAGGTACCGTCGAAAGGCGGCATGTCCTGCTCCTTCTCCGGGCTGTCGAAGGCGTCGAAGCCGGCGAGGATGTGAGCGGGAGAGTGGGAGAGGTTGAACGGGTTCGGCAGGGCGCGCCAGGGGTGCGTCGAGGGCGACGGAGCCGAGACGACGAGGGAGGACGAGGAGGAAGTCGAGGGAGATGGAGGGCGCGAGAGGGCTGCTTTGGTCGGCGCCGTGCGGAGGCGGTGTGTCCAGAGATGCGCATGCGGAGGGAGCGGGAACGAAGGAAGCGGGTGAGACGGCGTGAGGCGAGAGCGGACGAGGAGGGTGAAGAACTGAGACAGGAGCGTGAGGATCGAGAGGGCATGAGGGTGTGTGAGCGAAAGCTTGAGGAACGCCCAATTGCGCTCCTGCCGCGCCGCCCAGACCGTCTCTGCGCCCATCCCGATACCCATGCCCGGCTGCGTCATCTTCCTAACCTTGCGCACGTCGTCCTTCTCCTTGCCCGCACACCAGACGACATCGAGCGCCTTGAAGACCTTCTTGGCATCCGTCTCGCCGGGCCGGGTCCACGACTCGAAAGGCGGAGGATGCGGGCCGTGCGGGACGACCGTCAGTCGACGGATCAGGGCAAGGTCGGTGAAGCGTTGGCAGCACGTCGTGGCGCAGCCGGGACAGGCGCACAAGTCGTACAAGTGCGACCACTCGCGAGGTGTCATGCTGCGCTCGAGCTGGTACCGGTACAGCCACCCGCCGAGAACCTGCATCCCGACGCCTTCCTCGCCGTCCTCCGTCTCGGTCGCGCCGGACTCTTCCCACGCGATCGCGCGAAAGGCGTCCATGATTGCCTCCTTTAGCTCGAGAGGCGAGGTGCGTCGGAGGGCGCGATGGACGCGCGCGAGGGCAGGGAGAGTGACGAGGGCGGGGTCTTCGAAGAACCGAAGGACCTGTACGAATCGCCGTCATCAGTTCCCGATGCGTCGCAAAAGAAGAACGGTCGTGAACGCACATGGTCGTGTCCACCTCGGTACGCCTTGACAAGCAACTCCTCGTCCCTCGAGATCAACCTCCTAAAGAGGCACTCGACGATCCTAACCCGTTCGACGCTCTTCCTCCCCTCGCGGATGAAACTCGCGTGGCTGCCCGTCAAGCTAAGCAGCTCGAGCAGCTCCGTCCTCCGCAGCGTATCGAGCGCGACGAGCGGATCGGGCTCTTCAGACTCGGGAGCGAGAGTTGGCGAGCCGGGTGGTCGGAGGGGGTTGTGAGGCGCTTGATCGGGCGGGGAGATGTGGTTTTTGTGAAGAGAGTGCGGAGGATGGCGATGCGAGTGGTGATGGTGGTGATGGTGGTGGTAATGATGGTGGTGCGGCGATGCGGACGAGATCCGCGGACAAGAACAGGCGGATTGGTCGTCGTCGTCTTCCGCCGCAGCGATCGACGAGTTGGCGCAGCAGCCGCACTCGGACCCGTGCAAGCCGTCGTCATCGCCGTGGTTGCAGTACGACGCGTCGTGAGAGCATTCGCAGGAGGATTGCAAGGAGGACGAGTCGTAGCCGTTTGCGGTCGCGTGCGTGCAGCGACTTTGTGGATGGAGGAGCCACAGGGCGTCTTCGGCGTCGCATACGAGAAAGTGCGAGCGGCGGATGATGACTGTGCGGGCGCAAACAGTTAGCCACACGAGCGGACTGCGGAGAAGAGCTGAACTCACGCTTGAGGACCGCCTCCGCCTTCTCCCCTCTCAGCCTAACCTCCTCCCACGCGCCTCTTGCCAGGTCCGTCCCACCCTCTCCTTCTCCACGCCCTTCCAAACGGTCCACCAAGTCCCCTCCCGCAGCGAAGAAATGGGTTCGGTGAAACACCCACGAGTCGTACGCCCGCTTCGCGAGGTCCATGTGTTGCCGGGCGATTGTCTCCCAGCCTTCGAGCTCGGTGAAGGATGTCGAGGAGGTGATCTCGGTGGGAGAAGGGAGTGGGTGAGTGCGAGCGAGTCGAGGTAGGGAAGAAACGGAGTCTGCGGTCGCGGATACGCGAGTTCGCGTCAGTCCCGCCGGCCTCGCGCAGCAAAGGGGAGACGCCGACTCACTCCAGAAGGAAGCCCTGACAAACTTCTCCTCGTCCTCGTGCATCTGACACCACCGTCTCGGGACCTTTCCCTTCCATCCCCCGACGACGACCTCTCCACAAACCTCGTCATACCGGTCCACCGCCTCACACGTCTTGACGGAACCATCAGGCGGTATCGGTGGTTCGGGCGGCGGGGCAGGCGAGCCATCGGCTGGAAGAGCGGGAGGTGGTCGTTTGAGCTTGTTGACCGCGGGGGGAGGCTGGGCGGGCACGGAAGCGGGCGCATCTACTCGTTTCTTCTTCTGTGATGCGAGACGAGTCTGTGAACGCTTCGAACGAGCGGGTGGGATGCGTCCGTTAGGGCGAGAAAGACCCGCATCTCGTCGGTTGCCGTCCTCTGCCGCTCCGCGAGCCACTGTGAGGCCGTTGGGAGTCTCGTCGGTTGCAGAGAGAGACTCGGCAGTCGACGTCGATGGCGCGCAGGCAGGACAACACGCGGGACAGCCAGGGACGGCGGTGGAGGGGGAGGTCGAGGTCGTGCGAGGAGGAGAGCGACAGGGGCGCTGCGACGGCGCAGATGGCTGGGCCATGTGCTCTCGACCCACGTTGACACTCGTTCGAGCCGGCTCGCGTGCAGCAGGACGCGGTGAGAGCGAGCGAGGGCGTGCAGCGGCGGGACAAGCTGAGTGAGGGCAAAACACCAAGTCCCGACAATGATTGTCAAACAGCGTCTGGCGGTGACGCAGATTGCTGTTCAGGCTTCCTCGAGCTGTCGTGCGATTTATGCGAGTCGAGCGGAAGCACGAGCGAACGGCAGTCGTCCCTCCCGCCCGCAGTCTGAACATCGTTCGACTCCCAGTCATCAAGTCAAATCAAAGCGTGGAGTACAACCTATGATGCTCCTGGTGCGGAGGAGGAGGGAAGAAGAAGGTGGCCAAAGGCGGGAAGAAGAGGGAGTGAAGACGCGAGTCGTCCAGTCCAGCCGCCGAATCGCCTCGAGCCAAAAGTGCGCCCTGCTCACGCCGACGCCGATGCCTCCACCCCTCCCTCCGCCTTGGGCTTGCCCTGCTCCTCCAATCCCAACTTGAAGCCCTCGAGCGCGCGCCCAATCTCTTGCGCTCTCGCGCCCACGACACCCGTGATCCTCGCTCCGGGCGACGACAGCAATCCGACCAGTTGCGCACGCAGCGTGTCAAGGCTGGGTAGTTTGCCGACCTCCTCTGTGCGCTCGAGAGTCGCCGCCTGCCGCTCGACTAGGGAGGAGAGAATCACCAGTCGCTCGACGGGGGGATCCTTCGGTCCTGGCGCGGGTCGGTTTGGGTTGGGAGTCTGGGAGAACTTGTTCACGAGCGCGAGGACTTTCGAGAGGGTTGGAGGGTGCAGGGAGGGAGAGGTGACGACTGCGATGGGACCAGAGGTGTGCGAGCGGTCGTTGATGAGGGAGAAATCGAGCGCCGCGAGGGCTTCGCGGGCCGCGTCCGACAACTGTAGAGACTGTTGCTGGTGCTTTGGCTTCTTGGCTTTGGGATCCCGTGGCTGGGCTGCGCGTACGAGAGGGGAGAGGAGACCGGGTCGGAGGACGGTGAGTTTCAGCGGCGGGGTCGAGGGGTCGGCGGGGTTGGCTGAGAGTGCGGCGAGTTGAGCGCGGAGCGTGCCCCACTCGTGCGCGTTGAACTCGCCCGGGCGGAGGAAGAGGACGACGTCGTTGGCGGTGAGGAGGTGGGCGTGCCGGCGGTAGGCGAGTTCCTTGTGCGCGGGGAGCGCGCGGGTGCTGCGCGTCGGCCGTGCAGCAGCCTGTGCCCACCGTACGTGTCCTGGCTGCACCATCCCAGCGCTGTCCGAGAGTGTGCGGGGAGATGAACCTCGCCCGTGAGCTCGAGAGAGTGGGTTGGTCCGGCGTTGTTCGCTCCTCGAATCAGCCATCCCCAGGTGAGCTGGCTGATACACTGGATAACCCCTTTGCAGAGCTGACAAGCCCACTCGTCCAACATTCGAACCATCCGCTGCGCGCGACACCGCTCACTCGCCCCGTCTCGCGCTCGCTTTGCCCGCTCGCTCGACTGCCCATCCCGCCCCCCCCTTTTTCTGCCCTCCCAGTCGGGTGAGTACCCGCTCTCTGGTTCACAATCGACCTCATACTGACGCATCCGGCTCGAGACAGCCCCTCCGTGAGTCCCTCTCCACCCCCCGAGATCCAGCTCGACCCCTCGCAATCCGCGTGCCCATCCTCCGCCCCGCCTACCCACGCTGTCCGGCCACTCTCGCTCGCTTCGGTCCGTTGTGGTGGTCAGAGATCGCTCGGGACAGTCGCAGGCTGCACAGAGCGAGAGGGAGAGGCGATGGGAGAGGGACCTGAGCAGGGGCAGCAAACTCGGGCGGCGGGCGGGGGTCGCACCGTACGCCTCGCTTGCGGACCTCGCTTGCTCGTCGGAGGGCGGGAGCGGCGCAGAGGGATCGGATGGACACCGGCGCGAGCCAGTTCGGGAGGTTTGGACCGAAGGACTGGCGAGGTCAGGTTCGGGTCGATGAGATGATGGGCAGGCAGGGCCACGACTCGCCTCGTTGGGCTCGCCGATGGCTCCGCGTGTCTCTTCAGGGCTGCACGCACGGTCTCGCGAGCTCGACGGAGCGAGGGGACCCGCTCTCTAGCGGCTTCCGGCTCTCGCGGCTGTCTGCAGCGGGACGGGGTTTTGGCAGGACGGAGCAGGCGGTTGCACAGGGTGCACAGGACTAGCCACACTGTCGCACCGAGGTCGAAGGACATGAACGGCGGATGCTGACAGTTTGTTCTCCTCGACTCGACTCGCAACAGCCCCCCACTTCTAGTCCGCCGTCATGCCTCACTCGTTCGGTATGCGCGCCCGCACGCGCGACATGTTCAAGCGCGACTTCAAGTCGAAGGGCATGATCCCGCTCTCGACCTACTTGAAGGAGTACCGCGTCGGCGACATTGTCGACATCAAGGCCAACTCGGCGCAGCAGAAGGGCATGCCGCACAAGTACTACCACGGCCGCACCGGTGTCGTCTACAACGTCACCCCCGCTGCCGTTGGCGTCATCGTCTACAAGGTGGTCGGCAACCGCTACCTCGAGAAGCGCGTCAACATCCGCGTCGAGCACGTCAAGCACTCCAAGTGCCGTGACGGTGCGTCGACGAGCTCCCCCCTGGGCTCTCTACCGAGCACTCGTCTGAGCGCTCGTGCACGCAGACTTCCTGAACCGCGTCAAGACCAACGCGGCGGCCAAGAAGGAGGCCAAGGCCAAGGGCGAGCACGTCGTTCTCAAGCGTCTCCCCGTCGCTCCCCGCGAGTCGCGCACCGTCAGTACCGAGAACAACGCCCCTCAGACCCTCGCTCCTATCCCTTACGGTGCGTCTCTCCCCCCCCCCCTTGCCCTCCATCCGTTTCCCCTCTTACTGACGAGGATTCGTGCGCGACCAGACACGACCATCTAAGCGGATCCGGATCCGTGTCTGTCTGTCGGATCGGAGAGGGAGGCACCGAGGGGGGGGGGGAGAGGGTGTCGAGTCTTCTCTGGCTGCAATTCCGAGCGCGCCCCGTCCCCGCCTTTCTCTCGAGTCGTTGCGGCCGTGTCCGTTGAAGAGTAGCATGCGGTCAAGAGAGAGAGAGAGAGAGAAAGAACGAGAGGGTGAGACAGGCGCGAGTCCTAATAGCGACGAGCGGTTCATAGTGTCGTGGCCAGCGAGCGAGCGAACGAGCGTGCTGTAGCAGCCCGGGCACTCGGGGGGGAGGGGCCAAGTTGCTGCTTGGCTGTGTGGTCCAGCACACGGGCGTTGTAGAGCATGGTCAGGATGGCAGCGAGTGTGCCGTCGTAGCCTGCGAGCGAGTCGACGGCAAGCTCGCTCGGCCCATCTCTCGCTCACTCGTCTACTCGTCACACTGCACACCCTCCCGCTCCGAGCCATGCAGGCCATCCGCACCGCTGCTCGCCCCTTTGCCTTCTCGGCACGCGCCGTCGCACGCCCCGCAGCGCTCCCCCGTGAGTCGTCGCTCGTCGTCGTCCTGCTCGCTCCTTCGATCCCGCCCGCGAAACGCTCACGCTGACGTCCTGCGTTGTCCCCGCCGTGCATGCCCCCACTCGACTTACTCTTCACTGATTGCCCTCATCCCATCCGTACCGCAACCGTCGTCCTCGTCGACACCTCGCTCCGTCTCCGCATCTGCCCGCCCAACCCCCCTCCTCATCGCTCATCGCGTCGACACCCCTGCGCACCTCGGCCCCGACGCATCGTGACTGCTTCACACGCACTCTTCGCGAATGAATGCCTCCCATGGATTCGCGCTATCCGTACTCCCCTCGCCCTCCCCTCGAACCGATTTCGCCTCGCCACAACGCCTCATCTACTCGCCTCGCGCAACAACCACCGTCATCGCGTTGTTTTTCACTGCTTCTGAACCGAACTCGCCCGCGCATCGAAACCTCCGTTCCCAAACACGACGCATCCCCATCTCGCGCCTCGCAATCCCCGCCAACCCGCCCACTCTGTTCTCCCGGAACAGTTCGCCACGCCCACTCGGCCGCCGAGTCGTACGACGACTTCAACGCTCGCTACGCCGACTTCTTCTCCAACGCCCAGGACCTCTTTGAGCTCCAGCGAGGTGCGGCCGCCCCCCGCTCGCTCGGCTCGCGGTGAGCGCACACTGATGAGGGAGTTCTTGCGCAGGACTGAACAACTGCTTCAGTTACGACCTTGTCCCCAGCCAGCGCGGTGAGTTGTCGAGGCATGCTCTCGGGGTTACCGACGCGCGACGAACGGGCGCGATTTGGCATGCACGCACGGACGGGACGTGGACGCGGACGCGGACGTGGACGTGGACGCGGGTGGATGTAGGTAAAGCTAGGACGCGAGAGAGGGAATGCTGGGAAGCAAGGCTGCACCCGGTTGAGAAGCGTCAGGCGGTGGCCGAATGCACAAGCAGGGTGGCTCAAGGACAACGCGCTGACTGTCCCCCCCCTCCTTTTTTTTTCCCTGTTCTCTCCCACTTCTCGACATCCTCGCCGACCCCTTGACCTGACCCGACTCCGCCTTCTCGCAGTCGTTGAGGAGGCTCTCCGCGCGTGCCGCCGGGTGAACGACTTCTCGACCGCCGTCCGTGTCTTCGAGGGTCTCAGTGAGTCCACGTTGGTCTCGGACGGCTGATCGGACCCGGAAACAGCGCATAGGCCGCCTCTGCGTTTGGTCTTCCCCGCCGCAGGCCTACTTGATTGACTCGCCAACCTCTCACGCCCGCAGAGGAGAAGACCGAGAACGCGACGCAGTACAAGCAGTACGTCGACGAGACCAAGGCTCTCCGCGACGAGCTCGGCATCCTCCTCAAGGAGGAGCTCTACGGTTCCAAGTAAAGGCTCTCCACCCTTTTCGCCTTCCGCTCCATCAAAAAGCGCTTCCTCCCTCTTCCGCCCGCCTATTTGCACTTGGACGTTTCTTCGAGGAGGTGTTGAAGGAGAAGGTTGAGAGGAAGGGGATTTTGTTTTGTGTAGAAGTGCGTGAGGAGGAGGAGGGGGCAAATGTCTCCAGCAGTGCTGTTTTCGGTTTCCTGCGCGTGTGACCTGATCAGAGAGAGTTGCTGTCGCCCCGCACACCAAGCCGGAACCCGTCCATCTCCTGTCCGCAATGGCGACGACCACCATCCTTCTCCTCTCCCTCCGTCACCACACTTGGCTTCTCACGCATGGACTCTCGCGCCGAGTCGCTCGGTTTCTCCGACGCAGAAGCAGAAGACGACGACGCCCTCTCCTCTCACTCGTCCTCCGCCCCTCTCGCGCCCTTCACCATCCACAACCCCCGCCCCGACCTCCCGCCCGCCCTGCCCGCCCTCGTCCTGCGCAAACTCGTGGCCGCTGAGCTGTTGCGTGTAGGATTCAAACAGGCAGACCAAGAAGCGTTGGAGGAAATCGAAGGCGCGCTGTACGAGTGTGCGGGTTTCTCTCTTCTTCTTCCTCCCTCGCTCGCTCGCTCGCTCGCTCGCTCGCGACTTTTGTTTCAGGAAACTGGTTGAAGCGACTTCTTCCCACTCACTCTCGCTGACACGTTGTGGGGGGGGGGGGAACTGAAACAGTCTTTGGTTCACTGCTCACGTATGCGCATCAGCTTGCGGAATTGGGGAGGAGACATGTCCCGACCGTGGCGGATGTCGTGAAAGGGTGCGAAGACTTGGGTGTTGGAGGGACGAGGGAGTTGTTGGCAGAGGCGAGGAGGGGGAGACCAGGTGCGTGCGGCGCTCGTGTGTGAGAACCTCGGCTCGTGTGAGATTGTGTACAGACAAGGGTCTCTTTGTGTCGCAGCTGGGGCGGAAGACGTTCAGATCGCCTACAAAGGACCTCGGGCTTTTGTCGACCTTGGCCCGCTCCTCCCCTCAGACGACGAAGACGATGACCCGCACGATCCATCCAAAGACCCTTCACTCGCCTCTCCCCCACCGTCACCACCTCTACCGCCGTTCTCGGACGACGAAGACTCGGACGACGAGTTCGAGGAAGTCGGTCCTGCGGGCGGTTCAGAGGCGGAAGTGAAGGCTAGGAAGGAGGAGGCTGCCGAGGCACAGAAGCGAGCCAAGAGGGAGAAGCGGGACGAGCTGTTGCGGGAGAAGGAGGCGCGACGGACGGAGCGGGAGAGGAGGAGGCGCGAGAGGCAGAGACGGCGCGAGGCGAATCCGATGAAGGCCGAGTGGTTGCCCGCGCTGCCGCCGAAGCACAGCTGGAAACAAACCCCCGTGAGCTTCCGCCCTTTCTTTCGTCTCTCTTTTGCGTGCGTTGGCGAAAACTTGCGCCTGACCCTCGCGCTGTCGCGTGATCGCAGGTCTACCCCGAATCGGCCGCTCCACCTCCCATTCCTCCGCCCATCTCACAGGCACAACAAGCACCTTCGGCCGCGGCGCTCCAACACCTCTCGACGCTCCGAGCCCGGCTGAACGACTCGCAACTCGTCGCCGCTTCCCTTCGAAACCTCATTCGACGAACGGCTGCCCGCTCGCTCAATGCAGGCAAGGACGGAAACCCTCCTGCAGCTCCCAATGGAGCGCCTATGGACGTCGAGAACCAGCCGCAGCAGCAAGAGGCCGATGTCGTCAACTACGAAAGCGAATGGTACGGTGCCAAGGACACCGCCAGTGCAGTCGGCGCCAACACAAAGCGCAGAATCCGCGTCTTGATGATTGGAAAGGGCCAAGACGACTTTGACGAAGACGACGAGCGGGAACGAGCGGGGAGGAAGGGGCAGAACGGCGACTGGAACGACGCGAGCAGGGTCGGCGCGGCTGCGAAGCGGCGACGATGGCTCGTGTAGACCCCGTTGTGCGCATCCAGCTCGATATTGTTACACTCTTGAGGACGCGGAGAGAGACCATGCAATTGGGGGTTGGGGGGGGGGGGGTGAATGGAAGACAAAAGGCTAAATGCGAGGAAAAAGAGGATGTACATTCCGACTGACGCGCGTAGCGATCACTCCTTGAGCTTCATGGCCGCGCCGTACCCGACCGCGACGGCGAGAACTACGACGGCGCCGGCGAGCGTGAACGGCAAGCCTTGCTGTGTCTGCGCATGGTGAAGCCCGTCAGTGTCGCCAAGAGATCAAGCTGCACCGATCCGCATGCTCACCTGGCCTTCGCCGCCGTGTACGCGCTTCGCACCGCCGAACGAGCCCGCCTGTCGCCCACCGAAGCCCTCTGCGCCCAATCGCCCGCTAACCTCGCCAATTGTCGAGTCCGAGTCGCTGGCGACGCCGCCTCCGATAGACCGCGACAGCTTGGAAGCTCTTGGCAAGGCGGTTGGTGCGGATGTGGAAGGAGGGACAGGCGTGAGCGACGAGCGTTTCCGTCGGCGGGCGGATCGGGCCTTCTTCGGCGATGACGAGGCCGAGCGCGACTTGCTGCTGCCCGGCGAAGACTTGCTGGCGGACGACGACGAACCGGAGTCGGCGTCGGCAGATCCGGCGGTGCCCAGGTCGACGCCTCCGTCCTCCTTGTCCGACGCGGACGAGTCGCTCGTGTCGTCGTCCTCCTCTTCGGCAGCAGTCAAGTCCGCCTCGAGCTTCTTCCGCTCCTCCCACTCCTCCACCATCTTCCTCAACGCTTGCCGCTCGCCCTCCCACGTCTCCCGCTCCGTCTTCCAACTCTGCTCAAACTTGTTCCGCCAAGCCGCCCACTTCTCCTCCGCCTCTTTGAGAACCCGTCCCTCCGCCTCGGCGACACGCGAATCGACAGCCTTCTCGAGAGCCGCGATGCGGTCCTCGAGAGCCCTGATAGTCGACGACGCCTCGGCGTGCTGCGAGCGCAAGGTCTCGCCAAGCGTAGTCGCCTCGTCGAGTTCGGCGGAAAGAGCATCGAGGCGTGCGAGAAGCTTCGAGTTCTGTTCCTGAAGGTGGCGCTCGCGAACCGAGTCCTCGCGCGTGGACGACAGACCAGCCCGAGCGAGGCACGCGAGAGGCAAAGGCTTGACGTGGTCGTCGGCGGGGTGGTGATCTGAGGGGGCATCGAAGTCGTCCGAGAGGGGCGAAGGACCAGTAGATGCAGACTTGTCGGCCTCGTCGTCGTCGTGAGAAGTGCCGTTTGTCCTGCTCAATGGCGCGATGATCGTGTCGACTGACGAGACGCTTCGGACATCGTCATCGTCGTGCGCCGGCTCATCTCCCTCCTCCGCCTCGAGCATTTTAGGAATCGGCGACTCGCGCCCGTTCGTCTGTCCAGCCTTGAGCGCCCCTCCGGCGCCTTTGCCATCCCGCTCATGCATCATTCGACTCATACTCAATTGTGCCTCCTCCATCTGCGCCCTCAGCGTCCCGACCTCGCGCTTGATCGTATCGTGTTCAGCCAACAAGCCCTCTAAATCGCGGATCTTGCCGACGTGCGATTGGAGCGAGGTCTGTGTCTCGGTCAGTTGCGCTTGGAGCGCGGCAATCGACTGGGCGTGCGCTTCGGAGGCGGCAGCAGACGTGGCGGGTCGAGGAGGGACGCCGGCGTTGGGAGGGATCGGAGGAGGAGGGCCGCCGCCGAGCGTGTCGTGCACCTGGCCCAAGGTCGACTTGACGTCCGTTAGATTGGCGCCCGTGTCGCGCGACTTTTGCAGCTCGCCCTTTGTACCGTCCTCGTCAGCGTGAGAGAGAATGGAGGGAAGGAAAAGGTGACACCTGAAGTCTACTCAGGACATGCTCGAAACTGAGACCGTTCTGAGCGGGGGTCGTTCGAGGCGGTGGGCGGGCTCGAGGCAGCTGCTCGCTCGAACGATACCAGTTGTTGATCTCGCTGCAAGCGTAACATCGGTCACCAGTTCCCCGTGCGAAGAAAAGCAGGAGGCGAACCGAGAGCTGGCGATGGCGTCCTCCGAATTCATGACGAGGTGAACCTTCGCTGCAACCTTGTGATGCACGACCTGCTTCGTATCCTCCGTGAGAATGTCGATGCCGAATTCCTGCGGGATGCAAGGTCAGCTTTGGCCAGCGAGCGACTCGAGCCGGAAAGCGAGACGCACGACGATGTCGTCCGTGTGCAGCTCGTAGACATCGCTCTCGGTCGACTCGGCCGACAAGCGTTCGCCGTTGATGAAGGTGCCGTTCGACGACTTGACGTCCTTGATGAAGACCTGCGCGTCGCCGGGACCCCCACGGTCAGCAAGCATTCAAGGACGTCGTTCGGCGGCCTGAGTCCTGATCCGAGAGGATTGACGAACCTTCCCCTCCTCGCTCCACACCTCTGCATGCGCACGACTGAGGACCTTCGAATCAAAGTACCCGTTCGTTCCATTCGGGATGGTCTTGGCGTTTGTCTGCCGGCCAATCTTGACGCGCGAACCAGGCGGGTCGAGCGAGATCTGCTTCGGCGTGAAGGTGCCGTTGAGAGGCGTGAGGTGGAGGGCGGGAAAGACAGTCGAGGGAGTCGCTTGAGGGGCTTGGGAGGGAGGTTGAGGTACGCTGAGACTCATGGTTGGGCGGGAGGACTCGAAGCGGCGGGTACTGCGGATCGGACCTGCAATGGTGGAGCTTCGCAGTCAGTGATCCGCTCAAGAGCCGCCTATGCCATGATGCCTCGACAATCGGATGGGGTAGAGAAGCCAGGGGACAGCGTCGTCGAGCTAGGGAGAGCCGTGCAAAGCCTCCACCAGCGACAATTCTAGTAAAGCGGTCATCCGGGCTCACCAGTCTGCCCGCGCTGCCCAAAGCCTGCCTGCGAGTCTGCCACGCCTCCAGCGCCCGGGGTCCTGGGCGTCCCGAGTCCCTGCGGCGTAGCGCTCTGCCCCGCTGGTCTCGATGGAAAATCGATCATGCCTGCTTCGCTGCTCATCGTCGACGTGAGCGGGCTGTGCGAGGTGTTCTGAGGCTTCGAGTGTCGGAGAGGAGATGAGGCGGGGGATGGGCGGGCGCGATTCGCTGGTGCACTTAGGTCGCGCTATTGTGTCTGTGTGAGCACTGTTGTAAGCTCTGCGGCTCCGCCAGTCGCCGTCGTCGCGGGGGGCGAGGTGGTCGGACGACGTCGACACTTGTCTCGCTCCTCCCGTTCACTTCGCGCTGCACAATCCGCTTGCTGGGTTGCTTGCTTCGTAGACGGGCTGAAAGCGATGGTGTCGATTTGCTTGAGCGATCACCGCTGCCCCCGCCTGCGGAGCGCCCGTTTCTCGGGTCACTTCTCTCCCTCGCTTGCTGCTCGACTTCTTGCCCCTCGAAGGGTTCTTTTCTGCGTCAAGTAGTTTTGAATACCTCGGCATCGACGGTGGTCTTGTTGGACACAGAACCTCTGTCTCGCAAGGCTCACACGATCGCAGCAGCGCATGATGGACCAACCACGGTTTCCCTCTCCTGCTCAGACCTGCAGGCTGCGAGGCGGAGCCCACTCCACCTGAGGCACCAATTGGTGCGCTCGCTGAGCCACATGTAGGACTGGCGCGACATGATGTGTTGTCGTAGACAACATTCATCACTCGCGTCTGGCCAAGGTCATTCCTGGCTCTCTTCCTTTGTTGCTATCGCCTGGACGGACTATCGCAGCTCCTCAAACAGCTTGGCGCGTCGTAGTTTCTTGGGCTCCCGGCGGGAAGGGCTGCGCTTGCTTTTCGCTCGAACGCTCTCGTCTTTCTCCCTCGGACTGCTCGCAGCATCGATCGCGCCCCATTGCTTCGTTAGCAGTGTGTTCGCAGGCTTCCTTGTGAGTGGGAAGGTGTCTTAGGAAAGCCGTCGACTGGAAGGAATGAGAGGAAAGGCAGATTGGCGGGTTTGCACGTGAAGAGGACGAAGTCGCGCCTTGCCCGCCTGCTCCTCCCCCTCTCACAGCTCATGCTCGCTCGCAGTCCTTGCTAGCCCTCACAAACGTGCACAGCATGGGGCATTCACCCTCGCGCGCGTTCAACGACGCGCCCATCGACTCCCCCACCTCTCGTCGCTCCGCGCTCTTGACTTCGTCCAAACTCCACAACGCGCCGCTGAGATTGCCGGCGCTGCTGCTGGTGGGCGGACTGACGGCTGTGGCGATTGGGACGTGGCCCTTTTTGGCGCTGGGAAGCTTGGTGAGTCTGGCGCGAAGCTCAGAGGCAGGTTGAACGTCGGAAGGGGTGCCAGTCTTTGGGACGGCACCGCAGGCCGTCACAGCGCATGAAATCGACTGAGCTGAAGCCATTAGCTCGCAGATCCCGCTCGTCGGCCTCGTCTCGCTTCCAACCCTCCTCACCTGCAGTCTCGCTATTTGTACATTGGCTTTCTGGTTGACTGCATTCTTGTGCTAACATGTTCTTTTGCGACAGTACTCCTCCTCCCCGTCATCCTCTACCTTCTCTTGGCCCAGCCCGGCTCGCCTTCTCCGCCTCTCCTGCCTTACTTCCCCGTCCTCTCGCCCCTTCGCTGCATCCGTCTCACCCTATTCGCCTTCCAAGTCCTCCTCGATGCCTATCGCTGCTCCCTCATTCCTCTCCTCCTCGACGGCCTGACGAAACGCATCCTAATCCTCGGTGGACGCGACACCGACCAGATCATCCGCGAGAACATTGTTTACATCCCATGCGACCCTCCCGCTTACCCAGAAGCGCGCAGGCTCGACGTCTACCGCCCTGAGCTTCCACCCAGCTCCGACGCGCACGCCTCCCTTGCACCGGTGATCGTCCTCCTCCCCTCTCCCGTCTACCGCCTCGCACACCTCCGCTCCTTCCCCGCGCCCACTATCGCCCTCCGTCTCCGCCAACGCGGAATCTGCGTCGTCGTACCTTCTCTCGCGTCCTATTCGAGCACGAACCCGGATGTGCAGGACGGAAGGGCGGTGGAGAGGATGGTTGCCGAGACGAGGGAGGTGGTCAAGTGGGTCGGGGAGAATGTGGAGAGGTATGGAGGGGATAGGAAGAGGGTCTGGATGATGGGATGCGGGGCGGGAGCGCATGTTGCGGCGGTAAGCCCAGCCTTCAACATCAAGCTCGCTTTCTTCGGAGGCGCTGACGCCCGCCTCGCAGCTCACCTTCGTCCAATCCGCCGTCGTCGCAGCTCGCAACGCCTTTGCGGCCGGCAAAGCGCAAAAGGCTGACGAGCGGAAGAAGAAGGAGGGAAAGGTCACGGTCGACGATAGCAGGGGGAGCAGCCTGCTTGGCGCGCCTGCTGGAGCTGAGGAGTGCGCGCTAAAAGGTCAGGCAAGCGGTCTCAGGTGCGTCGAGCGTTTCAGCGCGGCCATGGATGAACGCAGCTAACTCGAGCTCGGCATCATCGCAGTCGCATCTCTCCGCCTGAACCAACCTTCGACGACTCGGAAGACGACCCCGTCGAAGCCATCCTGCGCCAATCGCGCTCTGCAGATTTCCACCCAAGAGAACAAGGAAACCTCGCGCTTGAAGCGCAAGAATCTGATGTCGAACTCGAGCTTCCGTCCGGTATTCGTTCCGCCAAACTCTTCACACTCGAATCGCTCGCCTCCACCTACAACAAGGGACCTGCTGCGGACGTCCACGCCAATGAGCCCGAAACGTCGTTTCAGTCACTCGCGTCGTTCCGCCTTCCTCGAAGCGGGAAGAGGGTTGAAGTGCGGGGCTTGCTGCTCGTCGGTGGGACGTACGATGTCGTAAAGCAGGGGAGGTGGGAGGAGAGGCAGGGGGTCGAAGAAAGTGAGTCTTCGGGCGGAGATGCGAAAGGTCGTCGGCAGCCATCGCTAGTCAGGCTGTGTGCGATTGTCCTCGGACAGCAGCAATTGGCTTCTTTGTACGTGTTTTGATCATCGCTGACGGACTGCCTTTCGCTACATCTGCAGTCTCGGCTCTCCTGCGAGTCTGCGATTCTTCCACCCGCGACATCCTCCAAGCCTGGTGCGTGCATCAGCGGTCACTGCACTCATGCATACCACCCACTGGCGAGTACACGCTGATATTAGCCATGACTCTCGACGCACAGCCCCTCTCACCTCCTCTACGCAGCCTCACCCCTCGTCTCCTCCGCCCAACCCCCCTCATTCTCCTCCCTCCTCCCCTCTCAAACTCTCCTCATCCACGGCGGCGCCGACTACCTCTCGCCCTACTCGCAATCCGTCCTCTTCCGCAACTTGCTTGTCGGCGCTGGATGCGCAAGCGAGGATGTCAAGGTTAGGCTGTTCAAGAAGATGAGTGCGCTCGGAGGGGTCGAGAGTGAGTCGAGATCAGCTTCCTTGCATGCTGTGGCGAGTAGATATCCTGGGCTAGTGGCTTGCGCTTCAAATTGCCGCGATGAGAAACGTTCAGAAGCTAACCTCGCTTCCTCCGCCTCCTCTCCCTCGCAACCTTCCTCCGCCCTCTCCTCGCAGGTCTCATGCACGGCACGCAGTACTCGGCGCTCGTCGCGTCCGAGGTTGAGTCTGTGGTGCTCGCAGACACGGAGGGCGACTTTCAGCGAAAGAAGGAGCGGAGGAAAGGCAAGGGTCGAAACGTCGACGCTTGAGCGTGTTGTGCTAGTCGTTCTATATGTTCATTTGCTGTATTAATGCTTCCGGAGTGCTGTTCAGTCCACTTTTGCTCATCGCTGTAAATTTGCTTCGTGACCAAAGTCGAGCTTGAAGAGGAGGGGGAGGCTCGTCTCCGTGCCCTACGCCAGCTTTTTGCCTGCTGGACTCGCTTGATCCTTGTTTGAACTGCTCTCGAGCCCCTAAGCGAGCTGCGCGGATACCACGACCTCGCACACACCGACTCGAATCCTCCTCCCTCCCGCTCATCAACTCGACTTCGACCTCGCTTGACAGGCCGTCGAAGAACCGCAGTCCTCGACCTACAGAGTCCTCCATCTACTCTCGTCACCCTAGCACCGCTCACAACCTTTCAAGCCTCGTCCTTGGTCCCTCTTCCCTCCGAATGGCCGCAACCGAGGACTTTGGCGGCTGGCAGCCCGCACCAGGCGAGTCGCCCGCCGAGCGCGAGAAGCGTCTCAAGCGGGAGAAGCGGGCGGCCAAGCTCGCCGAAGTGACTTCTTCTTCCGCCGCCCCTCGTCCTCAGTCGAACGGGAAGGGCGCCGAATCGTTCGGGGGTTGGACGCCCGCACCGGGAGAGTCACCGGCTGAGAGGGAGAAGAGGCTGAAGAGGGAGAAGCGGGCGCAGAAGATGGCCCAGCTGAACGGCGGTTCAGGGGGAGGACAGGCGAGTTACGATGCTCCGCCTCACGTCGGCTCATCGGCGCCGAGGGAGAGTTACGGAGGATGGCAACCTGCACCCGGCGAGAGTCCGGCAGAGCGGGAGAAGCGCCTCAAGCGCGAGAAGAGGGCCGCTATGCTCGCTTCGCAAGGCGGCGCACCTCCCACCGATGTTCTCTCCGCCTTCGTTCCCCCGCCGGCTTCGCTCTCGACTGCAGTCCCTCCCGCGTCGGACGCGGGAACCGCCGACACCGTCGCGAAGAAGTCGAAGAACGTACAGAGCTTGACGACGGCGCGGCTCAAGTACCTCAAGCGGAAGAAGAACAAGCGAAAGGCGAAGAAGGTCGCGCAGCCTAAGGGCAAGAAGCGGGCGGAAGATGTGGATGGCGGCGAGGGCGACGAGAAGATTGTTGTGGGTCAGAAGCGCCAGCGGGAGGAGAGCGACAGCAGCGACGACGGATCGGACGAGTCTGACGATGAGGAGGGCAAGCCGGCACCATCGTCGACCTCGACAGGACAGACAAAGTGGCCGGAGCTTTCGGAGGATCAGCGGATGGCCAAGCTCGACATAATTGCGCAGAAGAAGGCGGAACGGCGGGAGAAGCGGCTGGCGAAGAAGGCAGAGATCAAGCGGATCAAGGCGGAAGGCGGAGTTGTACCGCCGCCGAAGCCCAGGGTCGTCGAGACGACCAAGCCCCGGGTGCGGCAGACGGCGATTGTCAAGGAGCCGACGCCTCCGCCTGTCGAGGAAGAGAAGCAGGAGCCGACGGAGGAGGAGCTCGCTGAGCAGCGGCGACAGGAGGAGATCGCGGCGAGGAAGGCGTTGAAGGCGCTCAAGAAGCAACAGCGGCGACTGCCGGAGGAAGAGCGGAAGGCGGCTTTGGCCAAGGCGGAGGCAGAGCTTCTGCCGCCTCAGCAGGACGCGAACGGCGACGTCTCCATGGTCGACAGTGCCGATCATGAAGAGAATTCGAAGCTCATCCTGACGGCACCTGGCGCTACCGTCGACAAGCCTGCGCTACCTCGCTCTCCATCTCCCACCGCTCCCGCTTCTCCTCCCGCCCCTCTCTACCGCTTGCCGTCCGCGACTCGTCCCGCTCCTCCGTCCGCCAAGGTACTCTCCGCGCTCAACGTCCACCGGTCAGTGCGCGACAAGCAGGTTGTCGACCCAACACAAAAAGTGTCCATCGGCGACAAGTTAGGCGAGGACGGTACGGGCGTTGGTGAGCGCGGCAGGAAGCGGCTGAAGGGCGAAATGGGCGTTGAGGAGTGGTTTGCAGGTGTGTGACAATCGATTCAGTCGTCTCTGCTTCGGAAGCTGATTCCGCTTCTTCACGACAGTGCAAACGGCCGTCCTTCCGCTGCTTCTCCCTCCTTCTGCTCAGCCGCCCGCGCTCTACTCTCCATTCAACCCGCCTCGCGACGTTTGCGTCTCTGCGCCAACCGGAAGTGGCAAGACGCTGAGCTACGTCGTCCCCATCGTCGAGGTTCGCAGCGCTTGTCTCGCTTTCCCGCTGATTTGTCCAGCTGATCAAACCTTGCCTTGACAGACTCTCCAGCAGCGCGTTGTCACTCGGCTACGCGCGCTCGTGCTGCTTCCGACACGCGATCTCGTTGGTCAGGTCCGCGAGACATTTGAGCAGTATGCGAAGGGTACGGGTCTGAAGGTACGCCTTGGCCAAGCCGTTATGTCGTCGTATTCGGCTGATGCGCTCGATACATAGGTCGGCGTCGCGACTGGTCAGCATCCCTTCTCGCACGAGCAGAGCGTCCTGGTCGGCGACAATATCCCTGCGTAAGCCCCTGAATCCTCTCGCACGCTCGCCAATGAGCTAACGTCTCAATTCTTGCGCAGGGATGTCGAGGGCGGTGTCAGCCAAGTCGATATCCTGATTGCAACGCCAGGTCGTCTTATGGACCACCTCAAGTGGACAGCAGGCTTCTCACTGCAGCACCTGCGCTTCCTCGTGCGTCATCTCTTTTCTTGCGTACCTGCCGCAGTAAACTGACTATGCCTCAACAGGTTGTCGACGAAGCCGACCGACTGTTGACGCAGTCCTTCCACGACTGGCTGCCGACCGTTCTCTCCGCCCTCAAGCCGTCCTTCTCCCCGCCTGCACTTGGCAACGATG
This sequence comes from Rhodotorula sp. ZM1, assembly GCA_009806315.1. NCBI lineage: Eukaryota > Fungi > Basidiomycota > Microbotryomycetes > Sporidiobolales > Sporidiobolaceae > Rhodotorula > Rhodotorula sp. ZM1. Next base: position 103,506 of record QYSD01000014.1, read on the forward strand.
ACCATTCGATGTCAGCAAAGCGGGAAAAGCGGATCAAACGGACCGCGACGGCGATCAAGAAGGCCGACGCGATGGCGCCGAGCTGGTGGGATGCGGAGGGTAAGGTTGGACGAGTGGCGAGCGATCTTGACGAGCGGTGTCAAGGCTCGGTACGCTCTTGTCTGTACTTCGTCGCTTTGCGACACTGCTGACGCTTGCCTCCCACCCTTTCGCAGTGCCAGAAGTTGCTCTTCTCGGCCACCCTTTCTCGCGACCCCGCCAACATCGACGCCTTGCATCTTCACCGACCGGTCTACATCTCAGTTGAAGATGCGCTTGACCCGCATGCGGAGGACGAGGCAATCGACAGCGAACTCAAGTTTACTTTCCCTGCCGAGCTCTCCGTGCGTCGCTTCTCCTGGGCGCTTTCGCATATGATGCGAGGCTGACCTTCCTCGTTTGTCGCAGGAACACATGATCATCTCGCCCGCCTCGTATAAGCCACTCTACCTCTTCCACCTCCTGCACACCCTCTCCATCTCGTCGGCGCTCTGCTTCACCAAGTCGGTGGAGTCCACAACCCGTCTCGCGAAGCTCGTCGAGTTCTTTGAGGAGGCACGAGCTGTTAACGGAGACGGGGCCGAGACGAAGAAGGTCGTGGTCAAGGCGTACTCGTCGGAACTGGCAACGAGCGAGCGGAACAAGGTCTTGCGGGAGTTCAAGAGGGGCGAGGTGCAGATGTACGCTAGACTTTCGCTCACAGCCTGTCTAGATAGCTCCTGACGCCGCTCAATGTCCACAGGCTCATCTGTTCCGACCTCATCGCTCGCGGCATCGACATCCCCAACATCTCTCACGTCATCAGCTACGACATTCCAGTCGACATGCGCAAGTATGTGCACCGCGTCGGTCGCACTGCTCGTGCGGGCAACAAGGGTGACGCGTGGAGTTTGGTGGAGGAGCAGGAGGTATGTCCCTTCGCCACCAGTCTACCCCGAGCGGTGTTGCTCAATCTCTACCTTCCCCCAGGTCGCTCCTTTCCGCTCCATCATGGTCAACGCGCAGCACTACCAGAAGATCCAGCGCGTCAAGGTCAAGGATAACCTCGTCGAGCCGTTCGTTCCGGCATATCAGGTCGCCCTCGAGCGCCTCAAGCTGTACTTTGCGACAGGGCGTGCTCGGGAGCAGTCGGCGGCATAGATGAGTGAACCATAGACCATCGCAACGCAGCATCTAACATCGCATCGTGAATTGACCGGGCAAGCTGGTTTTGAAATGAGGAAGTGTTCGGCTACATTTGCTCAATTCTGGAACGAAGAAGGATTGCTACAATGTGCTGCAGTCCCGCCGCCAGCGAGATGCGAATGCCCGAGGATACAACATCAGTCCGTCGATGCGTCTGGCAGCCTGCCCCAGCTCGTCATGACCTCCTCATCCTCGCCGTCTTCCGTGTCACTCCAGCGGCTCATTGCACGCTTGCCCTGTCGCGCCTCGACGAGCCTGATCGAGGCGCTCTCGATGTCGTCGACTTCCGAGTCGGAAATGTCGCCGCCGACACCTGCAAAGGACGAGTCGGACGTTGATGATTCCGCCGACGCGGTTGACGAACGGTCTGCGGGTAGTCCCGGCAGCGGAATGGTGGGAGGCGGGACGAGCGCCGCTGAAGCGGCGAGCGATGGAAGTGAATGGCTTGGTCTCGTAGGCGTCTTCAGGTCGTGGTCGAAGAGGTCGCCTTGCTGGAGCATCCGTAGAGGCGACGGATTCTTCGCCTTCGCCTGTCCGGCCATTACTGGCATGTCGCCGAAGACGAGCCCAGTGGGCGCTGTGAGCGAGCCTTTCCTCCTGCTAGACCCCGAGGCAAAGAAGCCCTTCGGGCCGGCGACGTCCGAATCCGACTCGCTCGTCTGCCCCTCTTGCGCTACAGCCGATGCCCTTTGCACCTTTCGCGCAGGCGACGCCGGCGACGCAATCTCCTCTTCGACGCCTTCGACGACTTGGCTGTTCCCTCCGGTGGATTGGCTCCTCCGCTTCGCGTCCGCCGCAAGTTGCGCAAAATCCGCCCCGCCAGACTGGACAACGGGCGGGATGTAGCAGCCGAAGCGGTGATGGCGTGGACTCTTCGGCTTGTGCGCGACGCCTGGACCGACGGAGAAGGAGACGGCGCGGTTCATGATGCCCTCCTCGTCGATCGAGAACTGGCGGTTGCGCTGGAACGGCGCCGTTCCGGGAGCGTACGACGAAAGGCGACTCATGCGCTGCCGTGACGAGGGAAGATGGCCTTGCTCAACGGCGCCGAGGAGATCGGTCGAGATAGGCGGCTTCGAGACGAGCGCCTCGAGGTCGAAGGGAGGATGCGAGTCCATCATGGACGTAGCGACGGACGAAACGGAGAGTTTGCCACGCCGAGGCGTAGACGGTGTGGTCATCATCGACGACTCGGATGACATCGAGCCGCCCTGAGACGAGCCCTCAGACCTGTTCGAGAGCTTGCGGGGCGGAAGAGGCGCTGGCATCGGCGCATCCGTCGGGACGAAGCGGTCGTTGCTCGGATCGACAGTCGAAGTTGGAGGATACATGCCAGATAAGTCTGCCGGTGCAGGCGGAGGGGGGACGGTACCGGATGACGAACCGGTCATGCGATAGTTGAGAAATGTCGCTGCCGTCGTGCTAGACGTACGAGACCGTGTGGGCGTCGCTTTGGGCGGAGGCGTCGGCGTCGCAGGAAGGGGCGGGATGGCGGATGAAGAAGCAGCGAGTCGGGCTCGCAGTCGCATCTCCCAGGTCGTGTAGCTCCGCCCAGCCTCATCGACGGATGGCATACACACCCAGCTCACTTCCACCTCCTCCGGTCGCGTGTACCCTCGCAAGCTAACAGTCAATCCTTCCTCTGGCACGAGCATCACACGACCGACCTCCCTTTGGGCGCTATTGCCCTCCCGCACGCTGATCCCGATCGACGTACCGGCGTCGGCCGTTCGGGTGGGCACAACCGCAAACGGGCGACGACTCGAGACCGAGGGCGTAGGGGGCGCAAGGAAGGCATCGTCGGTTCTCACTTTTCCCGCCGCGCTCGAAACGCTCTTCTGCCTTCGCTCGCGGCTCTTCAGCGCTGCCGAGCTGGAAGCTCCGGCCCCCTCGAGCTGTGCCGCGTGCGAAGGAGGAGGCGAGACCCTCGAAGGTCGCCTCGACCAGCTGCTCGCAGTCGCAACGGCGGGCGTAGCGGTTGCGGACGAGGCGTACATCGTTCGAGGTCGAGATGCCAGACTTCCGCCGATTTTGCGTGCGAAGGCGCCCTGGGGGATCGAGGGCGACTCTTCGGAAGTCGCGCGACGATGAGCAGGTCGAGCAGAGCGGGAGGTAGGCGTCGCGGGTCGGGAAGGAGGGTCTTGGTTGAAGTATGCGTCGAGAACGCTTGCTTCGAGCGAAGCATAGTGGGCTCTCTCAAGAGGAGGAGTGGATGTCGGTGGCCGAGCGCGCGAAGCGAGCGAGATGTCGGGGACCTCATCGGGATAGGCTGAGGACGTCAACTGAGATGGCGCGAAGGAGGGAAGAGCCGCTGCAATAGCAGCTTGGTTCTGCAGCAGCAAGACGTTGAGTTTGACAGAGCAACAGGCGCTAAGAGGAGCAAGCCGCACCTCTGCAATGAGCGAATCCACCTTGCTCCGCCTGCCCTGCTCCTTCTTCGGGTCCTGCTCGCCCTTGTCCTTCTCCGGCGTCGTCTCCTTCTCCTTCACAAACATGCTTTTGAGCGGGCTCAAGAACGACGAGTGTGTCGAGTTGCTGACCTTGATCGGCGGAGGCCGGCCTTTGCTGATCTTTCTCTTCGCATCGGCCGGCGGTGCAGGCGTCGCAGGCGCAGTCAAAGGTCCAGGGTCTCGTACTGCTGACTTGGCGTCGTTCGGTATGGGAGGAACGGTTGCGGGCGGGATGTAGGTCGGCGCCGCGTCAACTCGCGAGATGACCGGGTAGGAGATGACGTCTCCCGAGATGTGGTGGAAGGAGGCGCTCTTCCGTGAACGAGTCGCGGCCGGTGCGGAGGTGGAGAGAGGTGTCGCGGAGGACTTGAGGCCGAGAGAATTGGCGAAAGGCGCAAGGGACGGAGGAGAAGAGAGGGAAGGGGAGTGTCGGATCCGCTGGTTCGAAGACCGTCGCAGGCCTTCAGTCTGGAGAGTGGTCACTTCGGCTGCAAGCAGCAAGCTCGTCAGCGTATCCTCAAGGAGATGAGCCAACTGTCGCTTCCTGCGGGTGGACGAAGACGCACTCATGCCAGACCCGCCCAGCTCCTGCGGCAGGAGAATACCACCCAATCCTAGTCCCTCCGTCTTGGCATGTGCGGGCGAAGGCGCAGCCGTCGCCATCATCTCGCCAGCCGACCGGATTCCAAGCCTCGTCGTCGTTCGCAACAGACACTCCTCGATGTCCTCGGCCTCCGGGGCTTGTTGCTGGACTTCGAGGGCTCAAGGACGACTGTGGTACGAGCTGCGGCCGTGCAGAAGGTCGCCGGGATCCTTCAGCGGTCGTAGAGAGATCGCCAGCGATGAAGGCGATGCGAGGGTTCGTTTGTTGCGCGAGTCCGTTGGCTCCGAGCCATTCATATTACAGTACTGCAGTATCCCTGCGCAATTAGCCCCAAGCGACGCAGCGTCGAAGGCAGGTCTCGCCCACCAGCCACCCTTGCCTCTTGCGGTCGCTTCTTCGCCTTGCGCTCTCTTTTGCCCCGCCGCTCACCCATCGCAAGGTTGGCGCTAGTACGCTCACAGCTGTCGCGAGAACACGCCGCGCGCTGGTTCCTTCGGCGTCGTCGCAACCCGCAGACGATCCTCGACCTGCTCTTCCGCTCGACTCGCTGCCCGGTGCGATGCCCACAACATCGACACCGAGCCCCGCTTGCAACGCCTCCCGCCAGCCCGTGCGGCCGCCCTCCTTTCGGTAGAGGAGGGGGACTGCGCCGCACAGCTTGACCCGTCTGCCCATGCATCTTTACGAGAAGCGCCGCGACGATGCTGCTGGCCCGCAACCTTCAGCTGGCTGGACCAACGCTTTCTTCAGCCGACCGAGCTACGCCCTGGAGGTTGTCTTGGCCCGACGAAGACCTCGACGGAGCGTCCCGCCTCGTCATGGGACGCCAAAGTCCGCCTCTTCGCAGACCTGGAACCGCTCGCTCTCCTCGCCTCGCACTGCGCAGATCGCTACTCGCCCGTTCCCGCATACAGCATAGCCTTGTGCTGTGCCTCGCCGTCCTGTCAGCGAATGAAGGTCGCGAAGCCGTCATATGTACAGCTGCGCTTGATAGAGGAACTCAAGCCTAACAATGTCGCTGCTGTCTCTTGCAGCTGGTTCACGAGTACGTCCAACGATCTGTTAATGCACGGGATCGATCCCGTTCCCTCGTGACTCCGTCGCTAGCAATTGCGAAGGTCGAGCGTCTGACTTCCCCTCCTGCTTAACGCCGTTGCGTGCAGACTGTCAATCAATCGTATCGCAAGGCCCCACTCGCCTCAGCGCGGGGCAACGAGCTCCGCGAACTGCTTCGACCGAGCTGGTTGGACGACTTCGTGCGCCTCAACGACGCCGGCTTGTCGTGGTAGTTCTGGTGATGCGGCAGAGCGTCGACACGGTCATTCGCCACTGCTGCATTACCCGTATCGATATCAACAGCCCTGCACAATGCGTTTGCTCGTCAGCGATGAACTTCGCTCCGCGGAGACGGCATCAGACTCACACCTGGTCCTCCGGGCAATGATCCACCTTCGTGCTCACAGCCTTCCTCACTGCACTCTCGAGGGCGCGAACGTCGTGCAGTGTTGCGTCGCCGCCGTCGTGGAACCTCGCTCTGAGCTTGAGCGTCGCAAAGGTGCTGGTCTTGTTAAGGCGCCAGATGCGGAGATCTGCAGCCACGCGATCCATCAGCACTTCAACACGTCGAAGGCGAGCAATCAGCACGCACCGACGAGGGTGAGCGAGACCCGCTCGCGAAGCGAAGTTGGCAGCCACGCTTCGTTCCCGCGCTTGAGGAGCGAGCGGACAGCATCCGCCTTGATTGGGTCGAAAGCGTGCATCAAAGCGAAGGAGGAGCTCGTCACTGGAATATCGACGGACTGAAGCGTCAGTGCTGAGAAAAGGGAAAGGGACTGGAAAGCGTGGAGGTCGGCCAGCGTACCTAGAGGAAGCGCGTGCTTGAGGATCACGTTCACCACGATGAGCGAGCAGATCGGGTCGACGTAGACGACGCCGTTCCAATGCTTGACGAGGCCCGAAAAGCGAGCGGTCTTCGGGCCGAAGAGGAGGGACGCAAGGCCGTCGACGATAATGGCTACATTGCCGTAGGCGTCCTGCGTGCACCTAGAGTTAGCGGCAAACCACGAGAGCGAAATAGAAGACCTACGCCGAGAGCGTGCCTCGCCAAAGCAGATTGTGGCATAAGAAAGCGCTGGCGAAAGCCGGGTCCGACAGCATGCGAGTGCCCCGAGTGGCTGTCTCCGTCGGATGAGTCGTCGTGTGAGTGGTCCGACTGCGATCGCGGGTGCGAATGCGTGTGGCCGGGACTGTAGAAGGCGCTGATCGAACTGCTGCGGTGGGAAGGAAGCGAGCGGGCAAGCGAGTGAGGGGTGTCCATCGCGGTCTGCCAAGATAGGGCTCAGCCAGTATCTGTCGAAACGGCACCAACGGACCCACCTGCAATAACCGAGCCCTGTATGTCCACGGGTGTACCAAGCTCTGCGCGCTACGTCGACCTTTTCGAATCGAGTGCTGGCCATGCGAATGAGCGTCTTCGAAGAGGTAGATATTGGCGATGTTCCAGGCGAGCGCCAAGAGGCCGAGACCGATGACGACGGGTGGAAGGAGGACCTCCTCCGCCGAATAAAACCGCTGCAGCGATTCCAGCGACAGCGTCAGGCAGAGCGCAACCAGCAGCGTCCCCTGGATCAGGTTGGCGATGAGCTCGACTCTGGCAAAGCCGAAGGAGAAAGCTGTCGTCTCGGTCCCGTGCGTGCGGTCGACGTTGGCGAGCTGTATGATCGCGAATTCAGTGGAGTAAGCGTCCGCCAAGGTTCGGTACTGGCGCACCTCGTCTGCATACAGCTGGACAACAAACGCCGCCAGGTCATTCATCATACTGAGCATAGACGGAATGATGGTTAGCTTGACCATGCGGAGCGTGACGGGAGGAGACGCACTGATAGCTGTCCGCGACAAGGCTCATCACTTGCAGCTGGTAGCCGACGACGATCTCGCCGACCATCATGACGGCCGTGATACTGCGCGACGAGAGACGAGGTAGCGGACAACGGCGAGGAGGAGAGGAAAAAGACGCACGCCATGCATATCCGGACCAGCTTGATCTCCTTCTCCCTCGCGACCTGCGCAGCGCTCTTGTGCGTTGCTGGAGGTGTAGACTGGCCCATGGCGCGCGACGAGAATCGACCGCTGGAGGCTGGAGGAAAAAGGAGAAGGCAGAGGAGACGAAGCACGCGCGTCCATGCTCCGTCGGGTTCCGAGGAGATGGAAAAGCATCAGGTGGACCGCCGAGGGCATGAGAAGTGGATGGAAGAACAGCGCTAAGGACGTCAGGCGTGAGACCTTCGCAAGCTCCTGTCGCATCGTGTCGCTGATCCCGCACCGCCTTCGTTCTATTGTGAGCGCACTGGAGTACCGCTCCGGTCGCAACGACTTTTCCTCAAGCGAGACCGCCCGACGGCAGGTCCGCCGCCCTTCTCCCTCTCCTTCGCAACTCTTGTCCTCCGGTGAACATGGGACACGGCCACTCTCACGGGCACTCTCACGGCCATTCGCACGGGCATACGGATGGTCACGGTCACTCGCACGGCGAGCCCTCGCCGTACGACCGGGATTGTCAGGTTCCTGCTTCAGCAGCGATCTGGTCGTTCATGGCGGCCTTCGTTGGCGGCTTGTCCTCCGTGTCCCTCCCAACGCACATCGCCGGATACTTCCTCCCGCAAATCTCGCAGACCGTCCTGCTCTGGACAACAGTCGCCGTCTCAGCGGGGTACGCTGCGCTCTGCGTCTCGTCGTTTTTCCGGGTGATGGAGGAGGCCGTGAGTGCGGGATACAGGGCGCCGATTCGAGACCGGTTCAACGAGAAGAGTGACGAGGGTAGGCGGGCGAAGGAGGTGTATGACGAGATGGAACGGGACTGGCAGGGACGGATGCGGACTTTGGCGCGGATCAACTGGGCGGCAGCTGTGAGTTCGCCAAGTCTGCATGAGCGACGCGTCAAGTACTGACGTCAGATGCCCAGGGAACGCTCGCACTCGTCGTCTGCCTTTCCGTCGCCCTCTTTGCGCTCGGGTTGCGCTTCTCCCTCGACGAATGGACAAAGTGGTGGTGAGTGCGCTTGTCTGCATAGGTCAGAAGGAGGTTCACTGAGCGTCGCTTGTCAGTGCCGCGAATGCTGCACTCGTCGTCGATTCGAGCGGAGGGAGCCGAAACGCCGTTGTCCAGACCAAATGCGAGGAGATGCACCTAAACCAGACGTACCTTGTCCTTGGGTTCGCTTCAGCCCTCCCTGAGTGCACCGAGTATGTGCTGACCCGCACAAGATCGCAGCATTCCAGGCCTGCTGCTCGTCCTCGAGTTCCTGCGGTGCAGCAAGACGCACGCGTTCCTTCGACTCGCGCGGGACAGGCCCCTCGAGCGTCTGCCGCCAATCAGCGACACGCCGCCGCGTATACCGTCGATGCACGGGCATAGCGGGCCTGCGAACGATTGGCCCACATACGAGCTCGGTCGCGTGAGCCGGAAGCGGAGGGAAGAAAGGCGCAGGAGGCGGGCTAGGGAGTGGAGCAGCGAGACTGAGAGCGCCAGCGATGACGAGAAGCGGCTGCTCGCCGTATGAGCCGATGAGGGTATCTGCGAGAGATGGACGGTCAGCCGCGACGGCGGTAGAGAGTCGACTAGAACGTGCAATGCATTCCAGACCTCCCGAACCCTCCATTCCCACTCTACACGGGATCAGGCAGCCGCCTCCAAACGCTCCACTCCTTTCCGCCCTGGTTCCGCTCAACCTTCCTTCCCTCCTCTGTCCGCTTCTTGACAGCCTCCATAACTGCCCGCTCCCTTTCGCGCTGCAAATCGCTTCCCTCATACCCAACAACACCTTCGCCGCTCGTCAAGCCGATGTTGTCGATCTCCTCGTCAGTGAGGCGCTGAAAGAGAGGGAAGGCGCCGATGTGCGAGGTCATCCAGATGTGAAGGTCGGGGACGTCGGTGATCGTGTAAAGTAGGCCTCCGGGTCGAAGGACATAGGCGTACTCGGCGAGGAGAGTGGGGCTGCGAGCGAGAATGTCAACCATATGGGGCAAAGATGGCGAGAGAGACGGGAGCGCACGAGATGATCCGCGCCTTGTGCTTGCGCGCCTTGAAGTGAGGATCGGGGAAGAGGAAGAAAATCTTGGAGAGCTGCAGAGCGCGCGCAGGTGAGCGAGTGCGCAAGGGAAGATGCGAGCAAGTCGACGCACCTGTCCCTTCTCAAAGAAGTTGGGCAAGAACTTCATCGCGTTCGCGCGTAAGACGCTGACGTTGTCGTACGCGTAGCCCTCGGGTGGCATCAGCTCGGGCTTGATACCCCTGACCTTGCTCTTTTTCCCGTTCTTTGCCTGGACCTTCTGTCGCTTCGCTGCGGGCTCGGCATCCTCCTGCGCGCCGCCTTCCGCGGCTGCAGCCGCCACGTCTTCCGCGTTGTCGGGGTCGACAGAGCCGGGGTTCAGCCGGAGGGCCCGGATCTTGTCCGAGACGTATTGGGTGACCTGAACGCGGATTTCGAGGCCTGTTTCGCCGGTAGTCAGCTTGTCTTGCCGAACCCGTGCGGGAGATGGACGCACCCAGCATCAACGTCTCGGGGAAGAGGGGCGCAAGCGAGATGCTCAAACCGCCGAAGCCGCATCCCACGTCCGCAAACTCAACCTTCTTGCCCTTCAAATTCTTGCTCCCCTGACCTTCCATGGTGGGCGGCTCAAAGAAAGCGGGGAAATGGGTCGACCAGTCCATTTGTGCGGGCGAAGAAGGGCTGTAGCGAGAGCAAGGTGGCTTCATCAGTTACGAGGGTAGTCGAGGGTGAAGAGGATCCCGTCTTCACTATTCGAGGTGGTGGATGGAGAGCGGGTTTGCGTGTGCACGCTGGCGGTAATCGCGTTTCTGTTTGCACCGCAAACGGCTTCAGCGAGCGTGCAAAGACGGGAGCAATTCGAGCGCACCCTGGGCATGCCAACCTCGCTCGTCGCGGCGCCTTCGAACAGCGGGAGGCGGTCTGTCGCCTCGCCCTTGGCCCTCTGATTCTTCTTGCGTCCCATCCTGAGCGCAGCACGAGTTGACAGCGAGTCGACGGCGACTGACCGTTTCCCGGCATTGCATGGGCGAGCGCTTTTATTCGCCTCGACCACTCACGGCGCCCGCTTAGAGTGCCCTTGGTCACCTGCGACGAAACCGGAGCTTGCTTGGAGTCACGGCGATCTGCTCTCGTTGCGCCACCCTCGCCTGTTCGGCCCCCCTCGCTTCTTCGTCAGCTGTCTTTCAGAACTGTTTGAATCAATGGGAGAGGGTTGCGAGGAGCTTGAATGGCAAGAGAATCCTCCGTATCTAGCTCAGCCAGCTGACAACGCCGTGAACGGAGTCGGTCACGCTCGAGTCCAGTCCGAGGACTTGCCGCTGGACCGCCTTTCCCTCCTTCCCCTTCGCTACTTATTGCTCTTCTCGTTCGGAAGCGGCGCAGACGGTTCTCGGGCAGCTCCATTCTCCTCACGACCAACCTACCACGCGCAACCTGCTATCTGCTCTCCTTTTCCTCTACTGCCGCTATTTCCATCTCGACAATCTTGAAGATCCACACGGAGGCGGACGCTTGACACGGCAGAATGAGCGACATAAAGTGCGTGCACCGCCGAATTGCGTTGTCCAGCGCTCCTAACTTTGCCTCCTCCTCCCCAGGACGAGTATTCCGTACGATTCGCCCGAACTCCATTTTGACTGTCCATCGAATGTCAGTAGCTTCGAAGTATGGAAAGAGGCGGTACCGATGCTGGGGAGGAAAGGCTTCGAGGCGACCGGCGCGGGGTGCACGGCTAAGACGAAGTACAACGGTGAGCGGAGCTTTCCGGGATGTACGGAGCGCAGAGCACTGAACCGCTGACCTATGGTACGTAGGCACGCACGCTTCCTTCGGCGGCGGAGTCGGCCCAGACGGCGGGACATGGGGTTGTAGCGGTGCATTCCAGCCCCGGCCTTTGTGTGCGAACTCGGCTGGACTGCTCACCTCGCTCACGCTAATCCTCATTCAGCGGACGACGGCAAATCCTTCGTCTGGCAGACGGTAAGCGGCCTGCGGGATTGGACATATGTGCAGCTGTGCGCCGCCTTTCCTCTTCCCCCCCGTTTCTTCCCAGTTCCGCTGATTTCCGAGGTGTCGCCTCTGCCCCGCCAGATGCGAGTGGAAGAACATGGTGCTAGAAGAGTACGCTCGCGCTTCCCCTCAGTGTTCATTACCTACTGACGGAACTAGGTTCCGCAGGCATCCACTGGTGATCTCGAACAACCCAGCTGGCTCTTCCATCATTTTCATTTCAGACTTTACGGACTATCTAGAATACAACAGTGATGGGTGCGCCGCAACACTTTCAAGTCCTTCCAAATCGGCGCTGACCGCTGACCTTCTTGTCCTTCTCCTCCCACAGCAAGACATCCGTCGTCGCACAATGGGGCACGACCTCTCGTCCCACTCCCACCGCAGTCGCCGTCGACACGTCGAACAATTCGACGGGCACAACAATCAACAGTTCGTTCGCAACCTCGATCGAGACGAACGCCTCAGGTTCGAACTCGCTCGCTGGATCCGCCTCGACAACGACGATGCTGCTCTTCATCGGGGTCGGACTCGTCCTCATTGTGGTCATCTGCCTCGCATTGTGCTTGTGCTTGCGGTCGAAGCCGAAACAGGACGTTACGGATCAGGCGGAGCGGAGTGTTGGAAGACGGCCGCGACGCAAGACTCGCCGACGAGTCTCGAGCTCGTCGGCTGGCTCGGAAGACGGAGCCTCGCTGCTGGGGGAGGGCAAGCGGGATTCGTGGGACGTGAAGTCACGGCGAGACGACGCTAGACAAGCAAGATATGTGGATTAGCAGGCTGTAGCGAGAGACGACGACTTCAAGGGTCTATGGGCGCGTCGAACAACATCAAAGAGTCTTGAGAACCCGTGCAGGGAAGGATGAAGTAGGACAGACAATGCTAGGTGTTCAAGGCGGTTAAGGGAGAGCTGGAGGACTGTGCTGCTCCGCCTGACTCGCCGCGCTGCTTCTTGAACAGCTTGCTCGCTCTGTTCTGTGCAGAAGATGGCGGTGGCGGGGCAACGCGAGTCGGCTTCTGCGGTTTCTGGGCTGGGAAGCTGGGTGAGGCTGGCGAGAGAGGCGGTGAGAGGATGGTGGGAGTAGTCGCGGCCGAAGCGCTTGCTCTACAGGTTGGAGGGATGATGTCGGAGCACTTGATGTGTACCGAAAGGCTGCAGAGTATGGAAGAACGTCAGCCCGAGTTGAGCGAAGCGAGATCGCCAGGGTGTTCTGTGGCCGTGATCAGCACAGCCGAGAACGACTCACCCGCAGTCGTCGCAGCTCAAGTATGCCTTCATCAGTCCGAGCTTCTTTTCGCACTGCCCGCACCGACCTTGCGTAGGCTGCGACGGACTGGCGCTTCCGGCTTCCCACGTCGCACGCTTGTTTGCCGCGCCGAGTCCTGCGGAATGGTCGGCGAAGGAAGCGCTGGGAGAGGGGACGAACGAGCCGAAGAAGCGCTGTAGGCCGGGTCTGCAGGAAGTAAGGGCTGTTAGCGGGCCTCGAAGCAGGAGAACTGCGTGCGAAAGGCACCTGATAAGCGAGAAGCGATGCGGCGCCTCGTGCGGGACGTCACCGTCGTTGATGGTCGCCGTCACGTGCTGAAGCGTCAAGTGGAAGACGTCGCGCTCCTCCTCGTCTTCCTCCGGGGTTGTTCCACCCACAACGGCTTCGGCAACCGACAGAGTCGACGTCCGCGCCGTCAAGAAGGATGCAGAGTCCTCGAGCTCCTCCTTCAAGCGCGGCGGAGTCGGTGCGATGATCGTGGGTGCTCCTCCCCCCTCCTCCTCCCCTGCCTCGTTCGAAGCAGGCGACCCCTCAGACGCTGAGATCCAGCCTGGCGGCAGACGCGGCAGACTGCTATCGCTCTGAGCGAACAGGTTGCTGCCGCTGGAGCTACCGAGTCGTCCGTACGGACCGCTAGCCCCGATCCGACTTGCGATGATTCTGCTACTCGGCTTGACGACGCTCGTCGAGTAGTCGGTGGCGTCGTCCGCAGTATCAGCAGCACGGAGGTTGGCAAAGTATGCCGAGTCGGGACGCATGTCGAGCGAGTCGATCGGGACGTCGGCGTCTACGACGGTGAGCAGAGCCTCGTCGTCGTCTTCGTCATCTGTCTGACCTCCCGAGGTGGGCGTGCGCGCCTGGCCACGAAGGAGAGCCGTGTGGCCAGGTCCGCTTGACGAAGGGAGATCGGGAAGGTCACAGCTGGAAGAGACGAACGAGCTGCCGAGACGGAGGTTGATTTGCCCCTCAAAACTGGGAAGGCGAGGCGCAGAAGGACGAGTCGAGCCGCGGCCGAGACCGTTGGCGTGCTTGATCGACCCTCGCTTCGTTGTTCCGGCGAAGGAGACGCTTCCTACGTTGGCGGCCGCCGAGTTCGTCCTGCCGCGCGAGTGAGCGTCCGCGCCGCCCAAGCCCTGCGCCTCGAGCTGCGCAACTTCCAGCTCGACGTCACGCAGTCGCCGCAAGATAGCCTTTGCATCCGGCCGCTTGTTTGGGTCAGTCGAACAGCACTCGAGTGCGAGCTCGACAAACGAGGTCGGCGCGTTCGGCGAGACGGACGACCAGACTTCTTCAGCCGAGATGCCGTAGTCGGGGAGCTGGCGGACAAACTGGTGTTGCGAGGCGAGTTGGCGAGAGGCGATCTCGACAAGGAGGACGCCGAGTGAGAAGATGTCGGTGCGGATGTCGAACGGCTGACCGAGCAGGATCTCTGGAGACATGTCTGCGTGCGATCCCGGTCAACCGGCGCTCCTCATGGAGAAAGACATGACGACGCACATCCGTCCGTCCCGCACAGCGTCATTCTCTTCCACTCCTCATTCTCCGCCCCACCGCTCGGCGCGATCCTCGCCAATCCAAAGTCGCAAATCTTCAACCGCTCATTACTCGTGACAAGCAGATTCTCCCCCTTCAGATCGCGGTGCATAGCGTTCCGAGCATGCAAATAGGCGATCGATCGAGCAATATCAATGGCGAACGAGACGCGGAGACGCCATGGGAGCGGAAGAGAGCGGTTGAGGATGAACTGGCGCAGGTTGCCACGGGGGAGGTATTCGGAGACGATCAGGATTCGGGGGCGAGGGGAGGTGTTGGAGACGGAGGGAGGGGCAAGGCAGAGACCGAGGTATTGGACGACGTTGGGGTGGCGAGCCTGCTGCATCACTGCGGGTGAGGACGCCTCGGTCAGCTCCGTTGCGAGCAGAGGGACCGACGGACAAACAGCTGATCTCCCTCGCCAAGTACTTCTCGACGTCGTACTCTGTACTCGGCAAGACCTCCTTGATCGCGACCTGCGAAACGGACACCTTGTCAGGCCCTATATCGTAGGCGGAAGAGAGAAGCCCGAAAGACGAGCGTACTTCAACACCGAGATACTCGCCCTTGTAGACGCTCCCAAATGAGCCCTTGCCCAGTCTTGCCCACTCACTGCGCTAAGGAGCCGGTTATCATTGCCTAGGTAGCAGGGCTGCGGCTGAGATGGATGGAGAAAGCACCTCTCATCGTTCAAGTCCTCAAAGCGGATTTTGTCGAACCGCACGCCTGGTTGGCCCTCCTTCGATCGGTCCTCAGTACCGTCCATCATCCTCCTTGACACTGTGTTTCAACAGAGGGCGAGAGAGGCGAGGCAGGGGTGAGTTGACCGAAGCAAGAGGAGGTGCGAGCGAGAGAGGATGCGATAGGCGGGTCAAGCGAGACGGACGAGAGCTGTGGCAGTCCGTCCAAGTTCCGAGCAAAGTAAAGCGAGCACTCCCGAGCTGCACGAGCACAGTGGAGCGTGGAAGCGGTGTTGATAAACCCGGATGATGAGAAGGTGGGGAGGGAAGAGGAGGTTCAAGCGCGCCGTCATCGGCTGATTCGATCAGTCAGGTGGCGTCCGTGGCTCCTGTTGGCGAGATGCTTGGTGTCAATGTCGAGCCCGGTCCGCTGTGAAGACGGCGGAGTAAGTATTGTCGAGGAGACAGCTCGACTGGCAGACAAGGCAGAATAGGACACGCAAGCAGGTTCAGCCAGGTGTCAGGCCTGCTCCCCGCGTGCTAACAAGCGAGCTTCGAGCAGCGGTCGATGCAGAACGACAGAAGAGGTGGGCACCGACTTGCGGAGCCGGAGACCACGCTGAATGCGCGCTGGGCCAGTCGACATGCACGCTGGGAACGAATCCTTTGCAACGCAGCACATCCCCAACTGTACTATAGTCTGTTGCAGATTTTGGGCGAAGAGCCGATGAGTGCACGAGGGGGGGAGAAATCTACGCTCGCGAATACGCCGTCCGTTGTGTCTGCTGGAGTCTCGACAGCTGCGCCTAGCCAAGAGAGACCAAGCGCGAGCTAGCAGGGAGGCACCTGAAGCGAGCGATGTGTTGCGGAAAGAAGAGAGAGGAGCAGGTCGAGGAGGATCAAAGGGCGTCTCTCCTGCTCCGGGGCCAGTCGAAAAGGATCAGCTCGTACACAGGTGCATTGCCGCCCAACTACACACGACCGCCCGCCTTGGACAGAGCACGAGAGAAATCCTTCCGCCGCCGTGAAACTTGAGAGGTTCAGGCATGCCCGACGCTCGTTTGGTGTAAACAAGGTTATGGGTTGCGGCGAGCGCCTTAACGCATCCACGCCCCCGGTCCGTCGCCCGCCGTGGCCCGGCACCACCCTAGAGTAGGCGGTCCGACAGCGAGCGAGGCGTCGAGGGCGAGGGAATCGTCCGTTCCGCAGGGGCTTCATCATACAAAGCTGCAAACGTGCGGGACACGGTCAGCACGAAGCTCTGCAACCTGCTGGAGACGAGCATGGGGCGCACTTTTGACTTTGGAAGGATTGAAGAAGAAGAAGAGGGGAGAGCGCGGTCGACGAGAAGTCATCCAGCGCGGCGCGACATCGCAGGAAATCGGCCGAGTCGCTAAATCGATCCAGTACATAGTAGAACACCATACAGGTCTGTTAGATCAGCAAAGAAGGCCGTCGTTGTCGGGAGCGGCGCCATTCGTCTCCTCGTGAGCTTGGTCATTCACCATACGACTCACTCTCACCCAGAGCGCCAGACTTTGCCCCGCTAGCTTGTTCGTTCGAGTACACGATCGCCGCGAACGCTCCCCCCGCGAACGAGCGACCGCAATCCGCTCGGTCGGCTTCCATCGCGCGAACCGCCACTTCGAACGGACAATTCAGCTTCGCACATCCCGTAGTGGATCGTGTGGACTCGCAGGACTGCTAGAACCAAGGTGAGCACCGCCTCGAGCATCTATGGTCTCGTCGAACGCTGTTGTGAGGTTCGGCATTTCGTCGCAAGTTGGCACGAGGATGAGACAGCAATGGCGGCGCAGCGGTGCGGCGTGCCGGGCGATGAACCCGTCCGAGTACTCGATGCGTGGATTTTCTGAGCGGGCGCAGGAACTGGAGAGGGTGTGCGCCACCTGCTGAACCGTCTCGCCTCGTCCCGAGAACAACCTCATCGCGTCTAGCTGCAGAACGGCTGACGGCTCTTCGTCGATCGCAACAATTCGAACAGTTCTCTTATCCGCCGACTTGCCATGCTGCGAACACAGCTTCGCGTCTCCTCGGCCCGCCGTCTCCCCCTCACTACCTTCCCCTCCCGCATCTCCTCTCGCCATGCCGCCACTGCCCTCCGCCGTCCTCCGCCAACCGAATACGTCTATGACGGCGGTCGACCACAGCTCTACTCGCTCCCGACTCTCCCGCCCATGCCTCCCCCTCTACCCGTCGATGTCGAGCCGACTGCGACTCGACGAGACACTCGCTACGGTCTCGCTGTCGAACCAGGAGTGACTCTCGCACATCACGCACCAGCGGCGCAGGAGCAACTCGCCATCTTGGGCGTGTGCCTGTCGACGGGCAACTTGAAGCGGGCGGAAGAAATCGCAAAGCGGATTGTCGTGGCGTGGAAGCGCGCAGGCGAGGCGGGTCAGCTATCGAACGTCTTGTCGCCGAGGATTCACGCCGACTTCATCAAGGCGTACCTCGGTCGTGCCTTGCAGCCTGGGATTACGCCTGCAGAGGCGAAGGACGCCGTCCACCGGACATGGACCTACTTCGACCACCTCTTCGAGCAGCAGTGGAACGTCGTCGACCCTATCAGTCAGCGCAAGCACGGAGTCTCGGGCGCAGTCGATGCGACGGTCATGGCGACGATGCTCAAGGGTTTCACCGCTCTCGGTCCGGCCTTTTACAACCCCTCGCCCGAATCCGATCCCGAGCGTATCCTCCGTCCCATCACCGCCATCCTCCCTCTCATGCCCAAAGCCGGAGTCGAACTCGACGAGGTTCTCCGCGACCCCATCTTTGCGCTCGACGCCCCGATTTACTTTGGCAGCGTCTCGCGAACGGCTGCGGTGAATGCGCTCATCGAGACTGGCGAAGGTCGAGCAGGGTGGGGCAAGTTCAAGGACGCCGTCGCACACTCTGCCGCCGAGGTAAAGCGGTTCGAGGAGGGCCGCGATGCGGATTTTCCTGCCGAGAAGGAGAACGTCGCCGAGGTTGCGCCGGCTCAAAGCGTACGTTTCATCATCTAGTGATTGTTTTGATCGAAGACTGATTTCACGTGCCACCCGCAGGACAAGGAGAACGTTTCGCTCGGTATGCTCAAGCACAACCTTCGCGGCTTGGCCGTCAACACCGGTCGAGACGGAATGCCGCTCTCGACTCGCCAACGACTGCTCGAAGAGTCGTCGTACGACGCCGCCCGCCAGCTTTACATTCACTCGCGCGAGCAGCTCGCGCAGATCGGCAAGGACGAGGGCAGCCTGCAGTCGAACTGGATTCAGCAGCTCATGTTTGACTGGCACAAGAAGCTGGTTACGGCGCTCGAGAAGATCGCGGCCGGCGAGCGCAAGGACATCGACTCGGGCTTCCGCGACCAGGACCTCGAGCCGTTCCTCCAGCTCCTTCCAGTTGAAAAGCTCGCCCTCATCACGATCATCGAGGTCATGCGCATGTGCGGCAGCGGCACGTTTGCCGCCGACGGCATGAAGACGACCCGCGTCGTCCTCAACGTCGGAAGGGCCGTCGAGAACGAGCACCACGCCGATGCGCTTCGTGACTCGCTTTCGAGCAAGAAGTTGCAGGAGGAGCTCGCGAAGATTGAGTCCCGCGGCGTCGTCAACGCAGACGGTTCCGTCACGCCTCGCTCGCAGACCGAGTCGCTCGGGATCCTTTGGCGACGCGAGCTTGCCAAGCGCGAGGAGGAGGGCGACTCGACGTGGCACCCGAACTGGACGCAGACGATTCGCGCACGTGTCGGCAGTGTCCTCGTGTCGGCATTGATGGAGATCGCCGAGGTCGAGCGGACCGTCAAGCACCCGAAGACGGGCGAGCAGGTCACCGAGAAGCAGCCGGCCTTCTCGCACGCGTACCAGTACATGCGCGGCACCAAGCTCGGCATCATTAAGCTTAATCCGGCCGTCAGCGAGCGCCTCGACAAGGACCCGCTCGACATCACCCTGCATCCTCGCTTCCTCCCCATGCTCGTCAAGCCTAAGCCCTGGCTCACGTGGAACAGCGGCGCCTACCTCCTCCACCAGACGCCGATGATGCGCACTAAGGAGTCGGAGGAGCAGGTGCAGTACCTCCAGCAGGCGTCGGACAATCATACCCTCGACATCATCTTCAGCGGTTTGGACACGCTCGGTGCCGTTCCCTGGAAGATCAACCGCAAGGTCTTCGACACCGTCGTGCAAGTGTGGAACTCGGGCGACGCATTCGCCGACATTCCCGCCGCCGCGCAAAAGCTGGAGATTCCGACGCTCGAGATCCCCAAGGGCGTCATGAGCGACCCTCGCGCGCGCGACAACTACCGCCGCCGTGTCAGGGAGCTCATGCAGCAGAAGCGCGCGGCACACTCCATGCGGTGCGACCTGAACTACAAGCTCGAAATCGCCCGCGCCTTCCTCGGCGAGACCTTCTACTTCCCGCACAACCTCGACTTCCGCGGCCGCGCCTACCCCATCCCGCCCAACCTTTCGCACATCGGTGACGACATGTCACGAGGCTTGCTCCTCTTTGCCGAGAACAAGCCGCTCGGCGAGCGCGGTCTGCGCTGGCTCAAGATTCACGTCTCCAACTTGATGGGCTTCGACAAGGCCAGCTTCGACGAGCGCGAGGCGTTCACGATGGAGCACCTTGAGGACGTCTTCGACTCGGCCGACAAGCCTCTCGAAGGACGCAAGTGGTGGACCAAGGCCGACGACCCTTGGCAGTGCCTCGCGACCTGCATCGAGCTCACGAATGCGCTCCGCTCCGAAGACCCGACCAAGTACGAATGCGGCCTGCCCATTCACCAGGACGGCACCTGCAACGGCTTGCAACACTACGCCGCTCTCGGTGGCGACATCAACGGCGCGCGGCAAGTCAACCTCGACATCGGCGACCGCCCTGCCGACGTCTACTCGGGTGTCGCTCACATGGTTCAGGAGATCATCACGCGCGACGTTGAGAGCGGTATCGAGGAGGCCAAGCTGCTCGACGGCAAGATCACTCGCAAGGTCGTCAAGCAGACTGTGCGTGGCGAGTTCCGGCCTTTCTACGTGACCCAGTGCTGACGGTATCTCGTTTGCAGGTCATGACGACCGTCTACGGCGTCACCTTCATTGGCGCGAAGAATCAGATCGAGCGTCAGCTTAAGGACCGCGGAGACGTTCCTCCCGAGAGGCTTTACAAGTGCTCGATCTACCTCGGCCGCCTCGTTCTTGACTCGATTGGCGACCTATTCAAGGGCGCCGCCGCTATTCAGACCTGGCTCAACCGTTGCGCCCGCCTCATCGCCAAGTCGATCCCGCCTCAGCGCATCGAAGCCGCACTCCAACACGAGAAGCCGGGAAAGAACAAGACGAAAAAGGCATTGTCGCTCAGTCGTATCCCAAAGGAGCAGATGACGAGTGTTGTCTGGACGACACCGCTCGGTCTTCCAGTCTGCCAGCCGTACCGCCGCCCGAAGAAGAAGCAGGTTCAGACCTCCCTCCAGACCGTGCACATCTGGGATCCGTCCATTCCCGCCGAAGTCGACCCGCGCGCCCAGGCGACGGCCTTCCCGCCCAACTTCATCCATTCGCTCGACGCGACCCACATGATGATGACTGCGCTCGCTTGCAAGGTGCGCTCATTCGTTCTCGGCTTCTAGTCGACAGGATGCTGATGCCTTTTGCACTGCAGGGCAAGATCGCATTCGCCTCCGTCCACGACTCGTACTGGACGCACGCCTGCGACGTTGACGAGATGTCGACGATCCTCCGCGACACATTCATCGACCTCCACTCGCAAGACATCCTCGGGCGCCTGCGTGACGAGGTGAGTGTAACGCGAGCTCGTTAACGTGCCCGTTCGCTGACCCGGCTCTCCAGTTCGTCCACCGTTACGCCGGCCATGTTGTCCCCGTCTCCAAGATCCCGCGCGGTCTTCGCGCCGCTACTGCCGCCGAGGCCATCAAGGAGGCCGAGGCGCCGCCCAAGCAAGTCGACTCCCAGGCGGCCTCGGAGCTGCTCGAGGAGCTCGAGAAGGAGGACGGCGTCGAGGAGCTCACGCTCTTCAACCAGCCCAAGGTGGAGCGCGCCAAGCCCAAGAAGGCGACGAAGAAGGCGGACGACGAGTCTGGCGACGAGGCCGTCGAGGCAGGAAGCGCGGTCGACCGGACCTCCCACGACCTGACAGGTGGCAAACTCTTTGCCGCCTCTGTCGACTCGAAGCTCGTCTACCTTCGCGACGTCCTGCCTCACCCGCCTGGCAAGGGCGAATTTGACCTCGAGCGCGTCCGCGACTCGCCTTATTTCTTCAACTAGACGTCGGTTCCCTTTCTCCTCCCATGTAATCTCTCGCAGTCCACCCTCGCATCGTCTCGATACCCCTCTGCTTCGCACTCGTCTCTTCGCACTGTTACACCCTGTCGTTTGCCTAGTAGACTAGCCCCCTCCCTCCCCCCACTCAAATTAACGAGCGTGACGAGGAGGACGTCCAGGTTTGCCCGCGTCTCCACCCTCGGCCTGGTTCTCTATCTCATCCTTGTGCCACAAACGAAGCTGCAATCGCCTCGAGGCAGTTCTGCCTTGCATTCGAGAACGAGAACGGGCTCGCAACGGACTCATCGGTTTCGAAGTTCGAGAAAGAGGGAAGGACTACCAAGGGCTCCGAGAGTCGAGGCGAACTAGTGATGCGGACTCGAGAACGCTGCTTTCCCGTTTCTGGCTCTTGTTCTTCGAGCTGTTCGATGGATTGCGAGACAGTCACTTACTTGACGGGTACGCTTTGTCTCGAGAGCCTCACTCTCCCCTCGTGACTAACTGAGCGGGCGGCCCGCGGGAAACGGACTCCGTCGGAGCGGCGAGAAACAACTGAACGCGTTGCCCACCTCTCGTTCGCGTAGAAACGGCTAGATCTTGACATGGAGGCGCTCCCGACGACGTCGATCACCTTGCATTTGTCGCAACTCGACTCCCGAGTCGTGTGTGCCGAGCCTGCAGTGGCCCGCGACAACCGACTGACCGACCGCAGAGCGCGAATCCGAACCGACAACCCGAAAGCCAGCGAAGAAGCGAGAGCCCAGTCCAGCAGGCCTGAGACGAAACAGCAGGAGAGACTCACTCGCCGTCGTCGAGAGCCTAGTGGTTATGAATTTCCATTCGATAGACACGCAAGAGAGTCGAGAGCGAGTTCTAAAGGGAGATGTTGACAACATGTGTGGTGGTGGGTGTGTGATGCGACGACAGGTGGATCGAGACGGCAATGCGGGCGGGCGAGTACAGGCGACATGGATGCGGGCTGGGCGAGTGAGCCGAGGTATGTGGATGAGGTGGGGTGGCGATACATTCTGATACGGGGCCATGGCGAATCAACAGCGAGGCAAGGCGAGAGGCGCTAGAATTATGGCTGATATAGAGCGAGGAAGGCGCAGGTCGGAATATAAGGATAACGAGGCGAAAGGCGATTAGATACGGAAGGGAGGAAGAAGAACGCCCAGCGTTCAGTGAATCATGTGCTCGTCGGGATCGATGCGAGTGTAGTAGCCCCCGGTCGTGGGCGGCGTCGGGAACTGGTACGGACCCTGAGTCGCCTCGTCGTGATCGTCCATGTCGGCGGGCAAGACGACCGGCGGCGGGAGCTCGACGCGGTAACTCGCTTGCTGGTTGCGACACGCGTCGGCCCAGTCGTCGCTCCAGATCGGGTAGTAAGCCGTGTACGCCGCCTTCGTACCAGCCGACAGCGTCGACGAGGTCGAGTCGCAGTTGACCATCGCTCCCGCATTGTCGTCCGCAGGCCCGGCAACCCGGACCTTGTGGTTGGGCGAGAGACCATACTGGCTCGTGACATGCGGAGGGTAGGAAGGACCGGTTGGTGTCGCAGGGAGAGACGATTTGCCAGACGAGGACGACGACGAGTCGACCGAGGTCTTCCTCCGTCGCGAGTTGGGCAGCTGTCGAGCCGCAGACCGCGGCGACCGTCGAGTAGGCGACGCCCGTCGTCGCTGAGTGGGCGTGACAGGCGAAGGCGGTGTGTGGAACACTTCGTCGCCGTCGCGTATCCAGTCCGGGTTCGACTCGAACGACGCGCGCGACTGCGGTGGAGGCGTCGAAGGCGCTTCAGGGCGTTTTCGACGAGAGGAGACGGGTTCGCGAGGAGGAGGGGGAGGAGGGACGACAGGTGTCGGTGCTTCGCGGCCGGAGCGCCGCGGCGTCGCTGGAGGAGTAAGCGGCGTTCGCCGATGAGGCTGGGTGGGAGTCGTAGGCGACGAGGGAACGAAGGCTGCGGGGGAGAGGCGATGTCAGCGGACGAGTGCGTGGGGGGAGAAGGTCGGCGGGAACTTGCCCTTGGTCCAAGGCGTCCGCTGCGGCTCCTGCTGTCGCACGTCCTCATCAAACTGCATCGCGTCCTCAAACTCGTCCTCATACAAGACGTCCTCGACCTCGTCATCCGCAGGCTGAGACGCCGGGACGACGACCTGCTCAACAAGCGCCGCCTTCTCCCTCTGCGCCTTGCCGCTCTGCGCAAACGCCCTCGCAGCCTCCTTGGTCGCCCTCGTCGCACTCCGCAACTCGTCATCGCTCATCGTGAACGTCCTAACGCTCGTAATCTCGCGCCTCAATTCAGAAAGCGAGATACGTGCTTGAGGGTTGAGCGCAAAGATGCGCTTGAGGATCCGGTTCGTGTGCTCCGAGATGGGCAGGATAGAGCGGAGAAAGTCGGGGTTGCCGAGGTAGGCGCAGAAGGTCTCGTCCGACGGACAGGCTTGTTTCCAAGGGTTCCGGCCGCAGGTGAGGTTGACTAGGATCACGCCGAGAGACCAGATGTCGTTGTGGGCGGTCGAGTAGGACGCGAGCCGTTGGAAGAGGCCGCCTTGGCATTCTGCGCCGGCGCGAGTCAACGAGGTCAGCATGCGGTCCGAGAGCGAGGGAACGTGGCGCGGGAACGCACCGGGCGACATGTAAAAGGTACTGCCGCAGCCAAAGTCACCGCTCGTACGCTCGTGCGTCGCGAGTCCAAAGTCGGCGAGGACGACTCGTCGACCGTCATCGAGGCAGAGGATGTTCTCGGGCTTGAGGTCGCGGTGGTAGATGCCCGCCGAGTGGCAGAACTCGACCGCGTCGACGATCTGGAGGAAGACTTTGCGGATGAGGTCGTCGTCGCCGAGGTACCGCTGTCGATCCGTGATCATGCCGAACAAGTCGCCGTCCTCGCAGAACTGGAGGACGACATAGATGCACGTCTCCTCGATGATGACGTTGTGCATCGTGACGACGTTCGGGTGCTTGGCAGCAACCGAATGCAACCCGATCTCCCTCCGCTGAAACGAGAGCTGGCGCTCGTCCAGCCCGACCTTGTTCAGGCACTTGACGGCGTACAGGGGCAAGTTTCCCAGCTGGGGATGTGCGCGCGAGGTAGGGTACGGTGTAGGTTGCGCGGCGATGTCGCGCGCGAGATAGACGACTCCGTACGCGCCCAACCCGAGGATCGAGACGAATTCGAGGTGCGAGACTCGGTCCGGGGACGAGTTGTCGAGGACGTGGCCAATCAGGTTCTGCGAGTGCGTCGAGTTGTTGGCTGCCATGGCGGCTTGGGCTTGGGCGAACGACGTCGGAGGCGGAGGCGAGACGGGCGAGACGGCGGGAGCATGAGTCGCGGGAGGAGGAGGGGCGGCGACGAACGACTCGAACGTCGGCGGCGGGGACGGGAACCGCGAGCCGAAGAAGGTCGAGGCAGAGGGCGAGTCGACCGGGGCAGAGAAGGGCGGCTGGAGGTGCGACTCGGTCGAGGTGTAGGACGACTGGGACGAGGTCGACGGCGAGCTCGCGGTGGACGCGCGGCTGCTCGACGCCGAGCTGGACGACGTGGTGAAGTGGTGCATCGTCAGGGGCGACACAAAGTCGAAGAAGGACATCCGTCCAGGCTGGGATTGCGAGTGCGACTGGGAGGGGGGAGGGGGGCGAGTCGCACTGAGTAGCTGAGGTCGAGGGAGGGGAAGGCAAGGGCGGGGTCGAGCTCGTCGTCGCTGGCGTGAGGGAGTGAACAGGGTGGGTTCGAGTGCTGTCCTGGCCGTGCTGGCTGTCCCGCCGTTGTCGAGGATCGGGAGTGAGCCGATGCGATGAAGCCGAGCGAGCGAACGAGAGAGCCTCGGCGGGTGGGAGTTTGACTAGCTATAAGCTATGGGATGTACAGACACGGTGAGGACACACAGTCCAAGTCAGGAGTGAGCCAGTGGCCAGCGAGTGAACGAGTGAGTGAGGACGAGGTGAGCGAGAGACCTGACCAGCCGCACCCGTTTGCCTCAGGAACCAGGCACGCCCCCGCCCTCGATCCCGCAAGAAGAAAGTGGCAGAAACTCACTCACGTTCCAGTTTCGCACGGCTCAGTGCTCCCCGTCTCCTCCTCGCAACGGCCGACCTCGTTCCCGCCCACGCATGACCCGCTCTCGCTCGGCGTGGCATGCATGGCTGCAACTTGACCAGCCCCGAGTCGTTGTAAACACCCGGGCTCGCCCACCACACGGAGCTGGACACCAGTAGTCATCTCCCTCCCCTTGCAAGACCTCCTGCTTCTCCGCCGCTCAACTCCCTCTCTCTCTCTCTCTCTCAGTCAGCTGGTCGTTTTGCACTTTACCACGACGACGGTGAGGCTGGCCGGGCGGGACTCGTCGTCTCAACGGCCAACCCGCCATCCCTCCCTCGCACCGCTCCTCCCTTCCTTGTCCTGCCAACAACCGCTCAACCGCCTACTGCAGCCCTGATCGCCTCGCACTCTATATGTCTCATGCATTCCGAGTCGACGGCCCAGCTGCCTGCGCTTCCATGGCTCCCTCGTCCCGCCCCAGGCAGGGTGAGATGGCTGGATCCGCTTTGGCTTCCCGCTCTGTCCAAGCTTTCCAACGGTTCGCTCACTGGTGCGGGGTACATAATCGACTGCAGCGCCAGGCTGGCGGGATCAGGCGGGCTTCATTCGACGACCCAGACCTCGACGCTGCGCAGCCAAACCTTCCAACCTTCTCATTTTCCCACGCTGTCGCTCCTCGTCCGTGACTTCATGCCGGCGCGGTGAATCACCCGTCAGTTCATTGCGCGGCGCTTCCACCTCGCCCCTTCGCTGCTTCCGCTTGTACGGTCGTCAACCATCGGGGAGGAGGACGAGGAGACGAAAGCCGGAAAGGGCAAGTCCTCTTCCCTCCGTCGCTCTCTCTCTCTCTCTCTCTCTCTCTCTGTGCTCTTTTGGATGATCATCGCTCGTCGCTCGTCTTTGGCTGCTCCGCCGCTAACGTTCAGGGCGACGCCTGGCGGATCGCTCGCTCACTTTGGCCTCGCTAATCTTTTACCGACGCCCGACGCGCGCCCCCAACCTTGCATCTCCCACACTCGTCAATGACCAGCCCTCAATGCCAACCCTCGAACTTGCCATGTGTCGTTGGATCCGATCCGTCAAAGGGACAAAGGACCGGGTACGCGGGAGAGGTGAGCGCGGAGCGAGCGGTTTGCGTTTCATGGAAGCGTTCGAGAGAGTCGGCGCGCGGGCTGACCTTGGCTCTTCGCTTCGCGCAAAGACGGTGTGCGCTTGAGACGGCGGGACGGTAACTGTTCATGAACAGTAAGCGAACGAAGCAGGGAAGGAGGACGTTCCAAAACTCTCGCTTCCCTCGCCGTCCTCCCTCTTGACGTTGCCATCGCTCGCGTCGATGCTCCCGACACTCGCACCGCTCTCACCTTGAACAGAAAAGAAAGCCCATGACAGCCTCGGAAGAACTCGACTCGGAAGTTGCTCACGTCGCGACGCGCCCACCACCTCGTCACCCACTTCCGCCCGAAAATCAGCGTTCCGTCGACGAACCGCCTTGCCTTGCCTTCTCTCCTCGCAGACGCTCGCGGTGTTCGGTCAGAGGGTGGCGATCTGATCTCTCTCGCTCACGAGGGGTGTTGACGGTCGGGCAGCCTGCGCTCTCGGCAGCGACCGTCACCGGGTCACTCACATCGCGCGTGTCTTGCTGGGAGTATATGACGGAACGGCGGGAGTCCGACAGGACGAAAGGCTAGGCGATACAGCTGACGACGGGCTTTGGGGTGGGAAGCGACGAGGGAAGCTGCATCTGCCCGCGAGTGATCGTTCCCGGATGACAGCCTCTTGAGTCGGGGACACTGGGCTCTGGCGATTGGTTGACCTCTGATCTTTGCCTCCGTCCGCTCGGTCGGTGCAGTACTACCGTACTATAACCTGCGCTCCTTTCGCGCCCTCGTCTCATCCCGCGCCTCTCTTTCGTCCCGCACCGGCGGAGAACTTCTAGCGACACCGTAAGCAAGAGACGTGCTCCTCATTGCGACGGCAGCGCGCGGGCAACGTATGACCCCTCGCTTCGCTGCGGGACTCTTGGCTTCCCGCCTCTCACTGCGTGCGTACGTGGTCGATTGTACGATCTGCCTCTCAGTGCAGGAGCCAACGGCAAAGGTGCGGAACACCCTGCTCCGTCACTTGCTGGCCCCGGTGAAGCGAGCAAGCGAAATCGGTCGATCGCAGTACGCCGCGACGACACCAGCTGACTTCGCTCGCTTCCTCGGATCTGCTCCCCCTCGGTTTGTCCTCGTGCCGCTCGGGGACGACGATCACCTTGCGTTCTGGATTCGCTGAGGAGCGAGATGTGGGGACTCGGCTGTTCCGTCGTCTGTACCGTTACGGTATCGGGGACGGGAGAGGCTTGTGAGCGAGACGGGCCTCTCGCGCTTACCTGGCGTCCCGGGCCGGACGAGAGAGAAGAAGCAACTCCTTCGTTGCGAATGCAATGCACTCGAAGCAACCCGTCCGAGATCTACAGTGTAGCAAGCCGAACAAAGTTCGGGCATCAATGATCCACGATCGAGACGAAGGCAGATCGTTCACTCCAACGACCGTTGTCGAGGCCCTGTCTCTCCTCCCGTCTCGCCCTCGCTTCACCGTCCTTTCGAATCTCCGTCGCACGTTCTTTACACTACCGAGTCTGTCGAACAAGCCGAGAAAGGGTCCGCAGTCCGAGGCGAAGACTGGGAGAGGAGGAGCAACAGAAGATGCGTTGTTCTGTGTGCTGCCATGCCGGCGCGCGGGTGATTGGTTGCAAGCGTCGCGGGGCGTGGAAGGTTGCAGGTTTGCGCTCCAGCCTTGGAGAGCGAGAGACGGTAGAGTGAGGAACGAGTGCCGGATGAGGAGCGGCGCGATGCCGAAGTTGCGCTGCTGTCGGTGTCGTGCGAAAGGCAAGAGACTGCCAAAGTCATCGAGGAAGGCCGTGAGCGAGCTCTGCGCGTGTTGCACGACCGGTGCATGAGCGGGAGTTACGGCCAGGAGTGGACCAGACGCGGTTCGGTCGCTCTGAGACTGTCGCATGGGCAGCACATCACAGGACATGAGCGTCGTTGCCTCGAGCGACCGAACGGTCTCTACCCAGCGGCAACCAGCGTGAGTTGAAGAAAGAAACGAAACAGGCGTCCACATTGGGAGGCTCAGGACAGCGACCCGCTCCGCCGTGGCCTCGTACCATATCCCGACTCTCTCGGGAGATGTCAGAGTGTATGAAGGGACAAATGGAAATACTCGTCTGCATTCAAGTGGTGTATAGCGGAGGGCGAGGTGGATGCGTGGATCAGCGAGGGGCAGCTAGCGCCGCCCTAGCCTCTTCCCGATTCCCAAGGTGTAATTATGCCCATCGCTCTGCCCTCCAAGCCATGGTGTCGCCCTGCAAGTCCCGTCGAAGGAGCTCGAGCGATGAAGTCGAGGAGACAGTGAAGCAGGACACGGACGACTCGGCGAGGTCGTTCCGGCCGGACCAGAGCTGCCTGGCCAACTAGCTAGCACAAGCAAAGTCGCTGTAGCGCCGAGCGAGGTTGCGGTGGACGCCAACGGCCGCGAGGCCTTCCTCTCTTGCTCCTTCGGTCGCCT
Source organism: Rhodotorula sp. ZM1 (assembly GCA_009806315.1). NCBI lineage: Eukaryota > Fungi > Basidiomycota > Microbotryomycetes > Sporidiobolales > Sporidiobolaceae > Rhodotorula > Rhodotorula sp. ZM1. The sequence continues at coordinate 132,197 of QYSD01000014.1, forward strand.
CGCTCGGCTCAGAACAGCTCGCTCAGAACAAGGCTTGCCATGTCTTTACGGCCTCGCAGAGGCGCTATCGAGTCTGCAAATCCACGGGTGACTCGACTGACGCCGTCTTCACCACGGCCTTCCCCCACCTCCTCCTCGTCTCGACTACGCATCCTGCTCTTCGCCGCGCCTCTTCTGCTCGGATGGTACCTCGTGTCGGTACGCAACGCGGGCGTATCGATCCTCAAGCAACCGCCGTCCCGCTATGCCGTCTGCTCGCCTGCTACCTCGAAGAAGCCTCAAATCGTCACGATGGACGAGAGCGACGGCGGGCGATCGTTGCGAGCGGAGTGTATTGTCATCGGTGAGGGGAAAATTATTGGGCGAGGGACGCGGGAGGAGGTCAGGCGGGAGTGGGGCGACCTGGAGACGACTGGACGAGGAGTTCGCATCTTTTGGCTGAGCAAGGACGAGACGGTGCTGCCTGGACTGTGCGTGCGCCCATCCGCCTCTGCAGAATGAAAGTGACCCCCCGCGTTACAGCATCGATGCGCACGCTCACGTCCTCCAACAAGGAGAAGCAGCCAACTCTGTCGACCTTGTCGGCGCGACGTCCGTTGCTGGTGCGTAGCGAGACCGCAACTTGGAACTGCCCAGAAATAGACTCTTTCGTCCGCAGAGGTCGTCGAACGTATAGCGGCCTTCGTCGCCGCCGACCCGGAGGTCGCGAAGGACCGGACAAAGTTCGTGATGGGCCTTGGATGGGATCAGACCAAGTTCAAGGAGACTGGTGGCGACTTCCCGACGGCGGTGCGCGTCTTGTGCTTTCAATTATTGTTGCGCACGCTCACGCTCAAAGTCGCAGGCCCACCTTGAACACGACCCTCGTCTCGCAGGCCGACCGATCTACCTCAAGCGGAGTCCGTCCATGTTCCCCTTTCGTTTGTGTGCCGACTCTGATTTGCTCTCGCGTAGTCGATGTCCATGCCCTCTGGGTTTCGCCAGCCGTCCTCGTGCTTCTTCCTCCTGATTTGCCAGAAGTTGTTCCAGGCGGACAGATCGTTCGTGACCCGACGACTGGCGAGCCTACCGGCGTCTTCCTTGACAACGCCATGGACTACATCAGTGCGTCTCTCTCGCGCTTCAACCGCCTTCCCTGCTCACATTGCGCCTCGCTTCTCCCGCAGACGCAGTCATCCCACCCTGGACCTCCTCCTCCCGCCTGCGATTCCTCCTTTCGACCTCCCGCTCGATGCTCGCGCACGGCCTGACAGGCGTCCACGATGCCGCCCTCGCCCCCGCCGACGTCCGTTTCCTCCGCGACCTCGACAAGGACGGCAAGTTGCCTGTGCGGATTTACGGGATGGTTGGGTGTGTGCCGACCAATAGCTGGTGCGGCGATGAGGAGGGCGTGGAGACTTATGAGGGGGAGAGATTGACGGTTCGGTACGTGCGAATTCTCCCGAACAGTGCGAGCGAGTGACAGCTGACGAAGCTCGATACAGAGCCGCCAAGATCTTCACGGACGGAGCGCTCGGTTCATGGGGCGCTGCAATGCACGAGCCGTATAGTGGTGCGTCCTTTTCAAGTCGTCTCCCGCTTCGAACATAACCCAATCGAGCTCCGGGCGCAGATGCGCCGGACAAGAAAGGCTTCTTGATAACGGAAGAACCAGAGCTGCGAGAGCTGATGGGAAATGTGCGCACGCTACAGCGCCGTGACCTGACCCATCTCCGTCGTCTGACCTTGCCTCTCACTATATCCTCAGTGGGTCTCGAAAGGCTTCCAGCTCGCCTCGCACGGCATCGGAGACCGCGCCAACACCGTAGTACTCGACATTTACGAGTCTTTGTTGCGGAATCTGACGTTCACGGACGGACGAGACGGGACGGACATTGCGGAGGTCAGGAAGACACAGGAGAGGGTGAGGTGGCGGGTCGAGCATGCGCAGATCATGGTACGTGGAGGCATCGCTCTTGCGTTCTCTTCGCGCCAGGTGTCGATCGTAAGCGGAGTGCTCATGAATTGCGGCTTGTTCTGCAGACGCCGGAGGACATCGAGCGAATGGGACGTCTTGGAATCATCGCGTCATTCCAACCGACTCACGGTGCGTTCCCCGTCTCCCGAAGTCTCTCGTACTGTGCTGACAGTGTGCGGCTCACTAGCGACGAGCGACATGGGCTATGCAGAGCAGCGCATCGGTGCGGAGCGGATCAAGGGCGCGTACGCATGGCGCTCGTTGCTTGAGTGCGTGTTGTTCCGTCCATGCCTCAGCCTCTGAGCCGTCAGGTCAGGCAGACTGAACTGACTTGCGGTGTGACATCCGCAGATCCGGTGCTCCCTTTGCTCTCGGCAGCGACTTCCCCGTCGAGCTTGTCAACCCGTTCCACGGCATCTACTCCGCCATCACCCGCAAATGGCCGAACGGCGATTCTCCTCACGGCGCCGAGGGCTGGTACCCTCGAGAACGCCTCACCATCCTCGAAGCGCTGCGAGGGTTCACAACTTTGGCCGCCTACTCGTCCTTCTCGACGTCGAACCAGGGCATGCTCCGCCCTTCGTTCCCCGCCGATTTTATCGTCGTCCAGGGCGACCTTCTCGAGCTGGGCACGGAGCGAATGGACGAGACAGCCGAGGAGAGGCGGACGAGGGAGCGCAAGTTGCGCGAGACGGAGGTGCGGACGACGGTCGTCGGCGGGCGGGTCATGCACGGCAAGGGGCTGTAGATGAATTGAGAATAGACAGTGTACAAGCTACACAACCAATTTGCTTCTTTCGCAACACAGCAGCCACCACCCCTATTCTCCCTCTTCCACTTGCGAAAAGGTCTCCCGCTTCATATCTGCCGTCTGGACACTGCTACATTACACGCCGACCCACACACACTACGCCCAGCCCGCTTGAACGGCTCACTCGACCCCTTGTTCACTCCCATCCCCGGATCGTCGTTCGCTCTCGCTCAGCCAGCGTCACAGGGTGAGTTCGGGCGCGCACAGCAAAGTGTAGTCACCTACGAGCCATACTAACACGCGCTCGCCTCCGTAGACAGGCGCAGGGACTCGCCAGCCCCCTTTGTTCTCGCATTGCCCATCTCGCGACACCCACCCCCGCTCAGCAACCACGTCTGACGGCCCAGCCAGGTCCTCAGCGCGCACAAGAACTTCATCGACGCCAGTTGCTGGGGCGCAATCGCTCATTGAGGACCGGTACGTCATGTTTGACTGCGTACGAACACAGAGGGTTCGTTCGAGTTCGAGGCGTCTTACGGGCAATGCAGTCTCCTAGGGGCCAGAGGCGGGTAGGCAGAGCCTTTGTTGGATGACACGGACGGCTCGACTTCGCTGGAGCGATATCGCCCGGCCAATTCCCGCCGCCCAAGCACCGACACCCTTGTTCCGCAACGAACCGCACGAGCTGACCTTGCCCGTCGTCGTCCACGCCTGCAGAACCTCCGCCTATAGACTTTTCTCGTTCACGTAGACATTCGCGACCTCGCTACCCGTTGCTACACACCTTCACGCCTCGCCGACTTCGTTCGCCCTGCTTCATCCCGACAAGATGAGCGACGCGCAGCAGGCGACCAACGCCATCTTCGATGCGTACGAGTCGCGCCTGACCCGTATCGGAGGACCGGCTGTCGGGATCCAGTTGGCCTTGATGGTTGGCGTCGGTCTCGCCGCCATCATCGGCTTCTCTGTCCTCCGACCCAACAACTCGGTCGTCTACCAGCCGAAACTCAAGTATGCCGCGGACGACAAACGGCCGCCGAAGATTGGGAAGGGGATCTTTGATTGGGTCAGGCCGGTCTTGACGCTTAAAGAGCAGGAGATGATGGTTTTGATGGGATTAGACTCGGTCGCGTACTTGCGGTTCCTGCGCATGTGTCGGAACAGTGAGCTGTCGCGCCCCTTTCGAACGAACGATGGCCCGCTTACTGATTCGCTTGGTGCGCGCCGCAGTGTTCATCTGCATCGCCGCCTTGACTTGCGCAGTCCTCATCCCGGTTAACGTCGTCTACAACCTGCGCTACGTCAAGGAGGACAACCGTAACTACCTTCTCATCCTCACGATGAGCAAGGTCAAGGGCAACTGGCTCTGGTGCGTGAGCGTGCGTCTCGGGTCGAACCGCTCCGCTAACCGAAGCTTTTGGCAGGGCGCACGTCGTCGCAACCTACGTCCTGACTTTCATGGCGTTCTTCTTCATCTGGACCAACTACGACGTGCGTCTGGTCCTGCTTTCGCTTTCGAAGCCGGCCGGCTGACTTCCTGCACGAACAGGCGATCGTCCGACTTCGGTGGCAATGGTTCCGCTCGCCTGCTTACCAGGACATGCTTTACGCCCGCTCGCTCATGGTGAGTGTGCACATCTACTCGTGAGACGGACGAGCACTGATGTCACCCTCAAACCGCAGATCACGCAAGTGAACAAGAAGTTCCAGACCGACGCTGGTCTCGCCGGCCTCCTCTCCTCGCTCAATATTCCATACCCGACCAGCGCAGTCCATATCGGTCGGCGCTTCGGCGCCCTTCCCGCGCTCATCAAAAAGCACAACGAGGCGGTCGAGGAACTCGAGCATGTCTTGACGACGTACTTCAAGAACCCAAATCGGTTGCCGACGCAGCGTCCGGTCAAGCGGATTGGCGGACACATGGGTTTGGGCGGGCAGAAGGTCGATGCGAGTGCGTGCACAACCATTGTCTCGCTCCGTCTGCTTCCCTGCTGACTTGCTCACCTCTTGTAGTCGATTACCTCACCGAGAAGATCAAGCGTCTCGAGCAGCGCGTCGATGTGAGCGTTTCGCCCGACTCTCTGATTCCGTTGATGGCTGATCCGCCCTCCCTCTGCCTCAGGTCGCTCGCGCCCAGATCAACGAGCGCAAGGCCGAGAACTACGGCTTCGCGTCGTTCGAATCGGTGCCGTACGCCCACATTGTTGCCAAGACGCTTCGTGGCAGACGACGTCACGGCGCGCACTTTGACCTCGCACCCCAGTACGCTTTGCTCCTCTCGTTCTTCCTCACTTCCAGATTGACGACCTCGTTCACAGGCCCAAAGACTTGATCTGGGACAATCTCCAGATGACTGATGCCACGCGCACCAAGAACAAGTTCTTCGGCGGCATCCTTCTCGTCCTCCTCTGCGGATTCTACACGATCCCGCTCGTCGCCGTCGCCCTTCTCGCCAATTTGGCTGCGCTCTCCGCCTACGTTGGGTTCATCAATACCTGGGTCAACGACTACCCTTGGCTTTTCTCCGCCTTCGTCGGTATCGTCCCGCCCATCCTTACTTTCTTGCTGCAGATGGTTCTTCCGATAATCATCCGGTGCGTCTCACGCCTCTTCGCTCGAGGAGGACGCTGCTAACGCTGCTCGTGAACAGCTGGATCGCCTCGCTGCAAGGCGCAACAACTCACTCGCAGTCGGACCGTATCGTCACGGCCCGCTACTCGGCCTTCCTCTTCATCACGCAGTTCATCATCTTCTCGCTCCTTGGTGTCATCGTTCAAGTTGGTGCGTCCATCACGCGCGCCTCAAGCGGTGGCCTCGTACTGACGCTCGGTTCTCTTGCAGTCTCGCAAATCGTTATCCAGATCCAAGGACACGCCTCGGCCAGCAAGATCTGGGATTACCTTCAAACCGTCCCGGACAAGCTGCAGAACACCTATATGATCCAGTCGACCTGTGCGTTCCTGCGGCTCTGTCCCGCCGCGGCCCCCGACTGACTAATTCCTCCGCACGCAGATTGGTTGACCGTCTTTCCGCTTCGCGGCGCCTCAGCCTGCTTCGACCTCGCCCAGATCATCTCGCTCCTAATAATCTGGTTCAAGACGCGCATGTTCGGCCGCACGCCTCGCGAAATCCGCGAGGCGACCAAGCCGCCCTACTTCGACTTCCCCGTCTACTATTCGAATCACCTGCTCGTCGTCGCGGTCGCGATGGTGTATGCCCCAATCGCACCGCTCGTCGGTCTCTTCGGTGCCGGCGTCTTTGCGGTCAGCTACTACGTCTACAAGTACCAGAACCTTTACGTCTCGGTGCCGCAGACGGAGACGGGTGGCAGGTTGTGGAACGTCGTCGTCAACCGCGTCTTGACCGCTTTGGTGCGTCGCTCGAGTCGCTTCTCTTCGATTCCGCTGCTGACTGTTGCCTTTGCAGATCCTCATGCACATCTTCATGGCCGTCTCGATCGGATTGCAGACAAACTGGTTCTATGCTATCGCGCTGTGCGTCACCTCCGATTCCTGAACCCTACGCGTCTCCCTAACACGCCTTCTCTCCTGAAGCGCCCCTCCCGCCGTCTGCGTCCTCATCTTCAAGGTCATCCTGGATCGCAAGTTCATCGACCGCTTCCGCTGGTATATTCCCGGCGAGGTCGAGATGGCCGAGGTCCACATGCATCGCGCCGACGCCCGCAAGAACCGCCTCGAGAAGCGCTTCGGCCACGACGCTCTCTCTGAGCCGCTCTGGACGCCGATGCTCCACAAGAACGTCCAACATCTCCTCCCGACGATCTACAACGGCCGCATCGAGCAGGGCGAGACCAAGGTTGGCGGCAAGACGGTCGAGCAGAACATGGTCGGCGGTCTCACCTTCGCCATGATGGAGGCGCACGACCTCACGGTCGACCGCGCGGCGTACCTCAGGGAGCGCGAGGAGGACGAGATGACTATCTCGACAGCGTTCAACAACCGCGCGCACCGTCCAGGTGCGCCGAGTGTCGCAGGAACCGACGTCGACGACTATTTCGGCAACCGTCATGCAGAGTACCTCAAGCACGGCGCCGCGATGAGCCGCTCCGGCACGCCGTTCAATCCCGGCACGCCCGAAGAGCTGCCCGAGGAGCTGCAGCGGATGCCGACATACGACGACCAGACGCCCGGCTCATACTTCGGCATGGACGGCCGCACAACTCCCAACGCCTCGACCGACAATCTTATCCAGCAGGCGCAGCCCTACCAGTACCCGCCTTCTTACTCCTCGCCCGACCGCACCCTGCCTCACCACGCTCGCGGCATGTCCGGCTCGCCTCGCATCGGCGGTCCTCCCATCGGCCACCGCACGAACGCCAGCCAAACATCCTTCTCGAGCGTGGGCGCATACGACCCCGCTATGCAGCATGCGCACCCGCTCGACCTCGCACAGTACGGCCGCCAGGGTCCACCTCCTCCCATTGGCATGGCCCGCGGTCCGGGCGCCAGGTCTGCCTCGACGGACAGCTACGGCGGTCAGTGGCAGCCTCAGCATGCCGCTGCAAGGAGCCAGCAGTCGATAGACTTTGCATACGGTGCGGGCGCTCCTCCTCGCGGTGACCCTCGTCGGATGTCGGGTCCCTACGCCGCTGCGGGCGGACCGCAGGAACGACTGGCACACGGCGTGAGCGCTGCTCCGAGTGCATACGACGCGGCTGCATCCGCCAACTTTGGCAGCGGCGGTGCACCAAGGTACGCGCCGCTCTATCCAGACGGGACGGAGTCGGCAGATTACCTCCCGCAGCGGAGGCAGTAGGCGCCTCCTTTTTACATAGACACTCTCGTCTGTCTTGCTCGCTCGCCATACGCCTCCTCTGTTGATCGGACGACGGCCTCTCCCAAACACAGACACTCCTTACGCTCCTTGTCACGACTCGTCTTACTCGCCTCACGCGTAATGTTTCCTTCCTGCAAACTTGCTCCATGCTGTAGCCATTCCCCTCATTCACTGCCGTCTCCGTCTGGCCTTGTCGAGCGCAAGAAGCTGCCTCAGAACTGGTCAAGGGCTCGCGAAGCTTGATGCCCCTCGTGTAATTCGGCGCGGCTGTGGAAGAGTGGTGGATCGGTACGCGTGCCACTGCATGCCCCTGTGCGGCTGCTTGTCGATCGGAGAGGGAAGAAAGGAGGAGTGGGCCGAACAAGCGATGAAAGTCGGGGTCGAGCGCTGTGGCCGTCCGGGAAAGCGCGCGATGTCGAGAAGATGCGAGTGCAGCTGTTCGGCATGGTCCAGGACCAGCAGACAACCTGGCGAGCGAACAATGTGAGCGGTTCTCCTCCGAGAAGCTGCGCCGCCGAATGTCAACCTGCGACCACTTTCTCGCTCACGCTGTTTCCCCCGCTGACGGTGCCAGAGCTGCTTGAGGACCTCTCACGAACGTTTGACAACCGCTTGCGACGCGCCACTCGTCCTTGATCCCCGAATGAGCTCCACCTCTCTCGGCAACGGAACAGCGCCTTACTCCCCTCTCCCGCTGGAAAGCCGATCCTTCCTCGTTCTCCATGCGTCGGTGACGGGAACGGCGGTTGACATCGCTGAGCGGATCGGGCGGAGAGCGAGGCGTGAAGGCTGGTCGGTGACAGTCAAGAGCGTTACACAGTTCAATCAGGTGCGCAGGTGCGCCCGGTGCGCTTTCTTACCCATTGGTGAACGCACAAACTGACAAGACTGGCTCCTTCGTCAGGCAGAACTGCTCGAGCACGGTTTGATCGTCTTCGTCCTTCCGACGACCGGCAACGGGCACACTCCGCCTACTTTTGTGCCTCTTTGGACCGCTTTGCTTCATCCTAGTCTTCCACCAGACTTCTTGGAGGACCTGAGGTACGCGTCAAGCGCGTGGAGCCTGCAAGGTACAGCCAGGCCTGACTGACGCCTTTCGAAACGCAGATACGCCGTCTTTGGACTCGGCGATTCGAGCTACGGCAAGTACAACTGGGTCGGGAAGAAGCTCTCGCGGCGATTAGACTCGCTAGGTGCACATGCGGTGGTTGAGCGAGGAGAGGGCGACGACCAGAACGAATGGGGGTGAGTTGCCCCTCGCTCCGCATCGACTCCTCCTTACTGACCAATGGCTCGCTTCCAGCGTCGAGTCGACGTTTCCCGGATGGCTTGACCAGCTCATGGTGTCCATCGACCCTCTCGTTCCGCCTGCACCCGGCTTCACCCCCCTCCCCCTCGACACCGTTCCTCCACCCCGAATCCGGCTCGACAAGATGGCTGCGACCTCTGCGCCGAACGGGCGCAGAGAGCAGGCGCCGCTTCTCTGGACCGACGATGCCTGCTGGGCCAAGCTCGTCAAGAATGAGCGGGTAACGGCGGAGGATTGGTATCAGGACGTCCGAGAAATCGAGCTTGAGCTGGACGGGGTGCAGGATTCCGAGCGACAACGGCTGTACGTACAAACACATCCTGTTTGCTGTGCGCGGCTAACACATCGGTGCGCAGATATGCTGCTGGTGACGTGCTGGAGATCCGCCCGCAGAATTCGAAAGAGGATGTCGACCGCTTCCTCTCTTCGGCTCGGTGGACAGACATCGCCGATGAGCCGTTTCAGTTATCGCCAACAAGCTCAGGTGAGTCTTTCATTGGCGCCACTCGAGACGAGACTAACGCTCACGTTCGCAGATCAACCTCTTCCTCCGCACTTCCCGACCCTCTTTCGCACAACCATCCGATACCTCTTGACGAACGAGCTCGACATTGCATCAGTACCGCGACTATCCTTCTTTGAGTGGCTGGCCTACTTCTCTGAGGGCGACATGCAGGAAAAGCTGCGCGAGTTCTGTTCGCCTGCTGGACAGGTGCGCGCGAGTCCTCCCCCACTGAATTGTGCCTATCCTGACTCTCGGACATGCAGGACGACCTGATAGACTACACGCTACGACCTAGACGAACAATCAACGAGGTGTTGTACGAGTTCCGTGCCGCCAGGATCCCCCCCCAATATATCTTCGACCTTCTCCCGCCCATGCGTCCACGTGGCTTCTCCATCTCTTCCTCGCCGGCTGTGAGTGTCCCTCGAGACCAGGCACAAGCAGTGCTGACGAGATCCTTCGCTGCAGTCTCACCAAGGCAAGGTCGACCTTCTTGTCGCGATTGTCAAGTACAAGACGATCCTTTCTGTGCCACGGAAAGGCCTAACGACATCATGGCTCGCTCTGCTAGCCCCTGGTACATGCCTCACGCCCAAACAGCCAGTCTAGCGCTTGCTGATTGTCTCTGGCGTTGCAGGTTCTCGTGTCCCCGTCCGCTTCGACAAATCTGGCCTGCTACGACTTCCACTAGGCGACCCTCCGCTCATCATGGTCGGACCTGGGACTGGTGTGGCGCCTTTCCGCGCCTTGATGGAGGAGCGCGTACGGTCCGGAGCGAAAGGTGCGTTTCTCAACTGGACCCGCTTCCTGCGTCGTTAAGCGGTATCTCGCGAATTGCAGAAAACCTCCTCTTCTTTGGATGCCGGTCCGTCAGTAAGGACTTCTACTTCAAGCCTTACTGGGATGCGCTGGTGGAAAGGGGCGAGTTGATCCTGTCCGTCGCGCCGAGTCGCGCTCAGGTGCGGCTTCTTCCGCTTCCTCCAGCCGTGAGTTGCTCTCTCACATTCTGAATGCTTGCAGGAGGATAAGATCTACGTTCAGCACCGGTTACCGGACTATGGTGAAAAGATCTGGGATTACCTAAATCGAGGTGGCTACCTCTACGTCTGCGGGTGCGCCGCCCACCCTTGCCCTCTCCCTTCCAACAATTACTGAGAGTGATCTACTTGTGCAGCTCTTCAACCAACATGCCCAAGGCTGTCAAGAAGGCGATGTTGGCTGTCTTCCAGCGCGAGGGCGCCATGGACGAGCAGGAGGCGGAGCGGTACTGGGAGCGTTTGGAGCGTGAGGGCAGGCTGGTAGAGGAGACGTGGGCTTGAATGTGTAATGCGAAGGTGGTCGTTGAGCCGTCAAGTCGACCGCTATTGAGGAGTTGTTGAGGAGGAGAGCGAGATTCGTCTCGCCTCGCTCTCTCGTCCAGATGATCAGGTGACCGCGTGACACTCTGTCGAGCTTTGTATATCCTGCATGAAACAGCCAACGGACCTGAAACGATGTCAACCCGGTCGATGATTGGCTTCTTCCCTCTCGACCTGTGGCTGCAATGCTCCGTGCGCGCCGATGCCTGGCTCCGCTACCGCTACGGACTCTGACTTTGGACCGGAGCTCGACTACGACGATGCTCTCGAGGCGCACCTTCTCGTGTTCGAGCAGAACGGTGGCGATGGCGATCGAGGCAGCAGGACGAGGCAAACCACTCTACGGCGGATCGAGGTGGAAGTGGAGGATGGAGACAGAGGACGAGATCACCGACAAAGTGACTTGAGCGACCACACAAACGCTGCCGACCTCGTTCGCGCTCTCGCTGACCAGGATATCGTGATGCAGGAATTTCCGAGCTTGTGGTGCGTGCAACTTTGTCGAGCGCGCCGTACCTCTCGCGTAAAATAACCCCGTTATTTACTTCAGGGAGCGGTTCCGACGGCATCGTAATTGGGGTGCACTTTCCGTCAGTGACCTGTCCGGTCCGTCTTGGTGTGAAGTGGGGAGTATGTCTCGCCTGGTTGGCGTGCTGCAGGCTGATGCGCTCGCTCAACAGGTCCAACACAGCTACCGCCTTGCCTCGAAGCCATACCTGCCGCCGTCCGAGCGACCTGCGACCATTACGACCGCCTCCGGCGCCGAAATCGCCGTTGACAAGGTCCGTACCGTCAAGCGCGAAAACACGCTCGTCAAGGGACGCGAAGTGCATAAGAAGATCGAGAAGGAGGTGATGGGCGATGTCAAGGAGGTCCAGGTCGATGTGACTGGCAAGGAGGAGTGGTGGGCTTTGCGGATCCTCAACACGGTCGTCGGCCTTGAGGCGCTTCTTACGGCGGGCCGCGTGGTACGTTGACGTCTGCGTCCTTTCACCCTGTATTGCGGCTTATCCTGCTATCGCAGAGGGAGCTTCCCGTCGTCGGCTGGGTCAACGACTTCCTCGTCTTTGGCGTCATTGACGAGGTCGAGCGCCGCGAACTGCCGCCTCTTCCTTCGCCATCGCCGCAGTCGACTGGCGCATCCCAGGGAAAGCCAAAGCGGACGCCGAAGAAGGGCAAGAAGAGCGGGAAAGCGCCCGCAACATCGACGAAAAGAGACGAGCAATCGAAGCTGACGGCGTTCTTTTCGCCAAGCCCGTCGCCAGCCAAGCGAGGCGGCATGATCGACTTGACGGACGGCTCGCCTGCCGAAGAATCGGAGTTGGAGCAGCCGACTCCGGTTGGCGGGCAGCCTCGATGGGGATTCATCCTAAGCGATACGAAGACGCGGTGAGGGGCGCCTTTGCCCAGCCCTTCGCAAGTTCTGACGCTTCCTCCTCTGGCAGCTACAAGCGCTCCATCCCGCCGCCCACTGAGACCCGCTCCACCCGCCTCCAACTTGGGCTATACCACCGCCTCCTTTCCTCGCTGCTTCAGCCCGAAACCGCTCCTTCCGCACAGCAAGCTGCTGAGCCCGCCTTCTCCTGGACCCGTGTCTACTCCGACCTTTCCCTCGACCCGACCGAGCCCCTCTCGAACGGCTTCCTCGACTCGATTGCGCCTATAATTCAGGGCTCGAGTTTCGAAGAGTCGCTCGGCGAAGCCGAGACGCTCGGAGACTTCATTGCTGTGCTCATGAAGTACGCCGACATGGTGCGGGGCGGCCGCGAACACGTGTTGGAGGACGAGGTCGAGGTCGTCTACCGCATGCGAGGGAGCTCACGCCCCTCCGCTATGCACAGTCCGCCACCGCCGGCATCAGTGACGACACAGCCCAGGGTACTCTCAAACGAGGACGCAAATCTGCAACGTGCGCTAGCCGCCAGCCTCGCCGAAACCGTCGATAGCCAGCCGAGGCAGTCGAAGGGTGGGAGGTCCACGAGTATCTTCGACATCTTGACGAACGAAGAGATTGACGCGGAGCTGCGTGACGAGATGAGCACAGTAATGCAGGAGCCGCCGGCGGAGAACTCGCAGCTCGAAGACTCTCAGCAACCTTTCCTGGCCAATCCTTCCCTTCCGCTCCCCGTCGACCACCTCCCTCCTTCTCTTAGCGACGGCCCGTCTTCATCCGAACCCTCCGGTCCTAATCCCTTTGCGCTTCCCACAAACTCGCAAGGCCCCGAGAACGCAGATATCGTGCAGGCGGCGGGATCGATCCGGTCGTCCCGCTACAATTTGCGCGACCGGCCGGACGCGACCGCCTTCAGGGCAGTGCAGCGACAAGGTACTATCCTGGACGACCGACCGACCACACCTCCGGCCGTCTCGTCGTCCGTGGCAGCTTCGATTGCGGCGCGCGTCCGCGACCCCTCCGACCCGGGCCTCATTGGTGTCGAGAAGATCAAGGTTGACACGGAGGAGCTCTCTGCTTGGCTCGAGAGCATTTCAGCGTATTGGAGGGGGGAACGCGAGCCGATTGGCGTGCTAGTTACAGAGGTGAACCGGTGTCGGTGCGTTGATTCGCCTCCAACTCTTCCTGCACCCTCGTTGACGGTTCTCGCGCAGCTTCTGCGAGTTCGAGGACGGCTGCGAATGGCGAGCAGCGAAGGCGGCCGAGGCGATGGATCAAGCGAAGACGAGGCGGGCGGCGCGCAATGCGTAGCGACTGGTCTCTCAAGTTCGTGTTGTTGTAACCCGTTCGCTCGGCCGCATGATCACCGATACGAGGAAGAGTTGCAAGGGATAGCAAAGGAGGGGCAACAACACAAGCAAAACGGCTTAGGCTACAGGATTAGTCCTCCTTCTTCACCCTCCAAGCGCGCACGACGCTCTCCAGCTTCGTCCTCCTCGCCGCTCCGCTCATCGCGTTCAGCTCGCTCATAAGCTTCTGCGCACCGGCCGATCCTCTGTACCCGCCCGCTTCAAGCACCGCGCCGATGCCAACGTCGGGGGGTAGGTCGAAGTCGCTGAAGAGGCTTGCCGTCTCCTTCTTGACTTTCTTGAACGGCGACGGTCCTGGCGCGGGCTTCTTCCTGCCGCGAGCGAGCGGGTCCCAGCCCGAGTCATCGCCATCGTCGACGATGGCAGCGGACGGTCGCTTCTTCCCCTTCACCGTAGCTTTGGCAGGTGCGGCGGACGAAGCGCGACTGGCTGGCAGCGAGGCAGCAACCTTCGCCTGGCCTTGTGTTTGAATTACATGCCGACCGCGCAACGTTTCGATAGCGGAACCGCCGAGTGTCGCATCGCTCAGCACTTTGAAGGCGCCGCCCAGGATATTCGCGATCTTGGCCTGCTCTTCGAGGAGGACCTTGTGACGAGCGGCTTCTTCCGGCGCCATCGCTGCGGACCGTCGAGAGTCAGCGCGAGTCCTTGAGAGGTGTGGCAAAAACGCACTGTCCGTCGGCTCCATCTTCGAGCGGTAGCCCGTGATCTCGGCGACGACCTCGTCCGGATCCGGCTCTTCGACTTTGGCGGCCTTTGCGTCGTCGGCGTCGAACAGGTTCGCGTTGCGGAGGGCGTATTCGAGCTCGGTAAGGTCGGCGCGGCGGATGGACATCTCGGTAAGCGACATGTTCTCGTTGAACTTGAAGATGTTCTTGACACCCCACAGCTCGCCGGCTTGCTCCTTGCCCTCTCCTTCGACGCCGGTGAAGAGGCGGCGCTCGGCGCTTGCGTCGTCTGCGAGAAGGGCCGAAGTCAGCAAAACCTCCGTCGTTGAGAAGCGAGGCGGGACGTACAGCTCGTATTGGCGATGCTGCGCTTGTACTGCTGACGGTTGTAGATGAGCTCCTCGAGGCTGTGAGCACACGTAGGGTAAGCTTCGGAGTAGCTGTGACGTAGCGGGGCAGCGCGACGTACGTGCCGGCGCCAATGAGACGGTAGACGTTGACCTCGCGCGTCTGGCCGAATCTGTACGCTCGGTCCATGGCTTGCAGGTCGTGAGCAGGGTTCCAATTCGGGTCGAAGATGACGACCTGCGAGAGCATGAATCAGCGGTGCGTTCACGCTTCGAGCCAGTCGAGCAGGACTAACGCGGTTCGCGGCCGTCAAGTTCAGCCCAACCCCGCCGGCGCGGGTCGAGATGAGGAAGCAGAACTTCTCGGAGTGCGGATCGTTGAACTCGTCAACAAGTGGCATGCCTGCGAAACGGCAAGTCAGCAACGGAAAGCGAAGCGCCAGTGTTTTAGGAGGAAACACGCACGATCTTCTTGCGGTGTACTGCCATCGAGAACGAGATACTCGTAACGAGTGTGCATCATGAGGTTCTCGAGCAGGTCGATGATCTTCAGCGACATCGTGAAGATGAGAACCTTATCGCCCTGGCTGTGCCAAATCTCAAGCAGCTGGCAGAGGATCTTCGCCCGGAGCGTCAAAAGCGAGTCTCGACGAGTGTGTAAATGCGCAGCGTACTGTCCACTTGCCGCACAAGTTCGGATCGAGGAAGGCCATTGGGCCGGGCGTACGCTTCTCGAAGTCGTCGGGGAAAGCAGCGCGCGCCCATTCGAGATCCTGCTCGTACTTTGTCGGGTTGATCGTCTTGTCCTCCTTGTCTGCGGCGATCCAGAGAGTTCAGCTCGATCTAGCGAATGTTCCGAGGCGACGAGCGAACCTGGGTAGATCAACCCGAGATGGTTGCTAACCTTTGCGAAGAGGGTGATATACTTGAAGATGAGCTGCACGAGTCTCAATGTCAGTCTCGCGTTCGCAAGCAATGCTTGAGCCTGCCGGGGTGAAAGCTACCTTCGTCCACTTCTGATCGCAGCAAGACCCGCGCTTGTACCGCACATTGTCCTCGTCGACGCGTCCGCACGAACGGGGATCGTCAGCCGTCAGGATAATCTTGACCTGCTCGAGATTGAGAAGACGTCTGTAGACGTCCTTCTGAAGCATCGTGAGCGGGCACAGCACGATGTTGTCGGTCTTCTTCGGAAGCTGGATCTTGACGCTCTCCTTCGTCCTGCGTGACCGTTTGTCAGCCTTTCACGCGCGCTTGATCAGAGCACGGAGGCGCACCTGCGCAGCCAGAAGTGGGGGAGGAGCCTGCCGGCGAGAGCGACTGCGCGCGAGCGACCGACAGCGATCTCTTCGTCGGTGGCTGTGGCCTGCTGAGCGTACTTGATTGGACGCGAGACGAGCTGATTCCTGCGAGCACGCGAACGTGAGCGAGATCCGGAAAGAGCACGAACGCTCGGAGCGCACCATTGCGAGTGAGTCCCGACGCGACCTGGGACTGCCCAGTTCAGGATGCACCAGAACTCGTCGAGCCTGTTCTGGATCGCTGTACCGGTGAGGCCGTAGCGGAGAGGTGTCGGGAAACGGTGCAGGGCGATCGTCGTGTTCGACTTCGGGTTTTTCACTCGATGCGCTTCGTCAACGATGACGATGGAGAAGTCTCGCGCAGCAAGGTCGTCGATGTTGTTCCGCACGCCCTCGATGCTGGCGATGACGATGTCGAGATAGCCGCGGCTGAAGCGGTCGAGGACGGCCTTCTTCTCACTGGAGCTGCCTCCGTAGATGCCGGCCTCGAAGTAGCCCCACTGGCAGTGAGAGAGAGTCAGTGAAGTTCTGCTACTGGCGGCCAAGATCTCGCCCACCGTGCGGAACTCGCGCTGCCAGTTGCCAACGACCGAAGCGGGACAGGCGATGAGGCAAGTCAGGCCGAGGTCGGACGGCTTGAGCGGCTCGTCGTCGCCATGCGCGTTGATAGCGTCCTTGCGCTTGCTTGAGTCGTCTTTTTTGAAGCCGATTTTGTCTGTGCGAATGCGGACGGTAAGGGGAGGATGCGTCGAAGCAGCTTTGAGCGCAAGACGCACTCATAACGGCGGAGAGGAACGCGATGACCTGGATGGTCTTGCCGAGACCCTGCGCATTGATCTCGGTCAGCTCACGCATTGCAAAATAGCGCCGAGCGAACGCACCATGTCGTCGCCGAGAATGCCGCCAATTCCCTTTCTGAACTGTCCGTAGAGAAACTCGGCGCCTTCGCGCTGGTACGGACGGAGGAACTTGTTGATCGGAGCGGGTACTTGAGCAGTGTCGCCCGGCAGATCCGACAGCTTGTGCGGTCCGGTGTTGGCCTGAGCGGAGCTCGTAAGGAGGAACTTCGGGCGACCCTTGCGAACCGGTTGCGGCCATGCTACGCGAGACTGTACGAAGTACAGTCAGCACATGTGAGCTGTGCGAGCGGTCGACCACGCACCTGCTCCTTCTCGCGAGCGCTCTTCTCCCAGATCGGCAGCTCGTCCTCCTCGACATCCTCATCCTCGTCGTCGCCGTCCCCCTCAGGCCCCGCATTCTGCGCCTCGACCTCCTGCGCCACTTTCTTCTTCCTCTCGCCCGCAATCTTGGCCTGCGTCAACCTGCGCCTTTCCTCCCTACGCTTTTGATCTTCCATCTCCCGACGCTTCGCCTGGCCAGCCAACAAGCCGCGAGTGAAGTCGTCGACGCTCTCGTCCACCTCATCCGCCTCTTTGACCATTGACTCGGTCTTGACACTGACGCCGCGAGCGTCGCCGCCTTGCGACTGCGAGGAGCCGAATGACTGTCGCTGTTCTTGCGACTCGGCCTTGACGGACGTCCCCCATTGCGAGTGAGCGGGTGGCTGCGACCGTGCGTGAGCGTGTGCCGGAAAGTGAGGCGCGAGCGAAGCCTTTGGCGCAATGAACTCGACGTCGGAACCCTCCGTGTCGGGTTCGGCGCCACTGTCGAGATCGTCTTGGACGACTACTTCCCCAAACTTGGGTTGAGGGTTCGACGACGGCTTGACGCAAACGGTCGGAACAGTTGGCAAGGCGCGGACGACCGGCTTGGCTTTGCTCATCTCGGCATCGGCGTCATCCTCCTGCGTCGAAGGCTCTTCGTCGTCGCTCAGCTGTATAGGAGAACGTCAGTCCTCGTTCGCAGCAAGTGAGCGTCATGCGCACCTCAATGATGGGCTTCCTGTCCTCGCCCACGTCTTGAACGCCGTGCCGGCGAAGCTGTCGCGGGATGACAGGCTTGACGTCCTCTTCGCTGGTGGAAGCCTCAATGAAGGGAGGCGGGGAGGAAGGCGGCTCTGCTTTGACAGGCAGCGAACGAGCTGGCGTTATCCTGCCGTCGAACTCGCCCATCCCGCTCGAGTTCCAGTCGGTTTCGATGCCGGTATCGCTCGGCTCGTCCGAATCCGTCGTATTGAGGGCCGCGCGGAATTTGTTCTGGCGGTGCTCGTCATTCGAGTCGGAATGCTTGCCGCTCTCGACAACGGTGATCTTAATGTCTGCCCGACCCGCACGTTAGCAACCCGCGAAATGCTGAGAAGGACCGCAACGCACCGAGGAGCCGGATTAGCGGATTGTACTTCATCTCGAGGCGCTTGCGGCGGGCGGACATGCGGTACGGGTGCTTCGTGTCGACCCAACGGCGCGCGAGATGCCGTCGAACCTCGTCTGGGTCGTCGGTGAGCTCGCCCGCCTCGCGCATCAGGTTCAACACTGAGCAAGACCGTCGTTCAGCCTAGGAGATAGAGCGGAAACTGGTAGAAGACGCACCTTCGTCCGCTCCCTCGCTGTCGCTGTCCGTCTTCGAGACCTTGACACCCATTTTGGCCGAGATCTCGTTCATCTTGGCGCCCTGCTTGAGAGTCGGCCTTGTCATCTTGGGACCGTCGTCGTCGCTGTCGCTGCTCGGCACGACAGCCCGGCCTCTGCCCTTGAGGGCGAGAGCTGTGTTTGCATTGGCGACGTTGATGACGGCAGCCTCGTCCGGCTTCAGCTTCCGCGCCACCTTCCCCTCCTTCTTCCCTTTGATGGGCTTCTTCAGCTCCTTCGGAATCTCCTCGCCTCTCTCCCTCATTCTCTTGATCGTTTCCCTCCTCCTCGCATTGTCCTCCTTCAGCTGAACAGCCTCCGCTTCCGCCTTGGCCTCACTCCTCGCCCACTTCTCAAAATCCGACTCGGACGACGAGCTTGTCCCAGCGCTCCCGCTCGCTCGCGAACGCCTCCCCACATGTCCTCCTCCCTCCGAATCTGATGAAGGCGGACGCTGTTTCCTCCTGCGCGGGGGGCTGGGCGACGTGTACGATACGGGTCGCGATGATGTGCTGGCCCTGCTCGAGCCAGTCGTGCCCGTCCGCGTGGTCGTCCGGCCCTTGCTGACGACGCGACTCCCGAACGCCATCGCCGACTCGTCCGCCTCGAGACAGCGCCACCGTCCGGGACGCGCAGGCGTAGCAGCAGACAGATGTAGGTAGAAGTCCGAGTAACACGGTCAGCGCCCAGCAGGGGGTGGTTTGAGCGGACAAGTGAACGAGCAGAAGTCAACTGGCGAAGTTGACATTCGCCAAGCGACCGTTTGGCGCGCACAGGTGAAGCGGCTTGGGAGGGCGTCGCAGGCGGTTAGGCAGTCTCTCACACTGCCCGAGGGACTCTCCCACACCCTCCCAACTCCAACCCGCTGGACAGACTCCCTTGGCCGTTACTCGCGTTGTCGCAGAAGGACGGGAGGAAGGGCAAGGGAAAAGGCGCCGGAAAGGGAACTGGAAAGAAGTAGGAATGTCTAGAAACGAGCACCTTTGAAATAAATAGTCTTATAAAAGTACTCTGATCCAAGTCCAAGCTAAGCCAGATAAATCGTATGTGAGTAGGTCGGTCCCGGAGAGCACAAATCCACCCTGTCTGCCTGTACCAACGTCGTACGACTGCCGGAAGGTCCGTGGAGAAAGAAAAACCGCCGAGCCGGAGAAAACGAGCTGCGAGATGGGCCGAAAGGAATGTCCATGGAGCTGGGGAAACCGCCCTAAGAAAAGAGACGGGGAGTCCGCGGAGCCAGAAAGACGAGAAGCTAAAATAATAGACGAACGTCCGTCTGAGTCGCCCTCGGTATGCCTGAACGGACAATCCGCGGAGAAAAACGTCCAGCAGCCAGGAGAGTCCCACCTCGCTCTGCCTCTCTCTCCCTTTGCTCGCTGAACCCCATTGCTACGCCTCAGTCGCTATGTCAGAAGGTTGTTCAGGCCGCGGTGCCTCGCGCATATCGCTCAACAGCTCGTCCACTATCCCTCCCTACCCGCCAAGAAACCCGCCTCGCCTGCTGTCAAGCCTGCCGCTCCTCGCGCCGCGACTGACCTGCGCCCCGCCCCGCCCGTCACTCCCACGACGCAAGACGACATGCATGTCAACCCTGAACCCGCCTCGACGTTCGGAACCACCGCCACCACCAACAGATCCCCCTCTCCCGCCGCTGACAATGCATCACCCGCCGCCAATGCCACCGACGGCCCGCTACGACGCTAACATGACGGACGCGTTTGAGGGCAACCAGACGGAAGAAGCGGTGGAGCCGGTGAAGCGGGTCAAGGAGAAAAGGAAGACGAAACCGGGCCACAAGATTTGCCGCTGGCAGACGCGCAAGATCGAGTCCGCCAGCATCAGCCCTACCGTCTACGAGCCGGCCAAGCCGCCCTCGTTCACGGACGAAGTCCCTCTCTGGACGGCCGCTACACGTACATCTCCGACGACGAGTCCACCAAGTCGATCCCTGCATGGACCTTCCGCCACTTCTACGTCCCCCCGACCATCTTGAAGGCCAAGAGCACTGCCAAGTCGCCTCACTCCACTGTTTCGATCGTCCACATCCATGGTAAAATTTGGCGGATCAGAACCCTCTCGCAACACGCCTTCACCAACATCCTCCCCGACTTCCTCGAATCATTCCTCAGCGACTACACCTACCACGTCCTCGGAAACGCCCAAGTCGCATTGTACACCAGCAGGAAGGCCGACAAGTCCCTCATGACCGACGGAACATTCAACAAGGTCAACTTCCTTGTCCGAATCGGCCGCTTTCCCTCCCTCCACACCGACGAACGCTTCCCGAGATCGACTTGCAGGATTTTTGCCAAGCTCATGAAGGTAGACGAGAACTTGGAAGACCGACAGATCTGTGTTGCCTTCAACCGCGCAGTGAACGACCAGCACCACACCCCCTTCTTCAACTTCCCCGGCTACACCCACGCCTGCCTGCCCTCGCTCTTACTTCGTCCTTGAGCTCGACATCTTCCTCGACTACTCCTCCGACGCTGACGACGACTTGCAGTCCAACTTTCCTTCCCACCCGCTCGACTCGCTCGCTCCTCTGATCGACGATGTTTTGGGCAACAAGCCGGCCAAATGGTGGTCGATGAGGGGCTATGAGACGGACGAGGCTGAGCGCAGGCCGAACGGCGCGAAGGGTTGGTTCGTGTGGGTCTGGTGAAACGGTGACATCAGGCAGGACGAGACGGGGGAGGAAGGCGCGTCGAGTTCATGACGACGGGTACCAGGTGCGAGATGGAAGGTTGCACGCGGCAGGCGGGACATCACTACACCGGCATGCCCCACCAAGTGATGGATAATGCTAGGTTTGTGTCGCCGGTTCTCGTCTCCACTTCTCCTACACCTCGCTCCTCCTTCCTTTCGTCGCTCGTTCTTCTCTCTTCCAGACCCTTTTTCACTCTCACTCTCTATTTGTTGTGTCCCCTGTTCCGTCCTCATCGGTAGATCGATCACTCGACTCCCTCTCGTTCTCTTCTTCCCTTTAGGCTACATCTCCCCTTGCTCAGAAATTCCACGCTCGAGTCACCGTCTTCTCTTCCGTAGCCGGGAGAAGCAAGACTACAGCTTTCCGACGCTCCCCTCGCTCGATGCCGGTCTCGCATCCCGCTTGAAGACTGTGCGCCTTGCAGATAACGTCACGGAGTGGAAGGAGTTCTTGTAACACCATGCCTCTCCATCGCATGGACCACTACGAGTCAAGAGGGAATCAATTGCGTGAAGAAGAGAGAAGAAGGCGCGGAGCGCTCGGGCTCCTCCCCTACGAAAGTGACATGGCTCGGGGAGAACAGTCTAGAAGGCGGAGTGGTGATAGCTAACTATGGAAACGAGGGGCAAGGAACGAGTGAATAGTAAAACTGTCAAGCGGGATGTCCGGGGCGTTGCAGTGCAACGACGACAGGCTGACACTCCCCCTATTCTTTCGAGCGATCAGTGAACAGATGCCCCGGCAGCTTTGTCGCTGGAACAGACGATACGCTCACCCCCGCCACATGAGGAGCACGATGTTGCGTCAGGCAGAGACGGGATGTCAATCCAGGACATCAAAATCCTCTACTTCTTGGAGGGAAAGGTCACGTATATCCAGAATCGGGGTATCTATCAGTGTAGGAGGTGGGGCTATAGACAGTGCGTGGGAGTACGAACAGATACACGCAAGTTGTTTTGCGTCGCCAGGGGAGCAAGCGCGATAAATAGACTTGAGGCGGGGCGAGGCGAGGCGAGGCGAGAACGGCCGGCCGCCTTAGACTTGCGCGTTGGCAGCGGTCGTGCCGCCGATAGACTCGCCGCCGATTGCACGCTCGGCGTCGGACGGGCGAGTGGGTATCTCGTCCTCCGGGTCGAGGCCGAGGCGGACCCACTCTGCCTGAACCTCCTTGGGGCCCATCTTGGGCATGTCGTGTGCCATCTTGACGTACGAGACGCCCTCGACGTAGCCCTTAGCGAAGACGAGCTGTAGACGGAGCGCTGTCAGCGACAAAGGCGAGGGGAGAGAGAGACAGGGAGCGACGCACATCAATCTCCTCGAGACTGCGACCAGCCGTCTCAGGGTAGAAATACCAGATGACCGGCAAGAAGCAAAGGTTGACTGCTCCGAAGAAGGCTGTCGTAGGAATACAAGTCAGTTTGAGCGCAGAGTGCAGGTGTGGAGGGGAGGCCAGCGCACCGAAGGTGCCGACGGCGGTCGAGGCGAGGAAGGGCGGCGTGAACATGACGACAGTGAACTGTTCAGACAAGCAATCAATGTGCGTCCACACTGGCACGACAGGAAAAGGGCTCACATTCCAAAGCCAGTTGTTGATGGTCGAGACGGCGTTCGCGACGGTTCGGGTCTTGAGCGGGTTGATCTCTGCCGGGTAAAGCCACGGCAACTCAAGCCACGTGAAGCCGAAGAAGGTTAGGTAGAGGAATATGCCGACGACAGCACCCTTCGAGGCGCCGGTACTCTTGTTGGGAATGAGGCAGGCCATGCTGGGGAGGAGGAGAAGTGTCAGCGACCTGCGTTGGCCTGTGGCGCCATGTGACTGCTGCGGTAGGCAGAAGCGGGGAGAACAGGACAGAGGGAGGCGAGGAAAGGTGGAAAGGGGGGGTGGGGAAGGTGCGGAGGAGAAACTCACATGAGGAACATCGAAAGCGCCTGTCCCCATGTTCCAATGAAGTAGAGCTTGCGGCGACCGGCCTTGTCAACGAGCGGGAATGAGATGCATGCCGAAAGAGCGTAGACGGTCGCGAGAACCGAGCCGAGGATGAGGGAGAGCTTGCGGCCCAGTCCGAGGTACTCCTCGAAGATGGGCGTCGAGAAGTCTGTACGAGCGCACAAAGAGAAGGAGAGAGTCAGTATTGGAGGAGCAAAGCTTGGGAGCGGAGGAACACACAGATGACGGCGTTGCATCCGCCGACCTGCTGGAAGAACTGCGACGAGGATCCGAGGAGGGCGCGGCGGAAGTGCTGGGTCGGGCCATTGGTGATGAGGTCGCGCTTGCGCTGATGGGTCTGGCCCTCAAGCGAGTCGCCAATAATCTTGAGCTGGAGGAGGACAGCCTCGTCGGTGAAGTGGGCGGGCTCGAGTGCGGCAATGACGCGCTGCGCTTCGACGTAGTGGCCCTTCGAGACAAGCCAGCGAGGTGACTCGGGAAGGAACGTGATGAGGATGACAAGGCCGATGGCGAAGATGGCTTGGAGGGCGATGGGGACACGCCACGAGGTCGAGTCCGGGAGGTACGAGAAGCCGAAGTCGATCCACTGTGCGCGAAAGGAGCGTCAGTGCGTACAGGAAGTGGATGGTGGACGCAGGAAGGACGAACGTAGGCAATCATCGTTCCGGTCGAGATCATGGCGGCTTCGATGAAGACGGCGAATCCACGGGAGTGAGCCTTGGCGCACTCAGCGTGCCATGTCGGGATGGTCGAGGTCTCGAAGCCGGTTCCGAGTCCAGTCACGATACGGCCGACGACGAACTGTCCGCCCGCCCAGTGTCCGCGGAACGCAGTGACCTGGATCAAAACGCCGATCAGAAGGACGAAAGCGCCGATGTACATCATACTGCAAGACGAAGCCTGTGAGTCCAGGAGCCCAAGTCGCAGATTGGCGCTACGCACCGACGACGGCCAAGACGGTCTCCGAACATGAGGGCGAAGATGGCGCCGCCGAGGCAGCCGACTTCGTAGATGGCGACATAGAATGCTTGAAGGACCGATGCTGCGAGGTGAACGACGGCGAGTCAGCCAGGGAAACGGGGAGAAAGGGCTCGCCGCAGTGGTTGGCCGGGAGGAAGACGAACCTTTGTATTTTCCCTGGACAGCGGCATCACAGGCAGGGAAGACGGAGATGAATTGAGGAGCTGAGATCAAGCCGGACATGACGCCCTGGTCGTATCTGCACGAGGAAAGACCGGAGGTTAGCCCCGACACTCAGGGGAGAGGGCGGAGACTTCGGGGACGTCGCGGAGGCAACTGACCCGAACAAGCAGAAACCGCACGACGCTGCAAGCGTGATAAGGGCGCCGAGCTTGTTGCCGGACGCACCCATGTAGGTCGGAACGCCGTCCGCATTCACACTGATGAGCGAGAACAACGTCAGCTGGGGTCGTTCCGAGTTTTGCGCCGTCGAGTACAGGTGTGGCAAACGTCGACTCACGCTGTACCTTCAGGAAGGGAGGCGGCGCCGTGCCAGCCGGGAACGGTGGTAGAGCCTTCGCGAGAGGCCGCGGGCGAGTCGTGCGAGAACTCGCGCTTCTCGCCCTTCTCTTTGGGGTGTAGATGGTGGTCTGCCGCGCTCATGTCGACGAAGCGATGTGGCTGGAAGGGGAATGGAGGAGGAAAGAAAAGAGGAGAGGAAGACGCCGGACGAGAGAGACGCAAAGCAGACGAGGCACGACCGGGGTCCCCCTCCTCCGCGCTAGCGTCTTTTTCGGTCGAAACTCCACCTTGACAAGGACCCCTTCCTCCGCGCTTTCCCCCGCGACCACCGAAAGACGCGGAGAGCTGGAGCAAGCCCCCACCCTCTGCTTGAACCCTCTCGCTCTCGCTCCCGCACCCCGCCAAAGTCGCTGCTGCTGTCCAGCGTCGTCGAGTGTCGCTGTGCTTGGCTTGCCACCGTTTCGCGCGACGTTGGGTCAAGCTCACCGATGAGTTCTAGCGCCCCGCAGATCTGTCTTTCGGCGGGCGACATGACGTACCGCTCGCCGACCCCGACGTCTGTTCCGGCTTTTCAGCCGCTTCCTGCTGGTGTCATTTGCTGCTCGCCGGTCCGGGACTTTCGACGCTTGGCCATGACGCAACCCGAAGCCATTCGCGTTCGCGCTGTTTTCTCGAGCACAGACCGTCCAGCGGCGAAGCGTCTCCTGCGAGAAAAGGCGGACCGACGCTTGCCGCCCACCCACTCGCTCGCTTGCTCAAGTCCACGGACTTCAGGCAATCGCCGGGGCCGCTCCTTTCCTCCTCCACCAGCGGCTCTTCGTGCCCCCACGCTTGCTCTACTCGCGCAGAACTCGCTGCTATTCGTTGCGCTAGACAAGCTTTGCACTTCGAGCGCACGCCGAGCGCAGATCCACCCGGCCAGCAGCGGCTGTTTGTCCCGAGCTCGTCCTCCACGCCCTCGCTCTCTCGGTCGCGAGATGCCGCACTCGGTGGGCGCACAGGGCGTGGACGAGGCGCATGGTACTGCTGCTGCCGAGGAGCTGCTGCCGCAGGACGTCCTTCGCGACTTCGAGGGGGTGAATGCCTGCGGTGCGTCCCCGCTCGCCGATGAAGGGATGAGGTCGCCGGAAGCAGGCTGACGAGATGGACTGCTCTGCTCTGCTCAACAGCTCCGATGGTTCGCTATGGCAAAGTCAGGCTGCTCTCCCCGCTTGTCACTCTTCCTCGGCTGACATCTCGCTCCCACGGCCCAGCTGCCCTTCCGAGCACTCGTCTCTCGATACGAGACGCACCTCGTCTGGACGCCCATGATGCTGTGCGTGCACTACTTGATCCTTACAAGCTCGCGAGCTGACGGGGTAGGCTTTCTGCAGCGCGGCCGAGTTCAGTCGATCCGCCCTCGCTCGCGACAGCGACTTTACCACCTCTTCAACCGAGCGAGGCGAGTTTTACCTCGCCGAGACGTACGCAGGATCGCCCGTAGCCGAATGGGATCCCTCGACTGAACCGCGGCGCGGGTTGCACTCGATGTCGAACGGCTGCCGAGGTGGTGGTGGAGGGAAACGGCGGCGGAAAGTCAAGGGTCGCCTGATCATCCAATTTGCGGCGAATGATCCGGTGCAGCTTGCGGATGCGTCCGAGCTGGCGAAACCATGGGTGGATGGGATAGACCTCAATTGCGGTGCATGCGACCTCGTTCCCTTGTTCTCGCTCCGGCCCTCCGGCTGATTCCCTCGGCTCGACAGGCTGTCCGCAAAAGTGGGCTTTCCAGGAGGGGATTGGTTGCGCGCTGTTGCGCAAGCCAGACCTGGTCAGGGATCTGGTGCGCACTACGAAGCAGCGGATAGGCTGGGATTTTCCCGTCAGCGTCAAGATCCGCGTTGACGACGATCCAAGGTGGGTACCGCGTCTGTGCCCTCATCCACCTCGCGCTGACAACGGCCGTGCAGCCGAACAAACGAGCTCGTCTCGAACGCGATCGCAGGAGGAGCAGACTTCATCACAGTCCACGGCCGAACCCGCCACCAATCTTCCGAAGGCTATCCCGTCAACCCCGAAGCGATCGCTTTCGCGTCATCATGCGCCAAGGGCGCAGTACCGGTCATCGCCAACGGAGACGTCTTCGCGAAAGAGGACGGGGAGGAGTTGAGGAAGAAGACAGGCGCGCAGGGGGTCATGAGTGCGCGAGGGTTGCTGGCAAACCCGGTACATTTTGACTGGTCATATCACAGTCACGTCGCACTGACTCTGCGGTTCTGCAGGCGCTTTTCGCAGGCTACTCGCAGACTCCCCTCCAGGCCGTCCAGGTGCGCCCCCTCGAACCCCTCACCTGGAACCCATCGCTGACTCGCTCTCCGACGAACAGGAATTCGTCGACCTCTCCATTTCGACAGGCCTAATCTTCCCTCTGTTCCACCGCCACGTCGCCTACATGCTCGAGTCCCGCTTCGCGAACAAGAAGGACCGGATTGGGTTCAACGGGTTGACGAGCTATGGGGGCGTGATGGACTGGCTTGAGGAGTCGCAGATGATTGAGTTCGGAGACGGTAGTGGACTGAACGGTGTGCAGCGGGGTGTTGAGGCGTTGCGAGTTTAGCGGGGCGGTCAGACGCTTTCAGCCCTGTTCGAGGAGGGCGGGCTGGTGCCGATAGAAGCGGACAAATGTCGTTGTACTCCTAATCAACCTGCATTGTCACTCGAATCGGAAGAGTCGTGGTATGGCAGGAGTCGCGGCTGCCTCCAGCGTCATCAGCGAGTTGCGTTCGATCCGCCCACTCTGGCCCCGATGCCAACAAACCCAACGTCCCACTGTTCTTCTGTTGTGCCGC
This sequence comes from Rhodotorula sp. ZM1, assembly GCA_009806315.1. Lineage (NCBI taxonomy): Eukaryota > Fungi > Basidiomycota > Microbotryomycetes > Sporidiobolales > Sporidiobolaceae > Rhodotorula > Rhodotorula sp. ZM1. Next base: position 159,449 of record QYSD01000014.1, read on the forward strand.
CAGTTGCGACCCTGCCGACCGGAACGAACGAGAGCGCCGGCTTTTGCGATCCCGCCGAGTTTAGGTCAAACAACGAAGAGGCTAGTTGTTCGACTGCAGCGACCGGAGAGTCAGCGACGCGTTGTGGGCGAGCGAGAGAAGCAGCGTGCCGTCGCTTTGGCTCAGCCGAGAGGACCGGTAGAAGACCTTGAGCGAGTGGATGGCAGAGGCATCGACGGAAGGAAGCGGGTGTGCGCCTGACTCTTCTGTATGTCTAGCCCGTCAGCAGGGCCTCCTACCCAAGGACGAAACCGACGCACCTTTGTGCGCTGCGAGGATGAAGGCGACGAGCTTTGAACGGGGCGGAGCTTGCGAAGATTGGTACGAGACTGGACGTCCGCTTTGATTCGACACTGTCGGGAGATTGCAAAGTCGTCAGTAACACCAACGCTGAGGAAAGAGTGGTTGGACGTACCCGTCGTCCACCGCACCCAGGTCTCCTCCTCGCCAAACCCGCCAGTCCGTTCTTCCTCGTCCTCGTCCTCGTCCTCCAGCGACAGATCCGGCACAGCCCAATCCGCAACCCACTCGACCTCCGCACCTCTCGGCAACGCAACCGCTTCCACAGCCAAGAACGGCGCCGTCCTCACCCTCTCCTCCTCCTCTCCATCGTACTCTGCATTCTCGGCAAGCAAGTACGACGCTTCGCTTGCTTCCCACACCACTCGCGCCGCAGATACGCGTCGACGCCACTCGAGGTCCGAAGAAGACGTCGCGGCGAACCAGCATACGCCGTGCGAGGCGCGCGCTTGGATGATCGAGGAGGTGAAGTGTATTTGGGGAGAGGGCGAAGCGGAGGAGCGGATGATGCGGTGGAGGTGCTGGAGCGACAGGGAGAGGTGGGAGGAGATGTCGGATGTATCGGTATTGGAAGAGCTCGTGCGGGAGTCTGCGGCAGGCAGAGTAAGCGAAGGGGGGATAAGCGGGATCTGGCCTGCAACGAAGAGACGGCCGCCAGTCTATTCAACGCAACGTCAGCTACTCAGACAGATCACGGAAAGAGTGAGAAGCGGGGCAAGATCCAGCAGAACGCACCTTGACGCTCTGGCTGTACGGCCCAATGTTCGCCGGCGCCCAGTAGCTCAAGCTCTGCACATGCAGTGCCTTCCTCTCTGCCCCCGCAGCTCCTCGCGCCACCTTCGCAACGCCTTCCAGCTTAACCCGCCAGTTTCCTCGTCCAGCAACGGCGACGCAAGCGCGAGTTGGTGGAGACGAGCCGAAGTATGTGGCGTAGACGGCGTTGATGAGTGGGAAGAGGGACATGGTCTTGGCGGAGGGGGAGAGGAGGACCGTCAGGTGGGCGAGCGAGAGGAGGGAGGCGTTGTGCGAGTCGAGGAGGCCTGCGCAAGCCGGGAACGTCAGCTTGCTTGTGTGCCCGGCGTGAGGGATACCGATCGCACCCTGTAACGCCTCGAAGCAACTTCGCACTTCCTCCTCGATCGAGACGTTCTCGCCTCGCTTCTGCGGTGTTGCGAGCACTTCGCCAAAGTACAGCCAACCGTCCTCCGTCATCTTCGCACCCGGTCCAGCCGGCCCCTCCTCGTCCACTCCTAAGTCGCCATTCGATTCCTCCGCTCCCGTCTCCTCGGCCTTCGCGGCCTGATACGCCCTCCGCCCCTCCTCTCTCCACCTCAAACTCTCCTCATCCCAGACATCCGGCACACTAAGCTTCACTTCCCGCTTCACCCGTTCGCGTAGCTGGTCGGACGTTTCGTGTGTGGGAATACCGGGTTTTGGCGGACCGAGCGAGAGGGAGTCGAGGTGGAGGTGGGCGACTGTCGAGAAGGGTGACGGGTCAGACACGTAGAGGGTGTATTTGTCGCTGTGGCAGAATGCGAAGAGTCAGTAATGCGATGTACAGCGAGCGGGGCCCAAGCGGAGGACTTACAGGTTGACGCGGCGCTTGAAGAGCGGGCAGTCGAGCGTGAACGTCTCGTACTCGCCGCCTTCGCCGCAAACGTGCAGCTCGTAGCGCATGTTCTGCAATACTTACAGGTCAGCATTCTCGAAGTCTCGCTTGATGCCCAAGCCAACGTACCAAACGATGCAGAGCCGGCTCCATCTCTTCGAGTGTCTTGCCGAGATGCTCGACTTGTAGGCTATGTATCGCCATGACGCTCACCTATCAGCAAATTTCACCTGGTGCGGAGCGTGCTGAACGGAAGCGGAACCATCGGACGCACCCAGCTCCCGCAACTTTGACCAACACGCTCTCCATCCCGGCTCCGACCATTTCGCGCAGCAATTCGGGCTGACTTCGTTCCCAGAGGTAAGCGAGGGGCGTGAGGCCGAGGCGCGCGCAGCTGGGCGGCAGAAGCGAAGTCAGCCATCTTGATGAGCGGGAGGAGAGCGCAAAGGCCGCACACATGCTCGACTCGCACTCGCTGGTAGTTCGAGAGGATCGCTCCGACAGATACGCCTTGTACGTCTGACATCGCCTCCTGCATAGATGAAGAAGCCGGAGACTGCATCAGCTTGGCTAAGCTTTCGCGTCGAGGGGAGACATCTACACACCTTGACATCTTTCAAAAGCTCGTACAAGTCCTCCGTCTCGTCTCCATCGTTCTCCTTCTCCTTCTGCTGGCCCTTGCCCTTCCCTTCGCGAGTTCCGTATTCTCCGCCGACGTTGACCGCAGTCCCTTTGATTGCTCGGCTGAAGAAGGGCAAGTCGAGTGCATGGGCGATGGTAGCGAGGCCAGAGTGCCCGACGGTCTGGTACATGAACGAATCGAGCTCATCTGTGAAGAACGGTCACCAGGATCAGCATGTGCAACTCTGAACAGGCGAGTGAAGCAAGGAACGCACCCTTCCCAGCTGGCGGACCTAGGGAAGCGATCGCGACTGGCTCGTGCCCGTTCACTACGCAGTGTAAGAGGTTATACACGCTGTCCTTGCCTCCCGAAAGGAGTGCGACTGTCTTCATCGCAGGATGTTCGGAGAGCAGGCGGAGAGTGGGGAGGAGTGCGAATGACAGCGCCGTCTCCTGGCGAGCAGATTGAACTGGTACGGTCGTAGCGGAGAGTCTAACGGTTTCAGTAGTCACAGTGCCAGCAAACAGAGGATGCCAGCTTTGGTGTGTGTCCGAGACGAACCCAGTCCGCGCTCACTCGCTCCACACGGCCACACTCGCCCGCTGGGACTGGCGCTCGTTCTGCTGAGTGCGACAAGCTGCTACACGGCTGGCTCGACCTACGCACGCCCGCTCTCGCGCCACGACCAAGTCCCGCCGCCTGTCGTCGCCTCCACCGTCCGCTCATCTCGCAGCGCACCCCGCGCGTCTCACTTGACAGTAGACGCGTAGCGAGTGAAGAAGGATGCCGCCCAAGGGAAATTCAAAGGTCGCAAGGCTGCGCGCGGCCAACGCAGCGTCTGCCGCTTCGGCATCCTCCTCCCAAGCATCCGCAACTTCCTCGTGGATTGCGACCGCCACTCCTGCCGGCCCAGTCCCGTCCACCTCGTCTGCACACCACCACCCCGATGACTCGTCAGCCGAGACGGGATTCCCGCCCGCCAAGGCACTCCCGTCGGAGCCAATGGATCTCGACGAGACGCAGGAGACGGGCGAGGGTGATACCGAGATGGTCGACTATGCGCCGGCGGGACCACTAGTCGGGGCAGATGACGGCGTTAAGGTGTCTGCGCGGGTCGAGGCGGCGTCGGCGATAGCGAGTCGGACGGCAAAGGGGAAGGGCAAGGCGAAAGTGCAGGAGCGGGGAGAGATGGCGAGCATGCAGGACGTCGGGAAGGATGCGAGACATCTTGCGGACGGATTGGAGGTGCTCGGACAGGACATGTACAAGGGGAAGAGCCTGAGTGACCCGATCAAGAGCGTGACGGTGCGTTCCCAGTGAAGGCCATTCGGTTCATACTGACCCTGACCTACGCCGCACACAGGATAAGTGGGAGCTGCTACCCGCCTTCCTCGCCGTCAAGGGCCTCGTGAAGCAGCACATCGACTCGTTCAACTACTTCGTCGACGTCGACCTGCAAGCCATCCTCCGCGCGAACGCCCGCATCACCTCGGACGTCGACCCAAATTTCTACCTCGAGTACACCGACATCCGCGTCGGTTCGCCCGAACGACCCGACGAGAATGCCATCAACCCCTCGATTACGCCTCACGAGTGCCGCCTGCGCGACCTGAGCTACTCGGCGCCCGTGTACGTCAACATCAAGTACACCCGCGGGAAGCAGGAAGTTGTCTCGAAGGGTATCCGGATTGGGCGGCTACCGATCATGCTCCGGAGCAACAAGTGCGTCTTGATGGGCAAGAACAAGGCCCAGCTTGCGCAGATGAACGAGTGCCCCCTCGATCCGGGCGGCTACTTCATCGTCAAGGGAACGGAGAAGGTCATCCTCGTCCAGGAGCAGCTGTCGAAGAACAGGATTATCGTCGAGACGGAGCCGAAGAAGGGTCTCGTGCAGGCCTCCGTCACTTCGTGAGCTGCTCGCGTAACCTCCGTCCGCGCCAAGCTGATAGACTCGCTCGCCAGGTCGACCCACGAGCGCAAGTCCAAGACGTACGTTCTCACCAAGCACGGCAAGATCTACCTCAAGCACAACTCGATCCACGAAGACATCCCCATCGGCGTCGTCCTCCGCGCTCTTGGCATCGTCTCGGCACGCGAGATCGTCCAGCTCGTCTGCGGCAACGACGACGACTACCGCGCCGCGTTCGGCATCAACATCGAGGAGATGGACGACCTCAAGACTAAGGCTGGCCAGCCTATTCCGGTTCAGACGCAGCAGCAGGCGCTCGACTACATCGGTCACCGGGTCAAGATCATCCGGAAACCGGCTGGCACGCCTGGATCGGGAGGAGCGGAGAAGAGCTGGGCGCCGCGGCGGCCTGCGTCGGAGGAGGCGCTCGAGGTGCTCGCGACGGTCGTCCTTGCGCATGTGCCTGTCGAGGACCTTAACTTGCGACCGAAGGCGATCTACATCGCCAACATGGCCCGCAGGGTGTTGATGGCGATGCTCGATCCGAAGAACGTGGATGACCGCGACTACGTCGGAAATAAGCGCCTCGAACTGTGCGTGCCGTGCTCGGTTGTCAGCTTCTCCTCCCCGAGGCGAGCGTGCTGACCTCTTGGTTGCGCGGCAATCGCAGTGCCGGCCAGCTCCTCTCGCTCCTCTTCGAAGACCTCTTCAAGAAGTTCAACCATGACCTCAAGATGAACATCGACAAGATCCTGAAAAAGTCAAATCGTGCGACCGAGTTTGACGCGATCAAGCAGTTCCAGCTCCACGGCGACGGCATCACGCAAGGCTTCGTCCGCGCCATCTCGACGGGCAACTGGTCGCTCAAGCGGTTCAAGATGGAGCGCGCCGGCATCACTCACGTGCTCTCGCGACTTTCGTTCATCTCGGCGCTCGGCATGATGACCCGCATCTCGTCTCAGTTCGAGAAAACGAGGAAGGTATCCGGTCCCCGCGCGCTGCAGCCAAGTCAGTGGGGGATGCTTTGCCCGAGCGATACGCCTGAAGGAGAGGCGTGCGGACTGGTCAAGAACTTGGCACTAATGACACATATCACGACGGACGTCGAGGAAGAGCCTATCTGGAACATCTGCTTCCTGATTGGTGTCGAAGGTGCGTCGCGGGTTCTTCGCCTGCTGGTTTCGTCTGCCGCAATGCCGAGCTGACGGCTCCGGCATTCTCCTTGTATAGACATCAACGTCCTCGACGGCACTGAGATCTACGCCGAAGGTCACCTCGTCGTCTACCTGAACGGCAATGTCCTCGGCTTGACCCGCTGTGGCCCCCGCTTCATCCGCACCTTCCGCCACCTTCGACGCGCCGGCCGCATCAACGAGTTCGTCAGCATCTACGTCAACCTCCAGCAGCAGGCGATTCACATCGCCAGCGACGGAGGACGCATTTGTCGCCCGCTCATCATCGTCGAGGACGGCCAGAGCAAGGTCAAAGAGCTGCACATGAAGGTGCGCTCGGTCTCTCCGAGCTGTTCCGAGTCCCCCGACTAACTCGCCGCTCCACGCAGATGCTCCGCGACAAGGTCATGACCTTCGACGATTTCCTCCGCAAGGGCCTGATCGAATATCTCGACGTCAACGAGGAGAACGACGCGTACATCTCCCTGTACGAGAAGGAGCTCAAGCCCGAGACGACCCATCTCGAGATTGAGCCGTTCACCCTCCTCGGCGCCGTCGCCGGCCTCATTCCTTATCCCCACCACAACCAGTCACCTCGCAACACTTACCAGTGCGCCATGGGCAAGCAAGCCATCGGCGCTATCGCGCACAACCAGCTCAACCGCATCGACACGCTCCTCTACCTCATGGTCTATCCGCAGACGCCCATGTGTCGAACCCGGACGATTGAGCTTATTGGATACGACCAGCTTCCCGCCGGCCAGAACGCCATGGTCGCCGTCATGTCGTACTCGGGCTACGACATCGAGGACGCTCTCATCCTCAACCGCGCTTCGGTCGACCGCGGCTTCGGTCGCTGCCAGGTCTTCCGCAAGTCCACGACGCTCCTCAAGCGCTATCCGAACGGCATGTGCGTCCTCAGACTCTTGTGCTGTCATGCTTGCTCGTAGTTAACGCTCAGTACCCGCAGGTATGACCGCCTCGCTGACCCGCCAAAGGGCGAGAACGGAGAGGTTCTCGGCAAGTACGGCATCCTTGACCTCGACGGTCTTGCGCATGTCGGTGAGCAGGTCAACCCGGGCCAAGTCTACGTCAACAAGCAGACGCCCTCGAACGCGCACGACAATCAGCTTCCCGGCATAGACGGTCCTGGCGGCGCCGATGCCCCCGCCTCGACCTGGAAGAACACCGGCATGAGCTACCGCGCACCGATCCCCGGCTACATCGACAAGGTCCTCCTCACCGACACCGATTCGGATTCGACGCTCGTCAAGGTCCTGATCCGCCAGACCCGCCGACCCGAACTTGGGGACAAGTTCTCGTCTCGTCACGGTCAGAAGGGTGTGTGTGGTCTCATCGTTCCGCAGGAGGACATGCCGTTCAACGACCAGGGCATCTGCCCCGACGTGATCATGAACCCGCACGGTTTCCCCTCGCGCATGACGGTTGGCAAGATGCTCGAGCTCCTCTCGGGCAAGGCAGGCGTCCTCAAGGGCAAGTTCGAGTACGGAACGGCGTTCGGCGGGTCCAAGGCGGAGGACATGAGTCGCGTCTTGATCGAGCACGGCTACTCGTACGCCGGAAAGGACTACCTCACGAGCGGCATCACGGGCCAGCCGCTCGAGTGCTACGTCTACATGGGCCCGATCTACTACCAGAAGCTCAAGCACATGGTGCGTCGCGGCGCCCCCACCTGGTCGCGAGCCTTACTGACCTTCGCTCGCCTCGCAGGTTCTTGACAAGATGCACGCGCGTGCTCGGTGTGTCCAGCTCATCTTTGCAAGCTGGTCCGCCAGTCTCTGACCTGCTTTGTTCGCCACGCAGCGGTCCTCGCGCCGTCCTCACCCGCCAGCCGACCGAGGGACGATCGCGCGACGGCGGTCTCCGCCTCGGCGAGATGGAGCGCGACTGCCTGATTGCTCACGGCGCCTCGCAACTTCTCCTCGAGCGCCTCATGGTCTCGTCCGACGCGTTCAAGGTCGACGTCTGCGGCCAGTGCGGCTTCATGGGCTACAACGGCTGGTGCAAGCGTGCGTAGCTCCTGCTTCTCTCGCTCGTCTGCCATTACTGACCATCGTTACATTTCGCAGGCTGCAAGACCAGCAAGGCCGTCGTCAAGCTCATGATCCCCTACGCCTGCAAGGTGAGCCAGAGTTCGCCCTTTCCACATTTCCCGAATTACGAGGCTGACCGCATTGTTCCGGCGCTCTAGCTATTGTTTCAGGAGATGCTCGCCATGGGTATTGCCCCGCGCCTCAAGCTCGAGGACGCCGTCTGAATCCAACCCACCTCCGCATCGTCTCGCCTTTCGCATTCGCATCCTCGTTCGATACCCCTCCGCTGTTCCTTCTTGCGCCCACGTCTCCCGTTGGGACGACACGACTCCTTGTTGCGATTATACCCCGAGCATTTTCATGTTGAGCTTCGAGTTGGCGAGTTGAGGGGCTGTGAGGAGAGCCTCTCTTGTCTTTCGCGGGTGCGGTACGTCTGCAGCGTCGAGGGAAGTCGACTGGACGCATGATGTGCCGCTCAAGCCTGGAAGTGCGCCTTGAGAGCAACTCTACCTCGCCAACCGTGCTCGACCGCTCTCTGCCTCCGTCCGCCCACTCACCCACACTGCGACGGCTCGAGACTGCCTGCTGCTCGTTCGATGAACTGCTAGACGACTCTCGACCTCGCCTACGCCCGCCCCATAGCTTGTACGCCCCTCCTTCGTTTCATCAATCCCTTCCCGCTCTTCTCCCCTCGACGTGACGAACGAACAACACTTTTGGATAATTTGCGACGGACGCACCGCTCCTGCATTCAGTTGCAAAGCCGCCTTGCCGGGTCTGGCCGGAGCGGCGCTCTTGAAGATATCTTTTCTTTCTGATCCACTCACTCTCGCCCTCACCCTCCGAATCGCCGCCGGTCTCATGTGGTGCAGGCGCTGACGACTTGTTTGCGGGGTGACAGATGTTTCAGCGTTCAACAAGGCGACCTGTACGGACTGGGTTGACGGTGCTAGCAGGACGAGCGCGACGAGAGAATGCTGAAACGCGCACCTTGGCTTTCCTTCGCCATGGGCAGATGCCACCGGGGAGAGAGAACGATGCTGGGACTTGCCCTGGCCACTCGGGCCGGAAGGATGGACGACGAGAAGCGTTGTACGCTTCCTCCTCTCCCACCCTCAAGCAGTGCCCTCCGGCGACAACCTAAACTTCGCTACCGCTTTCGACGCTTTGAGGACGACCTAACATCCACGGAGCAGGGGGCTTCTCACCAGGCTCGACAACCAGGAGGCGGGGCGCTCCGCGGACTCTCCGGGTGCGCTCCTGCAAGCGTCCCCCCCTTGCCGTTTCCCTCCTGTATTCAGCTCGCCATGTCTCGACGTCGCTATCTGCGCGACGCCGTTGACGACGACCGCCGCGTCTTCCGCCGACCAGACTCTGCTAGCTCTCCACCACCGGCCCCTCGACCTCGCTCATCACCCTTGTTTGACCCTCCTACGCTCGACGTTCGCAAAACACTCTCAGCCGAAGCAGCGACTCGCCTCATGCTGGAGAAGTGGGACCTGATGGACGACCTGGCAGAGCGTGAAGCGAGTCGCTCTTCCTCCCAGGCCTCCTCAGCACGTTCACGCCAACGGAAGGGCCGGTCGAGCTCCCTGCCGCCCTTCGAGCAGGAGCGGCGAAAAAGGATCAGCCGGGTTGAGGAGTACGAGCGGTGGAAGCCTGAGCGGGAAAGGATCCGGCTTGCGCAGGTCGAGATGGAGCGGCGGCTGGACGAGGAGAAGCTGGAAGCGCAACTCGTGCGCCACAACGAGCGGTCAGCTTCGTTTGTGATTCGGTCGGGGTCGGCGAGGAGCAAGGTACGCGAGAGAAAGGCGACGCCGGCTGTGCTGGGAACTGCAATCTCGAGCGAGGAGGAAGATGAGGCGGCTCTTCGTCGAAGACGGGGCCGCCTGTCCGCTCTTAGCGCGACGGCCTCGCGAGGTTCGCCGGTGTGGGAGTGGTGGCCGAGGCATGGACCTGACGGAAAGGAGCAAGTGCGGCAGGAGACTAAGGATGAGAAGCGGTCGAAAAGGTCCCGACGAGAACGCCTGTGTGCGTCCTGTCACTTACCCTGATCGTGTCGTTCCCTAACCTTAGTCTGGACACCAGCAGCACCGGTGGACTCGCCGCACCTCGAGTCTCGTACTCGCTCGTCTCGCCGCCAACGACCAGAACGAGCTGCCTCCGTGCCCCTTCCCGGTCTTTTCGCCGCGAAATCTGCCTCTCCGATAAGACCCATCGTTGCGCAATCTCCTCCGCCCAACAAGTCTCGCTCTTCCCGCTTTAAGGGAGATGTCGAAAATAGGCCATGCACTCGCTCGTCGCGGAATCGACCTCGTCCCACTGGCTTGACTCCTTCGCCTCCATTTGCCTCCGTCGCGGCATCCATCAGAAGCGTCGCGACAAGCGAGGACGAGCCTCACGAGCCTCGGCGCCCTCGCTCCTCCCGCCGACGTCCTCGACCTTCGCGAAACCCGAGTCTTGAGCCTCCTCCTCAGGCGACGCCAGCCGCAACAGCAGGCAACCTGCTCGACGCAGCAGCCTCGGCAGGGGCCGCAGCAGTAGAGCAAGTGAGCGAGGCGGTCAGCTCAGCTCTGGGGAAGATGCTGCCTGGGTTGTTCGGAGCGAGCAAATGAGGAATGGGTTAACGGATGGAAGTCACTGCTGAGATTGCGCGGTGTAGATGGCTGTTAACCCTCGTACGAAGTTTGGATGAACATGATTCGGTGGATTGCCCTCAAACGAGAGTCCCGGTGGTAGCGAGATGGGCAGCGAGATGTGCAGTCCCGGTGCAGTCTACTCGATGCGTCGCTTGCGTACGAGGAAACCTGAGAGATCGCCGACGGGGAGCTTGATGGGCCAGCCAGTCGAGTCGAGGATGAGAACTAAGAGGAGGTACCAGCCTGTACCACGGAACAAGGTCAGTCCTCGTCGCAGCGACACCTGGGATCGTGTCGACGCACCGCATACGGTGGTTAGGAAGCCAAAAGCGCCTGCAGCCTTGAGCAACCCGGGAAGGTGGCTCGCGCTAGCCTTCGCCAGCTTGATGTAGATCGTTGAAAGTAGCCAGAAGTCGACTTCGAGGAAGGCGAACAGGGCGACGAAGACGACGTTCGTGCGGAGCGACGCAATGAGGTAGATGCCATTGAGGCACGCCCACCCTGCTCGGAAGCAGATCAGCGGTGCCCGGCAGGGGAAGGAACGGGTGCAGATCCACAGATGAGGTAGAGAGCGATACCGCCGTTGTATTCAGTCGACGTACTGTCGGAGTCTTGAGATCAGCCCAAGCGACAGATGGTCCCGATGAAAGAGGACGTACGCTCCGAGCGCTGTAGCGACGCCCTGCAACGGCTGAAGGAGGAAGCCGAACGACAGCCAGAAGGAGCCAAAGGTGAAGAAGACGACCGAGGAGAACGCTGTGGGAAGAGGAGGGAATGTCAGGATAGGCGGCCTAGAGGGACCAAGTGAACTGGCTGTTGCCCAGACTTGCTGTTGCCCAAGATCCACTCCAGGATACCTGCGACGGTGAGGCCAAGACCGCCCATGAAGTACATAGCACCGCTGCGTTAGGTACTTGTTCAGCAGGTCCACGGCGACGGGAGGGAGCTGTACGCACACGAGAGTCGGCGCAGCCGCCGTCGTCGTACCAATCCACCCCATTAGATAGCAGCTGAACGGCGTAAGGCAGAGGAGGAAGCTGGCTAGACCGAGAGGAGTTGGGTTGGCAAAACGCTTCGCGAGGTCGCCCTTGGCCTTTTGTCCTCCTGGCTGGAGGTAAAGACGCTCGAACTGCTCCGCCGTAAGCTGGACGGAGATCTGGCGACGGAGGGAGGCGCCGCCTTCGGAGTCGAGGAGGTTCAAGCCGTGACCCGACTCGAGGTCGAGCGCGTCGTGGGCGGAGTTGGTTTTCTCGGACGGCGGGATTGCGTGGGTCGTCATTGCGTCGTCGTCGCCGGGCGTCGAAAGTCGTAGGCAAGCACCAAGGAGCGGACGGCAGGAATAGCGCTAGCAGGACGAGCGGGCGGGGAACGGAGCGGGCGGGGAAGTCTGCCCCTCGCTCAGCCCCACAGACGAGTGTAGAGTCTAGCTCCCGTGACCTTCAGAGCGACGGCCCAGGGAGCGATCGGAGCCGGACGAGGTTCCTTTCGAAGCGCGGCAGTCTGCAGGTCACGCTCGACGCGGAGACCTCGTTCCGTGCGCCAGTCTCGTCGTCCAATGCCTGGATCGGAGCCGTACTGCGCAGATCTCGCGAACATGGGAAGTTGGGAATTGTCGGAAGCGAGGATGTGGGGACAAGGTCGAGAAGAAGCGCCCAAATGTCCGCCAGTCTCTGCTGCCGAGCCAGCCTCCTTCCAGCGTACACTTGTGCGGCATGGAGATCGTTGGCGGCCCAGAAGCAGCCCAAGCCAGGCTCTTACGCTCGGCAACGGGTGACTCCCACGTCCGTCCCGTGATCCTAAGCTCCCCTGTCCCCGCCGGCCACGTATGACTGCCGTAGCGTCCTCCTGGAGAGCACGCGATCCCTCTGACGGCGCAGAACGGGTCCGCAATCGCCTCGCGAGCGTTCTTGGTCGGTAACTGATGAAGAGGAGGTTGGTTGAGCCAGTGAGAGTCGCGCAAGCTGGGCAGCGTAGAAGGGTGCAGCAAGGTGCAAAGTAGCGGTACAGACGTGCAATCTGCTGTCTTGACAGTGTGTGGTCGGAAAGAGAAGCGCTTCCACTCGGTGTCGTCCCTCGGGAGGGGGACTGCACCCTCTTCTTCGCGCTGCCTGCGTCCATGCGTGGGCTATCAAGCACTCCGTATCGTTTGCGGAGAACGAACGTGCTGCCCGCGAGCCCGTTGCCGCGCTTGCTCGCCATGGCTCTCACAACGGACGACTTGCTCCGTCTGTCCCCACCCGCTGACCTCGCCCACCACGCTAGACACGTGCGCCCGTCTAGACCGCACGCCGGGGCCTGCCGAAGGCGTTTCCAGCTGTGGGGACCCGAGGCGATAGAGGCGTCTGCCTGGGGAAATCGCTCCCTTCTCTTCCATAGCACACTCGCTACCGCTGCAGGCATTCATGGCTCCCTCTGCAGACGTCCGTCCACAGACGAGCGTCATCGACACGCTTAAACCGACCGTCACACACGTCGAGAACGTCCTCCCAACGTCGCTCAAGCCCGTCCAGCATCCCTCGTCAACTCCCGCCGAGATTGCCCAGGCTTTCTGCGAGTCAATTCAGGCTGCTTTCACTGCTCGCGATGCCGACGGCATCATCCGTCACTTTACCAGCGACGGTTGGTGGAGGGACATCTTGGTTCGTTCCCTTTTCTCCTCGTGGATCTGTTCTCTCATGCTTGCTTCTGAAAGTTTCCCTCTCGGTTTGTACACTGAACGCTCGTTCTGACCTTGCCACGCAGACCGTCGACTTCGACTTCAACTCCATCCGTAAGGACCAGATCAAGGGTCACCTCAGCAAGTACGGCATCCCCGAGATCTCGAGCCTCAAGGTCGTCAAGCCGCACGATGCCCGCATCAACGACGGAGCTGGCTGGCTCGAAGCCTTCACTACGTACGAGACGCCCGAGGCGCGCGGCAAGGGTTTCCTTCGCCTTAAGGAGTCGTCGCTTGGCGCGGGCGACTGGAAGGCCTTCACGTTCTTTACTACGCTCTGGGAGATCAAGGGACACGAGGAGTTCACCGGCGCTCGTCGTCCGATGGGCGCGGAACACGGCGAACACTCGTCGTCGGAGAACTGGCTTGACAAGCGCACCAAACAGCAAAAGTTCGAGGACGAAGACCCCACTGTCCTCGTCCTTGGCGCCGGGCAGAACGGCTTGAACATCGCTGCTCGTCTCGGAGCGTTGGGCATCAAGACGCTCGTCGTCGAGAAGAATGCTCGCGTCGGCGACTCGTGGCGCCGTCGCTACCACACTCTCTGTCTCCGTGCGTTCCACTTCCTGTCTGAGCGCGTTTCTGCTGGTGCTGACGAGTGCTTGTGCGCAGACGACCCCATCTTTGCCGACCACCTGGCTTACATGCGGTTCCCCGAGACCTATCCCGTCTACCTCCCGAAGGACATGATCGCCAACTTCTTCGAACACTGTGCGTGCTGCGCCTCGTGGCTTGCGTGTGTTGCTGGCGCTGACGAGCGTTCCCATCTCGCAGACGCCGACATCATGCAGCTCAACGTCTGGCTCCAGTCGTCCATCGAGCGTAACCCCGTCTTCGACCCGCAGACCAAGAAGTGGACCGTCCGTGTGAAGCGCGAAGCCCAAGACGACCGCGTCTTGAACGTCTCGCACATCGTCCTCGCGACTGGCTTTTCGGGCATGCCTCGCAAACCATCCTTCCCCATCGACGAGTTCAAGGGCATCATTCATCACTCTGCCGTTCATCCTGGCGCTCACGGTCAGGGCTGGGAGGGCAAGAAGGCTATCGGTGCGTCCCGGGCTGGACGTTTGCTTGGCGGACTTCGGCTGACCTTCCCAACCTCCCCAGTCATCGGTGGCTGCAATAGCGGGTGCGTGCGACTCTCTCCTGCTGCTCTTGCTCTTTCCTAGTCTGATGACCCTGCGCTTGCTCGCAGACATGACGTGCGCTTTGGACTTTGGCGAATGCGGTCTTCCTTCGCTGACTCTCGAGATTCTCGCAGATCGCCGCCGACGCCTGCGAGCATGGCTTGGACACCACCATGGTGCAGCGCAGCTCAACCTACGTTATGAGCTCCGAGTAAGCCTTATCCGTTGACTACCTGTCCTCGAACCCGTCTCTCCCCCCGAACTTTGTCTTCCTCCTTGACTCTCTCCAGCCGCCACGCGCCTGATCAAATTTTCAGCTGGACTCTACCGTGTCCCAGAGTCGTTGGAGCGGCCCCATCGTCTTTCTAGCGGCTGACATCTCGTTACAGGCACGGGATCCCCGGTTTGCTCAACGGCATCTACGAGGAGAACGGTCCGCCTCTCGACGACGCAGACATGATGTTCGGGTCCCTGCCTATCGACTTGCTCGCCGAGTTCCATACGGAGGCGACGAAGCAGATCGCGATCAAGGACAAGCCGATGCTCGACGGTCTCGAGAAGGCAGGCTTCAAGCTCAACCACTACCCTGCCGGTTTGTTCTGCAAATATTGGCGGGACGGCGGTGAGTTCAGCAGAATCAGATCAGCCGCCAAACGTCAAGAGTGCTGAACTGATTTCCTGACTTGCCTCCTGCCTCGCCCTCTCCTCTCTGGCCGCTGCACAACCTAGGCGGGTACGTCTAGCGTCATCAGCGCAGTCACGAGCTGTCCAGCGAGTCTAGACCGGAGTCCTGACTGGCCTCTCCTCCTCCACCTCCCCTGTCCGCGTCCATCATGCGGGGTCAAGGAAAAAGCTATGTGATCGACGTTGGCTGCGCAAAATTGATCGCGGATGGCAAGATCAAGGTCAAGCAAGGCGTCGCGGTCGAGAAGCTCAGCCGGGACGGAGTTGTCTTCCAGGATGGAACCGAGCTCAAGGCGGACATCGTTGTGCTCGCAATCGGCTACAGTGAGTGTTTCTTACCGCACAGAATGGCTTCTGACGCGCGACGCCGCTCCCCGGGCGAGGAGTCGCTGACTCCCACAACTCCCTCCACCTCGCAGCCTCGCAGCGCGAGACGGTGCGTCAGGTGGTCAGCGACGACGTTGCGGACAGGTTGGGTGGTCTCTGGGGTCAGGACGCCCAGGGGGAAATCCCGGGCGTGTGGCGGTACTCGGGCGTCCAGCGCTTCTGGTTGCAGGTGCGCTCGACTCTCGGCCGCTTCCCTGCGAGCTGTCGCTGATTCACTGGTGATGAAAAAGTCTGGAAACTTGGCGCAGGCCCGTATCTTCTCGTGCGTCTGCGCCGACGCTTTCCCGCTGTGCTCCTCGTCACGCGCCGAAGCGCTGACTTGCCTTCGCTTGCTCCCCCATCCGCCTCCGTTCTCCGTCCGCCTACCCGTCCACAGGAAGCACCTCGCCCTCCAGATTCAGATGATCGAGCTCGGCCTGCGCGAACAACAAGACGACGCCGTTTCGTACAAGCACATCCACGACCCTCGTTTCTAGACGGGCTTCGCCTCCTCGCTCCTCCCTCTTTTCGCCAGTTTCGCCTCGTTCTCCCTTTGCTCATGGTCACTATTGTGCTCTTTATCGGGTTCTCTTGTCTGAAAAACGTCGTAGTTTGCCGTCCCTCGAGGGACCGTCGCAATGTACAGAATTCCACCTCTCCTCCACTTTCCTGATGGCAGTCTCCACTTTCAGACGTCTCAAAGTGCTTCGTGTCTGCAAGAGAAACTCAGCGCACGGAGCTGCGGATCAGCAGTCGAGGAGAGCGGGTTCAGGCGCGCGATCTTCGCGGACCGACAAATTCGCCTCGCTTGCGCTCGCGCTCTCAAGAATGTGGCGCAAGAGTGTCCGTTGTTGCAGAGTGGTGACATACGAGTCGTGCGACAAAAACCAGGTGGAAGATTAGAGATGAGAGGACGAGCTTCAAGGCGACGACAATAGATAAAGCAGGAGTAGGAGATTTGAAGGGCGGCGGTAGGCGAAGGAGGTATCGCGGCATTGGGCGATGGGGAAATAGCGGAAGGCTATGGATGGACGACGCGAAGGAGGACGAGGATAGGGTAACCTTTGAGAGTGTCTGCCCGAATAAGGGATGCGCCAGGCGAGGAATAGGTTAAGGGACGCGGGTCCGGGATGTCGGAGTAGTATTGGAAGATAGTACAAGGCGCGTCGAGTTGCGCCGGGAACCAGAGAGAGGTTGCTGCCCGATCAGAAGAAGTAGGCGACGGTGCAGGCGACAAGCGCAAGGGCCGCCCCCGTCTTCTTGACGAGCGGTCCTGCAGCGCCCCCTGTCTGGCTGGGCGCGCTAGCCGCAGACGTGCGCGAGCCGGACGTGCCGGCGCTTTGTGCCGCCGCACCGCCCGATGCGCTGCTGCCGCCGGGTGCGCGGGTCGACGAGAGCGACATAACCAGCAAGCTGCTCGAGCCGGACTGGGAGGACTTGACTGCGCTCGAGGCGGCCGACGAGGCGGAGGGGGCGGGAGCGCCTGTGACGGCTGTAGGAGCGGGGATCTTGCCAGTGTAGGCGACGCTCGCGCCGAGATCGGTCGAAGTAGGTGCAGGGATGGAGACGAGGGAAGCGACGGTGCCGGAAGGAATCTGAGCGGATGGGACGGCGGAAGGTGAAGAGGCGTTCGGCGAGGTGATGTTGATCATGTCGGTGTAGCCGGCGAGGGACGAGTCCGAGAGTGACTGGACGACGATGGTGTCTGTGGGACACGTCTGTCAGTCACGCACCGGACCCAGGGCATTTGGATGCGCGCACAGTTCGTCATCTGCTTCCACCCGTCTGGTACGACAAACTCGACACGTCCGCACTCGTGTCCTGGCGCGACAACGCCGAGCCCGTAGCCCGCGTCGCAGTAGCCTTCTTGTGACGTCGCGGGCACGTTCGGCGCGATGACATAGGTCGGGCCGCCAATGTTGCTGGCGAGCGAGACGGATACGTTGCCTGGAGGAGGACCGAGCCAGTTGACGTCGACCTTCGAGCCGATCGGCCAGGTCACAGTACACTGTGGAGCTCGTAGAGGTCAGCAGGAGTCGCAGGAGCGAGCAGCAGGACGACGTACCCGGTAAAATCCGCAAGCCGGCTCAGTGATGCTGTTTCGCGAAGGGTGCGAGACGGTCAGCGCCTCGTCCGAGCCTGCAACTTTGTTTGCTGGCTCTTTGTGCGACATCTCAAGCATGAATACTGCCTGCGGAACGAGGAAGCCGTCAGATCCCCCCCCCCCCCCCCCCCCCCCACTCCAGGCCGCATCGCGCCTAGCCCGTCACCTCGACGACCTCGGAGCGCTCGCGCGTCCCGCGCCTATACCATACGTCCCGTCTCGTCGCGCTCCACCTCGCCACTGTCCTCGCTCACAAGCGAGTGCCAAAACGACGCGCTCAGCTCCTCCCCGCGAAGGGCCTTTCGCGAGACGTCCTTCTCGCCCCCGTGCAAGCTTGTGACCCAGCGGCGGACGGTCGGAACTTACTAGAGCGTCTTGCCTGTACAGCGTCCACACCGGAAGGGAGGTCAGCCCGCGCAGTCGAGGAGGATCAGTCGGGAAGGTGATGAAGGGTTGGGCTCCAACACACGATATCGTAGCGGTTCGAAACGCACCTGTCGGGTCGTTAGGGTTGTTTGTAGCTGCGAGTTTGTGTCCCGCAGCCTTCTGGGGGGCGGCGTAGGCGGAGGAAGCGGGCGATGCGAAGGCGGGGCGCGAGAACAAGGCGGCGCCAGCGGCGAGCGCGGCGAGGGAGGGGAAAAGCATGGCTAGAATGTCTGTCGGGGTATGCGAGGCTGTCCTGGCGCAGCCTACGGCCTCCTGTACAGCGAGCGAGCGAGCGATGAAATGGAGGAAAGCTATAAGAGGTCGCCGCGCGACTCGGTCAAGTCCTGGCGCCCTTTTGCGTGCGAGTTTCGACTTTCGTTGTACCAGGCAGAACGTCAATGAAAGCTACAGGTGCTGCTGATGGTTTGTTCGCGTCGATAGAGGGGAGAAAAACAAGAGGGACGCGTGCGAGGGAATGAGGATAATACGAGCGCCTTGCGGTGGAACAGATGCGGTGTTGTTGATGCGAGAGTTGTCGAGGGGACGGGATACAGAAGTGAGGTCGAGGAGCGGACGAGGAGGACAGCGGGGAATTCAAGGCGAAGGGAGGGTGTACGTCGAGGCAGGCATAGGCTGGAGTGGGATGGGCAGCGACCGCTTGAGTTCCTCAGTCGCGATGCGAGCCTGGAGCTGCCGCGTCGTCTTGCCGTTCTTGGCGTGCGTCTTGCGGTGCTGAGCGAGGTTGTCGTTGCGCCTGCGAGAAGCAAATCACTCGTCAGTTTCGTCGCGTTCCAGCGCGGAGGACGCAGGCAGCTTACGAGAAGAGCCTGTTGCACCCAGGAAAGTCGCACATGAACGGCTTTTCGAGCGTGTGCGTCCGCTCGTGGCGCTTGACATGCTCGAGTCGCTTGAATTCCTTCCCGCACCCCTCAAAATCGCACTTGTGCATTCTTCGCGCCTTTTCCGGCGAGTCGGACGGCGTGGGAGGGCCCTGGCGGAAGCGAGGGTGGACGGCCGAGACGAGATGCTTTGGCTCTGGCGTTTTCTCCGAGACGGCGGAAGCGTCCGGCGTCGAAGGGTGCGAATGACCCTCCGCCCTGAAAACCGACGAGGACTCAAAGTTCGAGCCGGCAGAGTGATGCCGAGGAGGCGGGGGAGGAGTCGGAGGCGGAGCAGTCATGCGCGAGAGGAGACGATTCATCGAAGCAGCCGAGACGAGTGTCGCTTGCGCCTGTGTTGCAGTGTAGCCGTTCGAAGCGACCGATGAGCGGCGCGATGGGGCTGGCGAAGCCGCGCACGACGAGTGGGCGCTGAGAGGGTGACATGAGGAGGCGGGTGTGCCGGGGATGGGAACGAGAGCGGGACCGCTGCCGTACGCAGGCATGGCAGGCGATACAGGCGACTGCGGAACTTGCGGGACCCGACTCGTCGCACGTCCGCCGTCAACGACCTGCTTCTGAGCGAACGACGGACTTGGCTTTTCCCGTCTACGCGAGTGGATCGTCCTGCCTTGTGGCTCGGCATGCGGCAGGGAGTACGAGATGGCCATCGACGATGACTCGACGTCCGAGTAAAGCTGGAAGCGACCTTGGTCGATGGGAGCACTCGAGGGAATCTGAAGAGGGGAAGCGAGGCGTTGCTGGCGGGGAAAGTAGGTCGCGCGTGTCCGTGGCGTGGAGTAGGACGAGTTGGTCGAAGGCGGATACGTCGCAAAGTTCGAGGTGTTCGACGCTGCGGGCGACGCGGGAAGCGTGAACGTCGGCAAGACGCGCAAGGAGGAGGGTGTTGGCCCCTGCTTTGGCAGCGGGTGGACGACTTCGAACGTAGCGCGACCGGAGAACGACGATTGCGACGCGCTTTTGCGCGGACCGCAGTCGTACGAAGCGGCCCGGTTGAAGAGCGGCTGTTCGGGTTGAAAGGTGAACATGGGCGAGTCGTTCGTGCCGGACGACGAGTACGCGGTAGCCGATGCAGTGAGCGGTCGCTGCTGTAGACCGTTCGTGAAGGTATGCGAAGGAGTGACGGGCGTGATGGGCTCGATGCACGCTCTCTTGCTCCGCTGCGGAGTCGAGAGGTAGGCTTGCCCATCGACCATGACCGCATCCTCGTACTCCCCACTCTCCGCCTCGCTGTACCACGACCTCTTCGAGCCCAGGGCCCGCTGATCATGCCACCTCGAGTGCTGGCGCAATTCCTGAGCCGTTCCATACGCCGCCTCGCACCCGCCAAGAAAGCACTGGAAGAGGCAGTCGCCGTCGTGCGCTTTGAGGTGCAAGTCATACTGCTCGCCTGTTGCTGCGTTCCAGCCGCAGATCGTGCAGATGAAAGTCGACGCCCTGACGCCACGAGGAGGAGGAGCCGGGATGGTGTAGGTCGCAAGGGCGGCTCCAGCGCGAGATCGACGCGTGGAGGAGGGTTGGTAGGGGTAAGAAGATGCGCCGCTCGAGGGATGCGAGGCGTAGTCAGAGCCGGTCGAGCGTGAACACTGGTCAAAGTCGAGGTCGGTGTCGAGCAGCGAAGATCGGCAGGTGTAGGTCGCATACTGCGGGTCGGGCGCGCGCAGGTCGGGCTGATGACTCGCATAGTGGCCAGAAGGCGGGGTAGCAGTCCAATCCGGAGTCCCGTAGTCTTGCCGGTAGATCGCTCGAGGCGGAGTCTGGAAAGACGCGGTCGAGGTGGGTGCGATCCTATCGTGCGTGTAAGACAGCGTGCTTGGCTCCACGTAGTCGTCGTGGACGTAGTCTGCGGGACGGGCAAGGTGAGCGACGGGTTGCAGAAACGTGGATGGACGAGCAAGCGATTCACCCTCGACCGGCAACTCGTAGGAGGCGCCACCCTCGTACACGTACGTTTCCTCCGGGTAGATGTGGCTCGAGTACGGCGCGAACGACGTCTCGGGAACGGAGTAAGCGCAATCGACGGACATGGGGTAGGTCGGGGAGGCGAAAGGGTCGTTCGAGACGTTGCACTGTGCGGCCCAGGGAGCCAACCAAGGTGTTCTATAGGATAGGTCGTCAGTTCGATGCATTCATGCTTGCGCCGGGAAGGACCGAGTGGACGAACCAGCGGGGAGGGACCGTTCCGCCTCGAAAGCGCTCAAGGAGAGAGGAGGGGTCGGGAAGAAACGCCGAAAAATCCCCGTTCTGCAACGTCGATTCCCTTCCTGCGGCAGGTTTCTCAGACGAAGAGACCCTGAGACGATGCGGCGAGCGCTGGAAGAGCCGAGGTGGATCGACGTAGGGAAGAAGGGCGAGGTCTTGTCGAGATGCCGACGGCGCACTCGCTGCTTCGATGCCGGGCGGGGCTGTCGGAGGTGATCCTGGGGTGTAATGAAGGTCGGTGATCTCGGTGGGCCAGCCTGGGCGAGAAAGGAAGCAGGGGGTGGACGAGCAAGCGTCGGTGAAGAGGAAAGGAGAGCGAGAGAGCGGCGACGGGACGACAGCGACGCGGGAGCCTGTGCCTCGTCTTGTCTGGTCCGAGGTCTCGAGAGCCGCGAAGCGCAATGGACTGAGGACAACGCGGACAAGCGACGAGCACGAATGGACACCCGGACGACAGCAAGACCTTCCTCGTCCGGCGACCTCGCACACGTCGACGGCGGAGATCTGCCTGGCTCGTGGGTGGCCCTGGCGAGCATCTGGCAGGACTTGCTGGCGTTTGCGACCGGCGACGGACCCGCCCTGCGTCGTCGCTGCCCTCTGCGGGCCGTCGCTCCTCCTCTGGGCGCCGCTCACACCGTCGCGATGTCAGCAGCCGCACAGACGATCGCACTCGTTAAGCCATGCATGCGATTGTGCGCGCTTTTCATAAGCGGGGAGGCACCGAGGCTTTGTTAGCGCCTGTCCCGCCATTGAGCGCAAGGGCTCCGCTTCCACTCGCGTGCGTCGCGTGCGTCGCGACGGCTGGGCGGACGGCACGGCCTTCTTCGCCGACCAGGCTGCCGCTGTCCCGCCGTCCTGCCTGCGGGAGACGGAGGCACGCCTTGCTCTTTTCATTCTGCAACCTTTGCGATATCCTGGGGTTCTGCTCGACTTGGGAGTTCGCACGCGGCACGGCGACCAGCTCGTCATGCGAGCCCGCTCTCCGCAGGATGCGAGGTGAGGACGACGTCTCTCACTTGGCGTCGTCTCGCTTTGCGGAGTGCTCTGGCGTCGATGGAGTACAGATACTGAAGACGGCGCTTGTCCGGCACGAAAGCACTGCGAGGACTTCAACTGAAGACTCGGCCGCAAGCCGTGATCGTCCCTTTCCTTCGCTCCCACCCGTCAGGCAAACCGTGCTGCGAGGCTTCCGTCCGATAGTCAGCCACTTGACCGAATGATCCCCGATCACTCGCTCGCTCCGTCCATCGGCCCACTTTTGGCGGGCGACGGGGACGGCAACGACGAAGGATGGGCCTCCTCGCCTCGTCCACCTTTTTTTCTCGCTCGCCGACAAGCGAGTGCTCATCCCGAGGCGGCGACAACGCCGTCTGCCGTCGTCGACATTCTTTACGACCGAGCAACAAGGTCCATCATCGGGGCAGAACAAAGGCCATGTCTTTTTCCTGCGTCGCTGGTCCTCTCGGACACCACGCTCGGACCGAAGCTTTCCTGCTGGCCCCTCGCCGGATACGGAGACCATTCAACATATCCAGCCATCTCGACAGCCGTGGCGGACAGAACCGACTCGCTCGCAAAAAACGTCGACGCAAGCCAGTGAGTGTCCCGTGTGACGGACAGCCAGCTCGAGTCTGGAACTCGTCGTACGACCTTCGCCATCCTTCTGGCCTGTCGAGCAAACTCCGATGCTGGCGACCGAAAAGCTCGAGCGGCTCAGACAAGGTGGTCAGGAAAGCTCGAGCAGAAGGCGGGAGATCCGATCGCCTTTGGACGGAGCTCGTCGTGCGAGGCGGGACATGCACGCGGCGCAACCCGGTGCGAGCTCTTTGTAGCGCTGCTGAATCCCTAGACGGCCCGTGACGGGCAGCTGCCGCCGACCACAATAAGTAGCGCGAGCTTGCGCTGGTAGAACGAAGTAGTGGTGACGCCGTGGTCGATTCACGCGCGGAGCCTGCGGGTAGGTTGACACGGAGAGCAAGCTTGGCTGCGACTCGTCTGCGGCGGTCGACGAAGCTTATCGAGCGAGCAGGACGAGCGCGGACGTCGTTAATCGGAAGCGACGAGTGAAGATGCGGAGATCGAGATAGATTGGCAGCCTGCGTGGTCAAGCCTGTGTCATTATACTGCAGACTCTGCCGGAAAGCACAGGAGCGGAACTGCCAGACGCACCGTAGATCTAGTTAACGCCCCACTTTGCGCGGTACTCCTCCATGGCCTTCATCTCGTCAAGCTTGCCCTTTCCTTTGAGCCACGCAACGATGTCGCGCATCTTGACGACGCTGGTGACCATGACGCCAAGCTCCTTCTCGACCTCCTGGACCGTACTGAGCTCGCCCTGCCCGCGCTCCTCCCTGTCGAGCGCCTCGACGATACCCGCCGTCTGACCGCCCTCCGCCTCGACGATCTTGTGCGCTTCGCGGATGGCGGTACCGGCCGTGATCACGTCGTCGACGATGAGGACCTTCTGCCCCTTGAGCGGAGCGCCGACGATCGATCCGCCCTCGCCGTGGTCCTTCTTCTCCTTGCGGTTGTAGCTGTAACCGATATCGCGTCCTCGTCGTGCGAGTTCGGATGCGATGGCTGCGACGAGCGGGATGCCCTTGTAGGCGGGGCCGAAGAGGACTTTGGGGGTGTCGGGACCAGCGGAGGGCGAGCCAATCTCGGGGTACGCGTCGACGATGGCGTCTGCGAAGGCCGAGGCGAGAGCGAGGAGGAGGGAACCAGTGTTGAACAGGCCAAAATTGAAGAAGTAGGGCGAGGAGCGGCCAGACTTGAGGGTGAAGGTGCCGAAGCGGAGGATGGGCTGCTCGCTGGCGAGAGCAGTCTCGATGATCGAGGCGGCGTACGACGTCGCGCTCATCTGGCAGTGTTTGAGAGCCCCTGTCAGACTCGCAAATACTCCCGGCGAGTTGCGAGCGACGCAGGCTCTTTGACAGATGAGGATGAGGGAGGGAAGCGGACTCAACGGTATCAAGGGCTGGTCCGAGCGGGTGAGGGGTTCTAGCGAGCGTAAAGAGCAATAGGACGAGACTGGCAGTCGGTCAGCGTGTCCAGTCCAGCTGCACGAGGTGGTCCACTCCTGACCCTCCTCCTCCCGCTCCTTTTCCTCCTCATCTCGCACTCCACTCTCCGCCAGCGCACAGGATGTCGGTTCGATTGCGCCTCGCGCGCCACCACTGGACGCGCAACAACCCAGTTTACTCGCTCGTCGCCATCCTCGCGCCGAAACGCCAGACCGCCAAACCCCTCGAGCTCCTCGGTTCGTACAAGCCGACGCCCGTCGTCGTGCCAGCGCCGTCGGTCTCGCCAAACGGTCAGGTAAGGGACGAGAAGGAGTGGGGGCCGAGGCAGCACACGCCCGAGACGGGCATCGCCAAGGTTGGGCAGAAGCACGTCGAGTGGAACTTGGAGCGGGTGAGGTACTGGCTCAGTCAGGGTGCGATGCCGACAAAGCGCTTCGAGAAGCTGCTCATCCAGGCCGGACTCATCAGTGCGTCCCGCCCTCCCTCGCCTGAATCGTGAGACGACCGGGATTGACCATCGCTTGCTCGCAGAGACCAACCCTTTGCCGCAACCACTCCCCAACCCGAGGACGATGGTCGTTTCACGGAGGAACCGGATCACCCAGGCGGTTCGCGCGGCAGAGAGGGAGCGAGGCGAGATCCCCGTTTCGCAGCGGATTGCGCGGGGTGAAGTACGGCGGTGACGCGGTAATGGGGCGGATAGATGTCTGCGGCGAAGGCTGAGAGAGATGGGAGCCAGTCGCGACGAATGTGCAGGCTGTTGGAGGCGCACGCGAGGAGGGCGTGGTAGAGTTTGCATTGTATCCTTTGTCGTTCTGCGAGCGTGGAACGCTTGAGAGGTGGGTCCCACTCGCCAGCGGGCTCTATGCGTGCCCGCCTACTCCCTCAGCTATTCCAGATGCCGATCGAGCGGCCGTCAAACGAGCCCAGGGCGATGTGCAACTCTAGTTCTCCTTGCTCATCGTCTAGCGCACACGACTGCTCGACAGCTACCGCCTGTCCAACGCTCCCTCGACCACCTTCTTCCACATCCCCTCGTTGACGCTGACCGCTCTGCCCAACTCGCGCTTCAACACCTCGACCTCCCTCTCCAATTCGTTCGCCCTAGTCCGCTCCTTCTCCAACACGCCCGCCGCTCCTCCTACCGCGCCACGACTTCCTGCACCTACAGCCGCGAGCGACAGTGATGCCAGACCTTTCGCTGGCGCGATCAGTTCGTCCAATCGCAGTCCCGAACCAGCCGCTCCAATCCGCATCTCGACAACCCTTCCTTTCGGACCTCCTCGTTCCCTTTCCTCGGGTACAACCACTGTCCGACCCATTCCCTGCGGCATGGCCGGTCTCAGGGGGACTTCACCAGCGATTCCTGTACCGGAGGAAGAAGCGGAGGCGCCGAGTTCGGGTGGTCGGAGGAGGGATTGGAGGAAGGTGATCGCGCCGGGGGGTGTGGAGGAGGGTGGTGGGGCGAGTATGCGGGAGGGGAGGAGGGAGGGGAGGGAGAGGACGTGGATAGCGGAGGTTGCGAGGCCGACGAAGAGCGAGGGAGAGTGCGGCGAGAGGTGCATGGAGGTGATTGTGTCGCTGTCGAGTGAGAGCGGGTATATCAGTCCCGCAGATGGAGGAAGCAAAGAAGAGCCGGCACTCACGCAACCTCGTACACCTCGCCCTCCTTGCCCACTCCTTCCCCAACCCGCTCGACTTCTCCTCGTCCACCACCTCCAACCGGCTCCGTGACCTGAATCCCGAAGTCGTCCTTCCGCTGGCGATACAGGTTGACTCGCACGACTCGGCCGCCTGCTGCGGGTGCTTCTGCATTCGATGAGGGAGTCGTAGCGGAAGAAGGGGAGGACGATGCGGGACCCGCGGCAAAGAAGTAGCGCTCGAGCGAATCGAAGGCAATGTGAGTGATGGGATGGGGAAAGGAGAAGGTCGAGAGGAGCGAGGCAGGAGAGGTCGAGATGTCCCAAATCTGCGGCGGGTCGTGGATTTGTTAGCTGCGAGATCAGGAAGGGTGGTACCTATCAGAGCACACCTTGACTGTCGAGTCGAGCGACGCAGACATCACTCGGCACCGCGGGAAAGAGCCGAGGCCGACGCAGACGTCCGTGACGGGGAGAGTGTGGTCAGACAGCGTCGCATACGGGGTAGGCGGGTTCATCGGCGAGGCGTTCAGTAGTCTGCGAGCTCGACCGTCAATGACATGTCGCCTGAACTGAGAATGCACGTCACGCACCTCCCGACAGACCAGACACTCACTCCCGCATCTTCGCTACCGCTGACGAGGGCCGCTCCGTCGTCTGAGAAAGCGAGAGCGCTGATCGAGCGGTAATGTGCGTCGATGGTAACGAGCAGAGTGCCGCTCGAAACCTGAAGAAGGGACGATCAGTCTCGCTGCGGACATTGGGAGCGATCCTCCGAACGCACCTCCCACAGCAGTATCCGCCCGTCCGGCGTTCCACCGGCCATGTACACTCCATCGCGACTCAGCGCAATCGTCGACAATCGTACAGGCGGAATCAAGCGATGCTGCGTCGTTTCCTGCACCCGAACGAAAACGAACCTGCGTAAGTCCTCGCCTCGCAAGAGCCGGGAGACGCAGCGCACCTTCGTGAAGGTCCACACGTTCAATCCAGACCTCCCTTCCTTTCCCCCGAGGCCCATCAAGAACCCGCCGCACCCTTCCCTGCCCTCAACAGCCGCGAACGTCCTCCTGTTGTCCAAACTCTGCGCATCCTTGACCTCCTTCGCACCCCGTGCTGTAGCACTCGAAGTCGGAGCAACTGGCGAGCGGAAGGAGTAGACGAGTGCGCCTGTCAGTGGGTTGTGGAGCGAGACGGTCGGGAGAGGCGATGAGGCAGTTGTGGACGAGAGGACGAGCTCGGTGAGCGGTGCGGAGGCCATGGCTGGCTCGTAACGTGTGCTCGAGGGCTGCTGCGGCTTATTCAAGCTGTATCGAGCGAGACGTGAGCGTGTTGAGCGAGTTGGCTTTGTCCGAGCTGCTGTGCTAGCTGGAAGACGAATAGCGACGGCGTCCTCCTGAGGTCGCGCAGTGTCTACACCCTCTCGAGAAGCTCACGGGAGACTGATGAAGACTCGGGGAACTCGCGCGGACGGAGACGTATGCGTTGAACGTCGACAAGTGGATTGCAGGTCTCCTCAACCTCTCGCACGTCTACAAGTCCGCGTCACGCTTGTCGCACACAGGACGTCTGTCAGCAGTAGTCACGTGCGTGGTAGCAGGGCATGGAGACGCGGGTCGAAGCAAAGCGACGGTCCGACAGTGAAGGTGAGACTGCTTGCAGCCAAGACTCGAGTCGCATCGAACGGTCCCAAAGTCTCACTGCGACGGCTTGAAACCTGAGCGGATCTGCAGTGCAGCGCAAGACGAGTCAGCGTCAACTTTTCTCCTCCCTTCCTTCCAAACGCTGTTCCCCCTCGCGCGCGCACCAAATACCCGTACCGCCGGACATTCCACCTCAGCTACCGTTGTAGAGTATTCCCATGTTTTGAGTCGAGGCCAGGGCTGTAACCTCCCGGTCCTCTGGTCGAGCAGTGTGAATAATGTTGTCATCATTGGGGATGGCGAGGGATGGGTGATCATGCGCGAGCAGAGCCAAGGAGGAGGATACGGGGGACTCACTGTGCAAGAAGAGGCTGGGCGCTGAGGTTGAAAGGGAGGAAGGCGAGGCTGCGTCGGAGCAACAGGGAGAGGGACGAGGGCGGTACGAGCGCGGCTCAAGAAGCGACTGGAGCGTCGTCGCGCTCAACGAGCACAGCTCTAGTAGCTCAGTACGAGCGCTGCGCAGCAAAGAAAAGTGGGTGGGCCCTGTGTTCTGGCGGTAGGAGAACGAGCGGGTCAGCTCAACTATCCTTGATCTCGTCAGAGCTGCTCATCTCCCCCTCAAACGAGCTCGTGCTGCGGCTCAGTCAATCCAAATTTGATTTATCGGCATTCCCTCGCTACTCTCGTGCTCGGGAGATACGCCGGAGAAAGAAGACAATTGGTGTGATGGTGTCGTCTCTGCGCGCCCGGCGTCTCGGTGGCGAGGGAGAACGGACGTACCTAGTGAGCAGCTTGTAATCAACGAATAGCCAGAGAATCTGCAGACTGTACGCGAAAGCGAGAAAGTCAGCTCGAACCGTCCCTCAGAGAGCAATCGGAGCTGGTCCTCGATCTCCTGCGCGCGCTCGCCAAATTCCACCTCAGCTACCGTTGTAGAGTATTCCCATGATTGAGTCGAGTCCGGGGCTGTAACCTCCCGGTCCTCTTGTCGAGCAGTGTGAATAGTGTTGTGTCATCGCGGGGGAATAGGGCGGGGACGTGCTGGAGCGAGGGAAGTGACGGGACGCGAGCTGGTCAGAACTCACAGATCACCTCGGCTGTCCTGCTGCGTGTTGCACCATCCGCACGTCCACAGACCCGAGGTTGTTTGGCGCCATCGCGAGAAAAAGCTTTGGGGTGTCGAGCACGGCGGACGCGGCGAGGGAGCGGTCGCGATCGGTTGTCAAGCGATGTAGAGGCATGCAGCAACTCGGTCTGGCAGCATGAGTCCACTGTGAGCCTGTTTCGAGAGAACGAGTGTTGTAGGCGGAGGACAAGCTCGAGGTTGCTCTTCACCTTTCCACCGACACGCTCGCTGGTTGCTGCTCGAACTTGTCGCTGTGCGTAGGAAGGCGGTCTCGCTCTCCCTGCGCTTTGAAAAATTCCCGCTTGCGACTGCACCGGGCGTACGTGAACCGGGACTGAGGGAGCGGCTGTCGGGACTTCGCTTGGTCGACCACAAGCCCGGTTCTGCGGTACTGGCCCGTTCCGCTGCTTTGCATGTACCGAAAACCTCTGCGTTGCCGACGCTTCGTCTGACGGACCCCGTACGGTAATCCGCCAGCGACGTTTTCTCGAGGCGCCTACCCATTCCCTTTCCTGCTCAAGTTAGTCGGGCTCAACGCTCAACGTCGATTCTGACGTCTTGCGGATCACAGGTAAGCGACTGCCCGTCCAGCGACCGGCTTGACACCTCGCTTTGCCTTCTCCCGCTGCTCTCCCTCGTTCCGTCCAATCTGTTCCTCGGGCAACGCCTCAAAGCTCACTCATCGACAGGTCTGCCTGCCGCCCTTCGACCACCTCAGGCTAGTCTCCCTCTCCTCCGGCGCCTCAGCCGTCCCCGTTCGCCCTTCCCTGCTTGGCTCGCTTTCCTGCATGCTAGGTCGGTGCACAAGTTACAGAGGGGGTTGCGGCGACTGGAGAACCCTCGCAGAGGCCGTTTAGAGTTCCGCCGATGCACACCGGCTTCCTCGAGCGCTCTGTCGACGCCCTCCTCATCCTCTTCACCGCCTCCGAAATGTGGGGAACCTCCCTCACTCGTGCCTTTCTCCCTTCCCGCGCTCGCAGAACCATGTCGCAAGCCAATCCCGTCTCGGACGACCTCGTCTGGCTTCTCACGAGGAAGCAGACGGCTTACATTCACAAAAGGCGTGGGGCTGGCAGGGTGTTCTCGGTCGAGAGGGGAAACTTGAAGGTGTGTTTGCCCTTCACGGGGGTCCACAGAGCTCCCTGGAGAAGGAGATGCGACACCGAGAGCGGCGAACACGCTGGGCGAATCGCTCAGACTCGATCGTTGACCAACTTGCGTTTTCGCCTCCGTCTCGCAGGGCATTAGCGTGCGTTCGCATCCCTCCCTTTCGTCACCGTTCACAGCTCACGCCATGCCCTGGCAGTCTCCCAAGTTCTCCGGCCTTGCCAACCGCGCGACGCTCGACATTTCCTCGCACCCGTCCGGCCGCGGCTTCACCGTCGCCTACCGCGAGCCCAGCGCCTCGCCGTACGCTGTCAAGAGCGGCATCGAGACCAAGGAACTCAAGGGCGGCAAGAAGGAGGCTAAGAAGGAGATTGTCCAGCTGCTCGACTCGATCGGGCGTCCGGAGTTGTATCAGGTGCGGCCCAGCGAAGGCTTGCCGGGCTTGCGGCTTCGAATCACTCCTTCTAACAATGTCTTCTGTGCTGTGCCCAGACGGCTCTCGCCCGCATCGACGCCATTGCAGCTTCGCAGAACTCGAACCGCAAGCCCCAGCGTGTGCGCGCTGCTCGCCCCGTCTACACCAACGACGAGTAGGCGACCGCACTCGTCTGGTACCGACCGTTGTCGTCTCCAAAGAGTCGGGCACGTCGAGACGTATGAAGCAGGGCGCTTGCCTGAAGATTTGTGAAACGAAGAAATGAAGTGCTTTTCCTCTCCCTCAGGCCGGTCCCGCTTTGTGGCAGTCTTCTCTCGCTATCAACGTGTGAACGGTGCGCATGACAACTTCTGCGCAGGAAAGACCGCTGAGAGCTGGGCGCCTTGTCCTCCTCCTCCTCGCGAGCAGCTCCTTGACCTCGTCCGCCTCATCCGCTCACCGTCTCTCGCTTCCTCCTGGGCTGCGAGGCGGGCAGACGTGCTAGAGTGGCTCGCTAGTGCCTCGAGCGCCCGTCTCATTCCTTCCTTCGCCCTCGTCTCCCCCACACCCTCCCCGTTTCTCTGAACTCGCCGCAATGCCTCGCTTTCTCGTCCATCCAAGACTTGCAGCCGTCGCACTTGTACTCAACCTCGCACAGGTCGTCTTCTCGCAAGACGGTAGTGCACCAACAGGACCCGTTTCGAGTCCAGGTGCGTTCGCCCCTTCGCCCCGCTCCTCTGGTTTGCATTTCCGCTCCCTAACGAATGAGCATGCGCAGAGACTGCCGGATACTCGTGTGATGCATCAAAGTGCAAGTTGCCCGCTTGTCAGGTGAGTTGCCGCATGCTCTTGCTTCTCGTCCCGAGCCGCGTGCTTGCCTCCCGAGACGTTGACCTTTCGCGTTTGCCTGCAGTGCGCCTCGACGTCTCCTCCAGGGGGTCTTAGTCCCAAAGATGTCCCTCAATTCGTCAGTGAGTCGCGGCCATACCGATTGACCCCAGCGCAGGAAGGCCAGGGCGAGCTAATCGCCTTCTCGGATCTTCAGCCTTCACCGCCGACGACGCCATCCAGTCGTACACGCTCGAAGTAATGGACTACTTCCTCGCCAATCGGTCGAACCCGAACGGTTGCTCGCCGAAGATGACTTACTTCACCAGTTTGAGTTATACCAATTTCTCGATGGTGCGCGCTCCTACTCCGGAACTGCGACCCTTACCTGAGCGAGCGTAGCTAGCTAGACTTGAAGGAGCTCACCGATGCTCGTCCCCCCAGGTCACCGACTGGTGCGATTTCCGATGTTCTCCTCCTCTTCCTCGACGGCTTGACTGATTTTTTTTTTGCCTTACGAGGTACGTTGCCGGCAACGAGATTGCCGACCACACCATGACGCACGCCGGCAAGCCCAATGCGTCCGAGATCTACGGCAACCTGCGGGCGCTCAACGCTTTCGCTGGAAGTGAGTCGCGCCTGATCCGCCGCCTTCACCTGCTCGGTTAACCTTGGGCCCGCCAGTCCCGATGTCCGACCTGATTGGCTTCCGTGCGCCCATGCTGAGCTGGAACGGGGAGACGCTTACGCACCTATATAACGCCTCGTTTCGGTACGATTCGTCGATGACGTCCGCCACCCTCGCGAACGCCTCCAACACGGACGCCTTCTGGCCCTACACCCTCGACTACGGCGTCGCAAACAATTGTCTCGAGCAGACCGATATCTGCCAAGGCCGCCTCAAGCTCCCCGGGCTGTGGGAGCTGCCGATGTATGCGGTCTTCCAGCCGAACTCGACGAGCGGTGTGCACTTAATGGACCCATGGCTCGACGGGAACCCGAACGATGTGCTCGAGTGGCTCAAGTGGTCCTTCACGACGCACTGTGAGCTGGCACTCATCCGTACTCCTCTCATGACGATCTCTGACGCTCGTCGCGCACGCAGACGAGGGCAACCGCCAGCCATTCGGCCTCTACTCGCACCCGATCCACCTCGCCGTCGGTTACCCCGGCGTCAACGACCCCGTCACGACCCGCCAGATGCTCCAGGCCTTCCTCGACTGGGTTCAGACGCACGAAAACGTCTGGATCGTGTCGAACCAGCAGGTGTGTTTGCTCGCAGGCTTGAACTGCTCTCCTCGAGCTGACGTCCCCTTTTTGAGCAGATGCTCGCATGGCTTCAGAACCCCGTTCCGAACTCGCAGATCGCCAACGTCGATGCGTTCAAGTGCCAGTCGCCCGACATCCCCTCCGGCACCAAGATTTGCAACGGCATTCCCGCCAACGAGGTTCGTGTCTCCTGCGCTCCCTTCGCCGTTTGTTGGGGCTCACGCAATCTCTCTACGCAGGCGGGCCTTCTGAATCGCTGTAACTTTGCCGACTTTCCGTGGCAAACCTGCTATTACTGCCCGTCGTCCGAGCCAACGCCTGACAACCCCGTGCCGTCGCCGAACAAGGGCGACACGCGGCACACGGTCCCGGCGAACTGCTCAACTGCCTTCTTCGACCCGATCAAGAACGTCTGCACGTGCTCGAGCGACAGCTGCAAGTTTACCGATCAGACCAAGCCCATAGGTGCGTCCCGATGCACAACTAGCTCGCCCTGCTTGGGCTCTCGTACGCAGCTTTCCTCTCGCTGACAAGCTCGCTCTCACAGGCAACTACTCGACCAACCTTGGCGGCAGCTCGAGCGGTGGGTCGGGAACTGCTCCAGCCAGGGCAGAGGCGACAGCACCGGCGAAGCAGAACTCGGGCGCATCTGCCGGCTCTGTTACTTCCCTCGCCGCCGTCCTTCTCACTTCCGCCCTTGCCGTCCTCGCTTAGGTTCGACCTCGCCGCGTCTCGTGTTGTTCCTCCTTCTGTATTCTCGGGCTGCTCGCAGACACTTCCCCTCCCCGGTTGCGCATCGTCTTGTCGCCCTTCTTCCCTGCATGGGCATCGTTGTTACCTTCTGTTGATCGCCGATGAGAATAGTCTCTCTCGCTCTCGCTGCGGAGTCGCGAGACAAAGCTCTGTCCATACAAGCAATTTACAGACACGCAACGAAGCCCGTTTCAACGACTAAGCTGTCCCTCATCGCGTCGTCCTTGCCCTCCTCGCTAGCCTGCCTGGCGCGATCGTCTCGCCCGGACCGGAGCCTGCTGGCCTAATCGAGGACGAGGGCGCTTGAGAGGCGGAGACCTGTACCGTGCGCCCCGCGCCCGATGTACTTGGCTCGATAGTCGGACCTGCTGGCGCTGCTGAAATCGAGCTGCTCGAACCGCCGTGCTTCTTGACGCCCAACCCGACGCCCAGTCCAACTGCGACGCCGACGACGATGACGAGCAAGAGGACTGCGACGAGCGTCGTCGGCTTCTGCCACCACTTGATCTTCTTGCCCTTCCTCCTGCTGCGCCCACTGCCTCGCTTCGTCGTCGAGCGGCGGTGGTCTTTCGACGACGAATGATGCCGGACCGTCTTCTTCGCCGTCCCGCCCGTCAATCCTTCCTTGCCCGACCCGAACGACTCGCGGGCGCCGTCCGAGCGTTCGAAGGAGGAGTCGCGCTGCCTTGATGCGTACGGAAGGTCGGCGGCGAGCGCAGACGAGGAGGTTCGGTCGGTGCGAGGGTCGGCAGAAGGCGCGGCGGCGGTTTTGCGCTCTGGCAGGTTCAATAGCGAAATGTCATAGCCTTCTTGCTTGTCCTCCTTTGTCAGTTCGAGCGAGGCGGCTGCCGGGATGGCCTGCGACGCTCGACCCGCCGTTGGGGAGGTCCCGCCGGCTGCTCGGGATTCGTATGCCGGCTGAGTTGGTGGGTAGCCCGTCGGCTCGTCTGTCGCTGGGGGCGCCATGAGCAGTGGGAGAGCAAGCCTGGGTGAGCGAGGGAAGAGCGAGAGAGGCGCCCAGCGATGAGAGGAGGCCACCTCGGAGCGCCGCGGACAGAACGAGGTGCGGGCGTCGAAGGGGACACGAGGGCTTGGTCCTTAATACTGTGCAACATACGCGAATAGCGCAGCAAAGTGAGCTCAGCGTAGCAGACGGCGAGGGTGCGAGGAGGAGACGATAGTCCGGGTTTTGACGAGCGTGAAGCCCGTTCAGGCTCGACATAGCATCAAGCAAGTTCTGGCTAGGTTTCTGGGCCCTTTCGGACGTCCTAGAGCCCCAGCATGTGTCAGCCGGATGATGTCGAGCGGAGACGGGCGTTGTCGAGGCTTGCCCGCTGACCGTGCGCTTCACTTCGGCGGGAAGGCCGTATGATTGCTATCGAGCTGCTCAAAGAGATTGCACAGAACACGCTCCCCGCTCCCGCTCCGCCTCCCACGAACGCCCACACCGCTTCCTCGCCCCCTCGAATCCTCATCAGTTCGACGATACAATCTCGCTGGGCACGGCTATCGAGCACGACTGAGCAGGCTCGACGGGACGTGCTATATCTGAGCGGGTGCTATATCTGAGCGGGACAGCACGAGGCGTCACTCGTTCTGGGGAGGCTGTCCTAGTCGAGAATAAAGGCCTGTCCGGAGGAAGGTCCCCTGTTCGTACACCGGGCAGCTTCACCTCGCGCACAGCTCAACTGATCGCATAGAGGTTCGCGGGTGCTGTCAGAGGCTCGTCAGACGGGCACGGACAGGCGCGGGCCTGTCGCTTCCCGCCGGACAATCTCTGCTCCCCTGCTTCGCATCAGATTGAACCGGCGATGCTCCGGATCGCACACGCTCTCGCGCGCGTTCCTCGCCAGTGCCCTGGGATCCTCCAGACTCGCGCCTCGTCTAGCTTCTCAGACTTCGTCCTCGTCGAGCGCGTCTTCGCCAGCCTCGATCTCTCAAAGAGGGACGCGCGAAGGCATCGCAGTTCCTGCACTACCAGCACAAGCACGTCAGCACGCTCAGGACGTTGGAGGCCCCACAGAGGGAGACGTTTTGAACGGATGGAATTGCAAGATCGGTTGTTCTCCTCTTTGTGCGGCCTCAAACCGTCTTCGAGCGGACGTTAGACGTAAGCCAGGCGTAACCGAAACGGTGGACCATCTCTGCCCGATACGAAGACTCGCGTAGCACCATCGAATGCAAGACGGGGCAGTGGCGGGCGAGCTTTGGGCCGACTTCGTTGCTCTTGACCTGCGGTTGACCTCCCTATCCTGCCTTCTGTGAATCGGATCCTACTCACACAAAGGTCAATCCGTTCCAAAGAATCCTTTTGTACCGATGTACGCTTGACGGATGGAGGAACAGGATGAGGCGCAAAAAAACGGGTCGAAGTCGAGGAATGCGAGCGAGACGCGGCGACAACAGGCGAAAAATCGGCGCCAGATGCAGATGAGAGGGTACGAGAGTGAGTTGGAACGTGACTAGCGGAAGTTGGGGAGCGGAAAGTCGCAAGGTGCAAGGAAGGGATGGTCAGGTTTCTGTCACTGGGGGTTGGCAGAGTGGTTGGTCGCGAACGCACATTGCAAAGCTACCAGAACAAAATAATAATAATGCACGTAATAGCGATAGCCTCATGTCGCCTCACATGGATCGTTCCTCGTAACCTTCGCTGACCGCCGCAAATCCATCCAGCGCCCACGCGACCTGCGACTCGTCCAGCTGCTGTGATGAGTAGTGCGAAGGGTGCGTGTCGTCGCGCATGACGGGCCCGCTGTGACTAACGGGAGCGCTGAGGCTGTTGTGGCTGGAGGACGTGCTGGACGAGATCGACTGGATCTGCGTGCCGAAGCTACGAGGAGGGAAGGCCGACTCGACGAGTCCGCGAGTTGGAGGTTTTGCTGTGAGGTGGAGAGTGGCGGGAGATTCGACGGACGCCTGCGAGAAAGCAGAGGGAACGGAGAAGGACGG
This sequence comes from Rhodotorula sp. ZM1, assembly GCA_009806315.1. NCBI lineage: Eukaryota > Fungi > Basidiomycota > Microbotryomycetes > Sporidiobolales > Sporidiobolaceae > Rhodotorula > Rhodotorula sp. ZM1. Next base: position 195,070 of record QYSD01000014.1, read on the forward strand.
CGAGTTCGGCTGCCTCCATAACTCGGTTCCTATGCCGGCGAACGCAACTGAGGTCGCGGCGACAGGCGAGCAGGCAGAAGACGTCGTTGAGCCGGGATTAGGGAGTGAAGAAGGGAAAGTCGGAAAGTTTGGCCCAGTCGAGAAGAACGAGGCGGCTGACGCCGGGGCTTGGCTCGAGCTCGCGAACGAAGTGGAGGCGGTCGAGGGGACACTGAAGAAGCGCGCGCGATAGTGCTCGTCCCAAGACGAGGTCGACGCAGGAGGCGGGGCTCGCGGCAGCTCAACGGGCGGAACGAGAGGTTTAGACGGTTTGAGCGACTCGGGCGTGCAAGTCGGGCAGAGCTTGACGAAGCGAGTTGCCAATGCTGCGTGAGAGGCGTTGTCAGGATAGGACATCGAGAAGGAAACGAGGGAAGTGCACCCTTCGGGATGTACGACCAGCTGTCCTTGACCCTCGTGAACGTCTTGTCCCTCCCAGCATGTCCCGTCTCGACATGCGCGACTTTCAACGCCTCGTAAATCTCCTCCCTCAACGCACAAGGCAACCCTCCGCGCGACCTGCGAAGCGGGACAGGCGCGCCGTCTTTTTCGCCCAGCTCGAAAAATGTACGGATCCAGTGTCGGTCAAGGTCAGAGCCGAGAGTGGTGTCGTTCGGGTCTTCGAGGACGCGGGTGATCAGGTCGTACAGGTCGCGATTGACTGCGGGACGTTTGGATCTGCCTCGGCCCGTGAATCGCGGGAAGGAGGGAAAGCGAACGCACGAAGAGCCTTCCTCTGCTTCGTCCAGTGCAAACTCGCGATGTACTCATCCATGCTGGCTTCGAAGGCGTTGCGGTCAGGCACCGTTTTGTCGGTTTGCGGCGGGTAGATGGCGGGCGAAGGAGCGGGAGAGTCGGGTCTGGCTTGTGTCGGCTGTCGGCGACGGCTGGCCGGCTTGCGCCTCGTTACTGGCATGTCGTGCGAGTCGGGAGTGATGTCGAGCGAGGGGACGATGCGTAGCTGTAGTCGTCGGAGGACAAGGTCAGTCGTCCGGGTTGCTCGAAAGCGAGGCGAGGGAGACGGCTTCCCACGCCGCGGCCTCTCTTTGAATGCCTCTGCAACCCTTCCGCCTCCGGACTCAAAGCGACTGAGCTGCTCCGTGGAGGTTCTCGTCATCAGAAGCCGAGCACGCTCGCGGGACGTACCTGCACGGTTCGATCGACTCGCCGCGTCGCCCAGTCGACTTCGGAGAAGACGTGTGCACGAGTCCAGTGGGGGCGAAGTGCGAAGAGTCCAAGAACGAGGGAGGTTGACAGCGGAGAGATGAGTGTGTGTGCGGCCGACGCAGCGCGGGTAGGCGTGCGGGAATAGCGCAAGTCCAAACGAGCGTATGGAGATGTAGCGTACGAGCCTATCAAGCGGGTGGGGAATGAGCGAGATGAGGAGAAGCGAGCGAGAAGGAGGAGCGAGGGAGGCGGAAGTTGGGGAGTCGGGAACGAGCGGTCGCGTGCAGCGACTGGGACAGGCGGAAAGCGTACCTGAACGTGAGCACAAGAGGGAAAGCTGAGTCGGAAATAGCGGCAGCCGCTTTCGAGCATGCACGACGCAAGCCTCGTCGACACCGTCTCCCGACACCGCAAGCTGCCCGAGCCTCGTTCTGCCGTCCCCAATCTTGTTGTGGAACAGACCATCCGATGATCCGCTACACCGACCCCCTTATACCGGCCCAAGTCCCGTCTTCGCACACGCCGAACAATGCGAGTCTCTTCCAGCGTCGTCCGCCTGGCGAAAGAGGGTCGAACGTCGACTGTCGGGAAGTGATGTGTGCCAGTAAGCGCGAGGACAGAGTCGAAGAGGACGAAGCGAAGAGGAGAAAGGGAGAGAGGAACCAGGGCAAGTCGTCGGCGACGACTCGTTGTCGCGCTGAACACATTCGCAGCCCTGTCCTGTGTCAGTATGATTGCGCGCGGCACCGCAAGGCAACGAGAAGTCCGCGAAATCATAGAACTCGGAGCAAGCCATCCGAGCGATGTCATCGGAGCCGCTTCCCGCGGTTGGTGGCTCATTCCGGCAGTCATCGTAACTCCTCTCGTACACTCGGGGGCGCGCGGGCAGAAGCAACCGAAGTTGCAAACGGGCCAAGTCGCCGGGGGCGAGTCGGTCACTCTGCGACGACGAGTCAAGGTCAGTTCTTCGCCCACTCCCTCGTAACAGTGGAACAAACGTGCTAAGTTTCTTCTTCATACGGAGCTGCGAGCTGTGACTGCGCGCGCGCGAACGAAGACGAGATCCCGAAGGAGCGCAGCGAAGAGAATCAGCGAAAGAAAGTCAACGACGTGCCGGACGCCCTCCAAGTCGCAGAAACGCTCAAAAACGTACCCGCACGACCTCTTGCGGCAGTTTGTGGCACGCGGCGGGAGGCGCGCGTAGCACTTGCGGCAGATCATCTTGTCGCAATTGGTCTGCGACGCAAGGATGCGGAGCGACGGCTCGATGATTCCACCGCGGAGACTGTTTCCGAGGTGACTGGTCAGCGTACTGACCTCAAAATGGGAGCCACGTCTGCCATCCCATCAGCTCGAGCGCCACCTAAACTGCCCACCCGCCGCCATCGGCCTGTCCGGACCGATATCCATCTCGCTGATTTCGACGTTGCAAGTTTCCGCCCTCGCGCGGGCCACCAGTCGAGCCGTCATCCTACTCTCTACCGTCACCAACCGCTGGCGAAGCTCGACTGACCGGAGGACGAGGTGGAGGGTGGACTCCTTCTGGATGTTGTAGTCCGAAAGGGTGCGGCCGTCCTCGAGCTGCTTGCCGGCGAAGATGAGGCGCTGCTGGTCGGGCGGGATGCCCTCCTTGTCTTGGATCTTGGCCTTGACGTTGTCGATCGTGTCCGACGACTCGACCTCGAGGGTGATCTGCCCGGCAGCACGCGAATGAGGTCAGCTCTCGCCCTCCCGGCGCGTTGTTCGACTTCGATCACTCCTGGCGCGTGACAGGCGAGCGTACGGTCTTGCCCGTGAGGGCTGCGGACGGGAGAAACGATGCAGGAGCACGGGTCAGCTCGACGGGACATGCGCACGCCACCGAGCAACGCTCAGGGAAGGGCGGACGCACTCTTGACAAAGATCTGCATCGTGTCCTGTTGTCCCGAACCGTTCCAACACGGGCCCAACCGCGCGAGCGGGCGAGAGCGAGAGCAGGTGCGAGGGTGCGAGGTTTTCGAGGCGAGCGCGGCAGGCGAGGGCGGGGTCGGTGGGTGGGTGTGCGGGCACGAGCGAGTCAGCTAGAGCGGTCTCGAGGTGTCCAGGGCGCGCGCTTGCCTCTGTTTGTATGGCACAGACGAAAGGCGAGGAGCGAGGCAGGCGACGGCGAGCCAGCGACGGACAAGTTCACTTTGACCCGCTCGTTACTCGCGACACACTCGACCGGCGGACTGCTCAACAGCGTGGCCGTCACCAGCACACTCGCAGCTTCACAACGGTGCCGCACTCGCCCGCTCCCGCGACCTGTAGCCCGCGCTGCTCTCTCACACCTCCGACGCCTCGATGCCGACTTTACGCTCCGGGGACCACACTGGCGCGGTCCGCAGAGTGGCAGGAGCGTAGAAAAACAGTGTGGCGGCTGTCAGACGGAAAGACGAACGCTTCAAGCCGGCGTGAGGGCGAGGAGACGGCACAACTCGACTCGGGCTTCCTGATGCACACAGCGCCCCAACTGACCAGACGTTTCGCAGCAAGACGAGTGATGTAGACCGAGTAGGTCACACAGACGCTGCAACGTTGCACAGATTCGCCCGTGGTGTCGCATCAGACTGTACCCGTCGTCTCTCTCCCTCTTTTCCCCTCATTCTCTTACCGCTCACCTCGCTCAGACGGGCTCAAACTGCCTCTCATGGCACGTTCTGTGCCTCGTGCAGTCACCCCAGCCGCACACACCCGCTCCATGCCCCCCTTGGCCGAGGAACAGCTCGCATCTCCCTCACCCAACTCGTCTCCAGAGTCGCGTCCCGCAATCCGCCTCGTCACGACCACTTCCAGTCCGCCTGCTTCTCCCAGCCCGTCCAGTCGCCGCTCCGACCACACCGAGCCACGTAGCCGTCGCCGCTGGACGAGTCTCCTCGCTCGGACCTCGCTCAACTCGGCGAGTGGGAGTGGGTCAACTCCGGGCCCCGTACCGCGCGAGTCGGAGACGACGCTCGTGCACAGGAGGAGTTTCAGCGAGGCGCTTTCGGCTGCGTTTGACTGGACTCGCGCGGCAGGCTCGGCGAGCGAACTTGCGCATGCGACTGGTCCTCCTCCTCTCCCTTCCCTCCCTCCCATCCCTTCGCGTGAATTGCCTCTCGACGTCCTCGTCCCGAACCTGAGCGACCCCAAGCCGCGCAACGTCAAGAAAACCCAATCGCTCGACCTCTGCCGCCGCGCCTCGACGCTCTTCCACCCCCCCCCTTCTTCAGCCCTTCACAAACCCCTTCAGACAATCGGCACGCCGCACAAGACCCGCAGTACACCTCACAAGAAGCGCGTTGTCGGGAAGGAGAAGGACGAGGGCAAGGCGAGGGGGTCGGTGAGGAGGTGGGTCAAGGAGAAGGTTGGGAAGGCGAAGCAGGGGTTGGGGAAGATTAGGCGCGGTGCAAGGGCCGAGAGGAACCACGGGGACACCGGCGTCAAGGCAACGAACGGCGCGCGTCACAACGAGGAAGGATGGGAGAACGAGGAGGACACCGAGGTTCAGGGGACCGTCCAGAACAGGGTGCAGGTGACGACCAGGTCGACAAAGCGTCCGAGGGTGAGCGGGGCGTCGACTATCAGGCAGAGGGACAGTGTTGGTCGAGGTGGAGACGTCTCGTCGCCTTTCTCGCCGCCGACGAGGGGCCGCAATGGCTACCCTGGTCCGTCTCCTTTTCCCTCTAGCTTTCTCTCTCGAGCCGCAGCCGACCCACCGAGTTTGTCCGCGACAGCCAACCTCTCGGCCTCCGTGTCGGGCCGCTCAACCCTCCGCCGCGACCACCTCCCCTCCTCGAGTCCCTCGACCCACTCCTTCCGATTCGTTGCCACCTCCGCTCGCAAGCGCCAGCGCGTCAAGTGTCCCTCGCTCTCCACCTCGACTACATCTTACTCGCGCTTCGTCGAGATCCCGAGGAGGGAAGGGAGCGTGTTGGAGCGCCCGAGGCCGGTCGAGAGGAGCGAGGCGTTGAGGATGGGGATGAGCTTGACGAGTTTGATGAGCTCGCTTGAGTGGAGCACGTCGTCGAGGGTCGTTAGCGTGGCCGGTCCGAATGCGAGTGCGAGGATGGAGGAGGGGCTGGGTGAGGTGGACGACGAGGATCCGCTCAAAGGTCTTTTCGGCAGTAGCGATGACGAGGTGCGCGCGCTTCCTTTACCCCTCGACAAGGACGAGTGCTGAGCGTTTTCCGAGCCCGCAGCGCTTCCCCACTCCTTCCATCGACCACGCCTCCGACGCTCCGCCTTTCGATCGCGCTCGCTTCAATCGCTCCGCCGCTCCTTCGCCCGCCTCAATCGCCGGCATCGGCCGTATCTCACATGTTCCGGCTTCGCTCAATGTCGGCGATTCTGCGGGAACGGCTTCAGCTCTGAGAAAGATCAGGCTCGAACGTACAAAGGCGACGAGGAGGGCGAAGAGGAACGACGTCCTTCCTCGTTTCTCGCCCATCGATGTCACCAAGTCTTCAGTGTCGGGGACGGACCGTCGTCACCATCGCTCGCCTCTCGGCAGGGCTCAAAGCGCGGTCTTGATCGACTTGGGTTCGAATACGAAATTGAGACAAGACCTGACGCAAGTCGTTGACGGGGATTTCAAGCGCGCGACTTGGGTCGAAGAGTTCGACGAGCAGGATGAGGACGGGTGGACGAGTGCAGACGAGGTCGACGACTTCGGCCGCGCAGAGGCTTCGAGGTTTGCCAACTACCGCGACTTCGCTACACCTACCGTCTCACGCCATGGCGACGCGGGCTCGACGACCAACGAGGAGGTCGAGTCGCCTTACAAGGACGCGCCTGAGGACGACTCGATCCTCTTTACCTCGCTTGCCTCGCTCGATTTTCCTGACCTCGATAGCGAGAGCGAGACGGACGTCGCTTCGGTACTCGTCGTCCCCGCGCGCCGTCTCTCGAAGGAAGTCGTTCGAAAGGGCTCGCTCGCGGATCTCACGAACGCGCGACTCGTCCCCTCGCCGACGAGCGCTTCGCCAACCGAGTCGAGCTACCAGATCTCGCCGATCCAGCCGATCTCGCCGTTCAAGTTTGGCTCGCCGTTCAAAAAGGTCGGCGACCCGATTCACTTTCATGGGGAGACGGTCCGCCTCAGAAATGTATCGGGGACGTGGTCGCCCCGCGCTCAGCACTTCGACACCTCTCTCACCTATTCGTCGTCAGGCGCCACCCGCACCCCGGTGTCGGACCAACGCTTGTCGTCCCCGACCATCCGCACCCATTCCTCTCCCGGCCCCGCGCCTCCCAGTGGACCGACAGCTCTCACCCTCTCGCCTTCTTCGACGCTCAACGCCGCACTCCTCAAGAAAACCGCAGCGATCGTGTTCGCTACGCCGCCTGGCGCACGAAGCGTGGAAGACGGGTTGAAGAGCACAGTCAGGCTTGGAGTGCCGGATTCAAATGCGGAGGCGAGCAGTGCTGGAGAGGAGCAGGAGAGATGGCGGATCTACGAGGATGAGGAGAGTGCGCTCGAGGGGGAGACGAGCAGGAAGGGGAAGGTCCTCAGTGCGTCGAGCCGCGCCGAGAAGGCCGCAAGGATGACTGCGGCTGTCCCGCGCACGTCGTTCACGGACAAAGAGAACTTCGTCGGCGGAACGAGGTGAAGGAAGGAGGTCGCTTGATTCCGCTTTTCTCGCTTCAGACTCTCCTTTGTGTGCCGTATCTCGTTATTGTCATACATCCGCATGATTTGCTAGCATCGTACTCGCCTCTACCGTGGCACCCCGACAGCCATGTCGCAATCCGCAGCATTGCCTTTCCATTGATGCGGGTGCCGACATCTCGCTTGAGATTCACCGCTTCGACACAACGCTGTTCCGAGGCGCACCGTTCGGATGTGGAAGCGGACAGAGCAGTCAAAGAGTGCTCGTCGGGAAAGCCCGCCTGGCTGAACAACACAAGACGGCGAGTTCAAGCTGCCCAGGCCCACATCTGGATGAAACGGGCAGTCAGCCGGCACTTCACCCTCGGACGGTGCACTTCGACTGTGTACCTTGTGTCACACTCGCCTCGAGCAGTGACCGCCAACCCTCATGCCTCATGCCTCGTCCTCGTCCTCCTGCTCGTCCTCGTCCTCCTCGGCGTCCTTCCTCTTCCCCTTCTTCGCAGGCTTCTCCACGTTCTTCAATTCCTCCTTCCACTCTGTCAACCGCTCGTTCATCTGCTTGCGAGCCTCGCCAAGCGCCTTCTCGAGAGATTGAAGGTGCGAGAGAGGCGTGGACGAGTCGAGCGGGTAGTCGAAGGTCGCGGTCGCTGGAGGGGCGTTTGAGGAGGATAAGGGTGCCTTGGCGATAGTGTATGAGACTTGCAGCGCGGGCATGGTGCCGTGTGAGCAGTGAGAGAGGGTTTAGCTGATGAGGATTCGAGGCGAGCAAATCTGCGAAACAATGGTAAGGCGGGCGTGAGTCTGAAGCATGTGGTAGGCGGTAGAAGCGTACCTTTTGAGGAACGTCACGACTGTCAGTATACCGTCCGGAGGTTGTTCGAGGTGATTAGGGAAACAAACCTTTGCGAGCGATCATCTCTGCAGGCAAGTCCACTCGCTCATGGCTTGCTAGACGCTTTGCAGCAGTTGTATGATGCTTGATCGATGCCGTCAGCTTTTTCGACCATTGCTCGGCTCGCCCGGCCGCTCGCACGAGCTGCCACACTCGCTGCTTCCCTCTCGACTTCGACCGCGGCAGGCAAGGCGGAAAGCGGCGTGCAAGGAGCTGGAAAGGGCAATAACAGTGCGATGATACTACTCCTTTGTTGTCGGACCATGACTGACACGTTCTCGCATTCAGGTATTCCGCGTCGTCCTCCTCATCCTTTCAAGCGACGAGGCGCGCTCGTCAAATTCGGCCACGCTGGCGACGTCCAGGGCGCGAAGACGCTGTACCGGACGCGGACACGATGGCTCGTCAACGCAATCGTCAACGGCTTCGAAGTCGAGCGCGACCGCCTGCTCGTTATCCTCCGCAAACGCAAGATCCCCTCGTCGACTTTTGCCGCCTGGCTCGACATCGTCAGCCGCAGCGACCCCGTCTATGCCCTCGCCACACTCGATCTTCTGCCGAGCGCGAGACCGGATGCGGAGATCGGTGCCGCTGCGAAGGAGGGATCTATCGACTGTCCCGACTGGCTCTACCTTACCATCCCCAGCTTCGTCACCGACCTCTCGCACGTGCCTTACCTCGTCGCCCAGATCGGCTCACCTCGATTCAACGCCATGGACGAGCAGAACCGAAGCCTCTTCCTCGCCCGCTGCGTCCAGGTGTGCCTCGACCTCCAGCATTTCGTCGCTCTACGCGAGACCATCGAATGGATTGCATATACGCCCGAGACTAGCCCGTCGACGATTCGCCATACCGACTCGTTTGAGCAGCTTTTCGAAGCCCTTGCGACCGGCCGCGCTCCCTACCACGTCGCGGACGGAGACCTCTCGCTCATCCTGCGTCCACTCGTCACACTCTTGCGCTCGACCCTGCGCAAACGCGGCATACCTACTACTCACCAGATCTACAACAGCCTCTGGAGCACCCGCCTCGCGCCATGGGACCCGGACGAAATCATCAGCCTGCTGAGCGAGATGACCGACTCCGGTATCACACCGTCGCAGGCCATCCTGCATCGCGTCATGCAGACGTGCATCAATGCCGGGCAGGGCGACATGGCGGATACGGTCATGCTTGAGCTCGTGAGCCAGAGGAAGGTTTCGGGACAGAAGCTCAGGCAGCTCCGCCACCTGCTCGGCCGCCCATCTCTCGATCGCAAGTCGCTCGAGCGGGACGCATCGTTGAAGTTGGCAGCGGCGGCTGAGGAGGTCAAAGACCTTGCGGAAATCAAGGAGGCGCTCGAGGCGTTGCTGCCCGAAGATGGCGAAGGAACGGAGCACGACAGTGCGGATCGAGCGGGTCAGGATCTGGAAGGAGCAGAGACTGGCGGAGCGTCTGATGTGATCCGCACGGATGGCGGAGAGTCGCCTTCGGCTAGGTGTCAAACGGTTGAGGACGTACGACAACCGAAGGACCGACCGGTTACTCCAATCCCACTGCACGAGGCGCACGACGAGGCGACGACAACCTTTCTTCGGCGATCGCCCCTCACCTTTGACTACTTGCGCAGTTTGCGAGACTACATCGCGTACGGCGACGGAACCTTCCCGCGCCCGCCTCTTACCTATTTCGACCGTGTCTCGTGGCTCGTCTTCTTCTCGACTGTCGCCGAACGATCCGACGTCAATCCCGACCTCCTCGTCGCCATCCTCGCGCGCATGCACCTCGACTCGGCCGGTCCGTCTCGCAAAGGCGTCTTCAAGCCACCTCGACCGACGCCGGGCATGTACGCGATTGTCTTGCAGGCGTACAGGCATCACGGTAGGCCGCAAGACGCTGTACAGGTCTTCTCCTTGCTGGAGAAGGGCGTTCTGAAGGACAGCAATTGGCGCAGCAATCCGGCTTTGCTCGATGCACTCGTCCGAGCGTACTGCGCCTTTCGACGGGACGACCTCGCCTTGCGACTGCTCGACCAATTCACGCGGGAGAATAAGCCGCAGCCTCGCCGCCGTGCACCGCGAAGAGACGAAGTCCTGAACCCGACGAAGGACGACGGCAAGCTGAGAACCGCTACGCTGAACGCCGTTCTCTATTGTCTCAGCCGACAAGGTCGCTACGCAAGAGCCCATGCCTTCTACACGCAGTACGACTCGAAGTACGGCGTTCGACCGGACGTGGCGACGCTCAGCATCATGCTCGATGCGGCCCGCCTAGCGAGCGCGCATGTTGGCGGCGGATGGCGATCGCCCTTGGACGCGTTTTACGGCGCCGATATTGGACAAAGCGCTTTCCATGGCGGTCCAGGAGGCGGACAGCGCGAACGTAAGACGGGAGACATCGATGACAGGTGGGACGGCGTCGTCGCTTGGCGACGCCTCGAGAAGCTGGTCTTTGAGGACGTCATCGAGGCCAACTGGCAGGATGCAAAGGTTCACTCGCCCCTTCAGCAAGACCGCGGCGTCTTGCGGTGGCTAGAGAGGACACTCGGGTCGTCGCCGGGTCAAGGGGCTGTCCAGTCCGACAAGCCTGATGGTCCGCCTCCGGATTGGCGCCCGTTCGCCGTCACGCTCTCGCCTACGCCGCCACGCTATCCGTACCTCTACCCGAACGATGTCGTCTTCCGTGCCCTCATCCAGCTCGTCGGTGCGCACGCTCACATCTCCGACATTCCGCTCATCGTAGCCTGGATGCGACATCTCGGCGTCCATCCGTCGCGCCTGACGCTCGGACTCGCCATGGCTCACGTCGACGGCGACGCGTCGATCGCGCCGAACAAGGTGGAGGGCTGGAGACGGTGGCTCATCGACTGGCTCGGCGAGGAGCAGGTGCCGTCGGACCGCGAGATTGCCTGGGTGAGGCGCGGAGGAGGGCGTGCGGGACATCCGACACTTGTGGGCAAAAGCTGAAGGCGCAAGACGGCGTGGCCGTGGGAAGATCGTAGGCTTGGGACGTCAACGTCGCTCTCTTATCTCCCGCAACCGTGTTCTCGACGCATCTCCCGCCTATTCTCAGCTTCACTCACCACGCTATACAATATGTCGCTTCCGCCGATGCCGAAGAAGGTGTGTCCCGCTTTATCCACTCCCTTTCCTCCTTGTGCGCCTCAGTCTCTTTCCTACGTCTGCTGAATCTCTCCTCCCACAGGCTTAAGCTCATTCTACGACCGTCGCATAGAGTGCTGCACACATCTTCGAGCGCGACGTCGGCCTCTTAGCTCCAGTTCCATCGCATTTTCGCTTCCTCTTCGTTTCCTCTTCGCTACATCCCCGGGCTACTACATTCGACTCCGACGCTGTGCTTGTTCTTATCGCAGCTTAACATACACGCAGTGATACCCCTATTTCCTTCTTCCGACACTCGGAGCGTCGCAGTTTCACCTGATCTGCTCCCTCTCACCTTCCTCCCTCTCGTCTGCACCTCGTCATCCGCCTTCCGCCTCCTCAAGCTGAGCTCGACAGTATGATGTCGGACGCGCATACGACAGACCTGGCGGCTGACTTGAACGGCATCCTCGATCCTTCGCTCGCTATCTACCCTAACGCTCATCCTCCTCAACCGCCGAAGCTTCGCCTGCCTGACTTTGGTGTACCTAGTTGCGCATCGTTCGAAGCAGCGACTGACGACTACATCGCTAGCTTGCATCCTACGAAGCAGGCGAAGACAATCCGTCAGTCCGCTTCCAGACTCTGCGCCGGGTCCCCGCTGACCTGCCTCTCGCGCGCAGTCCAGCAAGACATGTACGAATTCATCCTCCGAGTGCTCAACAATCCTTCCGACACGTCGAATGGCTCGGCGATCGAGCGGCATTGGGTGAGGGACAAGTTCGAGCTCGGCACCCTCCATGGTCAGCAGGTCCCGCTCCGCAAATCGCGCAGCAACACTCCTTGTGCATCTCGCGACATGATTTACGATATAATCCTCGACTCGCACGTCTGGACAGCCCACGGAGGTCGCGACAAAACGTTTAATCGCGTTAAAGAGCGGTGGGCGTGGATCCCGAAGGGTGCGTCTGCTTTTCTCCCGCCTCTACTTCTTGTAGATTGAATCAGTTTTCTGCAGAGCTTGTTGCGATTTTCGTCCGGCTGTGCCCGACTTGCTCGCAGAAACCGCCGACGCCGGTCATGCGAAGTCCAGCGTCCCGTCTTCCGTCGATCAATAGTCTTGTCCCGCATTCTGCTGCCTCGTTTCCCCGCGATGGTCAGGAGGCGCCTCCGGCTCTTCAGACTGATGTCCAAGGAAGAGATGAAGCGCACACTCCGTCGACTGCGGATCTGGCGCTCCTCAGCTTCCCGCTTCCCCCCTTGCCCGACTTTCCGAGCGACCTTCCCTCTCCTTCTTACCATTTCCTCCCTCATGGCATCGGTCAGCCGAGTGCCGCAGCTGTCTCAGGCGACATCGTCGTCGATTCAGACGCTTCCCCCCCGAATCCATTCGTCTTGCCGAAGTTCGGCAGAACCCTCCCACACGCCACACACTGGGGACCTGCTGCTTTGTTCTCCTCCTCCCCTTCTCCTCAGCCTCACACGATCCTGTCGTGCGAAACCGGTGGAGAAGAAGACTACATCGAGTCGAGGTTCTCCTGACCAGGTCAAACGCTTCCCTCTTCTTCTGGAGCTGCATCCTCCTACATCATACTGACGCTTTCCACGCAGATTGAAGACCACGACGTCCACCTCCACGCTGTGCAAGCCATCAGGGGGCCGCCTACCCACGCACGCCCTCTTCAATCCCCTTTTTTCCTTCGCCAACGTTCTGCCTCACGTTTGCAATCCATCTGTCCCTCCTCAGGTGCTCGTGATGGCGTGAAAGGATGGGACAGATAAACTCGAGTAGCCGGAAGGAGGGGAATTTCAGTGCGAGACCCCTCTCGTCGCTAGAAACACTCTGCTAGTAGGTCAGGGTATCGCATCTTCCGCTCCTGGTAAAACAGAAAGCCCCGGAGGTTTGCGCGGCAAAAGATATTTGACGTCTGTGAGATTCGAACTCACGCCCTTTCGGACTAGCGGGTTAACTGTGGAACCTTAAGCTAGCGCCTTAGACCGCTCGGCCAAAACGCCTATCGAAACGACTAGACCGGGTTGTGCGTACATAATCAATAGACATTCATCTCCGCCTCTTTGCACCAGCTTACCGTCGCTCACACCACGCCGAGGATGACGCTGGTCAAGCGGCTTGCTCGTGTGACTTTGCTGTCTCCCTGTCGCGCGCCGCCTCCGTTCGCTTTGACCACTGCAAACCTCGGCTCATCTCTGTTCGCTCGGGCAAGCGCACGCTGGGGAGTATCAGAACAGCTGATTTTTACAGGAACACCATCTCGAGCCAAACGTCTACCTCGTGCCGCAATCCACCCAGCACAGGCTGCTCCGCCTCCTCCCGCGCTCAGACAACCTCGTAACGATCAACGCCGAGGAGCGAGTCGAGCGAGTAGTCGACGGATGAGTCGCTGTCGGCAGGGTTGGTGACACCGAGGATCTGCGAGGGACAAAACTCGTCAGTTCTTCCGAGAAAGCCGAGAGCGAGAGCCATTGCCGCAACGCACCTCAACTCCGCAGATGCCCTTCTGGCTGACAAAGTCGACCTGGACGGGGAAGAGCGCGTCCGCGTCGTCGCCCTCGACCTCAAACTCGAGACTACCACTACCGGTGCCAGCCGCCTCGCTGACCTCGTCGATCGTCCACTCGAGGTGCCCGGTATGCGGGTTGATCGCGTACGAGCCGTGTGCGGGCGCTTCCGAGATGGTCGGCTCGGCGCCGGGAGGAAGGGGAATCGAGATGACAACGTTGTGAAGTGACAGGGCGGTGTCTTCGAGCTCGTACTCGAGGTTGACGGTGACCGAGCCTGCGTCCGCAGACGGCCAGCAGTTGACTGCAAATCGCGGGGGGGTCAGGAAACGCCAGCGAGCGGGAGACGGGAACAGCGGGACACACGCGAGAGAGGAACGATGCTCTCGTCCGTCCCGGTCATTCTCCACTTCAAAACGCCGAGGCCCTGTCCCACGGGGAAGCCCTTTTTGCCCTCCTTCAGACGAATCTCGCCCCGCTGCGCCCACGCATTCTTGTCGACGTTCGGGTGCGTCTTGAACTGCAAGTCGTTCGACTTGGTGTACGCACCCGAAGAAGGCGCAGGGAGGCGGAGAACGACGGTCGCGTAATCGGGAGCGTTGATGCGGAGGTCGAGGTCGCCCTTGAGCGAGAGGGAGTCGACGCCGCCATCGCGGTTTAGGGCGAGCGACAGCGTTTCTCGGACGACGAGGTGGACGCTGCCAGTCGGGGTACGGGTCAGCGACATCACAAAGGAAGCGAAAGCCTGGTGCTCACTCTGCCTGCGCAACATCGCCGAACGGGTTGGCGTTCTTCGCGGGCGGTGGAGGCGCGACCGCCTGGTGCTGCTGCGCGACATGCTGCTGCTCCTCCTGCGGAGCCTGCTGGTGTTGCTGGTGCTGCAACAGCGGCAGGTCGCTGTCGTCCACCTGCAGCCCTCCAAGCGCCGCCGCAAGGTCGTCGTCCTTCTTCCGCCCCTTGGCCGCGCCGAGCTGCATTCCCTTGCCCTTGAAAGGCTTAGCAGTGGTCGGAGTCGATGATGCGGGGGAGTCGTAGGGTGATGCAGCGGAGTACGAGGGAGCGGAGGAAGGGGCGGTGTAGGACGGGACGGAGGAGTAGCTTGGGGCGGAAGGATTGGCGTAGGGGTTCTGGCCGCGGCGGGTCATCTCGCGGCGCTGCATCTCGAGCTGGCGGGCGCGTCGCTTGAGCTCCTCCTTGGCCTCGTGCTCCTTGTTCTGCGGGCGACGAAGGGCGTCACTCAGCTGCTGGCTCCTCGTCAAAAGTGGATCGCGCAGACGCACCCGCGCAATGATCTCCTGGATCTTCTCCTCGTGGGACTCCATCTCGAGGATGTTGCGAACCTGCTGCAGGTTGACGTTCTCCCGCCAGCCGAGGCTGATGACCTCGTCCCACGCGCTCAAGATCTCGAAATTGACCCTCATGACGTCGAGCTCGTTGATCGCTCCGCCGCGTCCTCCGCTGCCGAGCTCTGTCGCGATGCGGGTGATGAGCGAGAGGGTCGAGAGGTCGAGGAGGATATTGGACTGGGTGTTGGTGATGAGGACGACGTAGAGGTCTTCGAGCGGGGTGTAGACAAACCGCACGCCGGACGACTCGACGACGGTATGCTCGGACGCAGGCGAGACGAGGCGCGGGAAGGACGACAGCAGCGACTCGAGCCGTGGTCGGGGCATCCCGACAAACTGGCGCGAGAGCAGCGCTGCGGAGCGACAAGCGGACAGGGTCAGCGACAGATCGTCCTGTTCCGCACACGCATTACATCTTCTCGAGGTGTCCACTGCCCATATCCAGGTCCATACGAAGCGCGAGCCGGGCGTTCACACTTCGAGCGAGATGAGGAGAAGGGGAACGCACCCTTGCCGCTCTTTGTCACGATGCTCGCCGCCAAGACAACCTGTCCGTTTGCGTGATCGTTCAATGCAAGCGGGCGCGTCAACGGTGGGCGTGGACAAGCAGGGCACGGTCGCGGGTAACGTGGAGCGGGGTGGTGGAGCGGGAGTCGCGGCGAGGGAGAAGCGGGAGGCAATCAGTCTGTCAGCTACGATCACTTGGAGCTGCGCGCATCCCAAACTGACCATTCTGCGCAGGTGTGGTGCGAGTAGGAGGATGACCTGAGTGGTCGTCGCGTCTCTTTCTCGAGACTGTTCACTCTCCGAGCTCGTAGAACATGTGGGAGTGTCTGAATGAGCTTCAGACAGCTGCTGAAGCAGCGGCAAGCTCGAAAGTCCAGTGAGAGTCGCCTTCGCGAAACTCCTCCTCCTCCTCGAACCTGAAGCGAAACCTGTGAAGGCGCTGCGATTGCTGATACAACGAACAAAACAAGAACGCCGAGTTGAAGAGAACACAACAAGACGAGTCAGACTGCCTCGAACCCGTTTCCCTCACTCGTCTGCGATGGAGGCCAACCCGCCTCTCCCTGCTCCTCCTCGTTCTCCTCCAATACCTCGCCCGCCCTTCCCGACAGAGCGTTGCAGGCTGACGCGTTGCGACTGGAGCTGTTGCTTGCGCGCGTGCTCGGCCTGCATGCGGTGCATCGTCGCGATCTGCGTGCCGAGAAAGTCGGTCGTGCCGGGGCTATCATTGTGCGCGGTCAGCGATCCACTCGAAACCAGCGACACAGATGAAAGAGCGCGACTCACTGCATCCGCAAGATGCGCAGGATCATCTCGCCCGAACTCGTCATCTTTTGCTGCTTCTCAATCTTGCGCGCCCGGATCGTCCCGAGGTTGCGCTGCTGGTAGACCGACTTGGACCGCGCCATGAGCGAGTCAGAGCGGTTCGTGAGCTGGCGTTGCACTGCGGGCGCACGAGACGAGTCAGCTGCACCGCGAGGGGGAAGCGGAGGAAGGGCTGGCGAACTCGTTTCGACGCTTGCACGCATTAGGTCGTCCGTGCTCCACTCGTAGTACATTCGCGCTTCGATGAGCTCTGCAGGACACGGTCCGTTGATCAGCAGTCACCCGAATCGCCCGAGGAGAAGCCGCACGCACCGAGGTACTTAGCGTTGCGCAGGTCTTCGAGCGGGACTCCCTCGCCGCCGCCATGGAAAAAGTTGACCAGGAACTGCGAAGCCAACCCCTCAGGTGGTGTACAACCATAGGAGAAAGGTTGAACGCACTCCAAGCCACTTGTAGACGACGTCGACTTCCTTCTCGCTCAAAGGCCGCATCTCGGTTGGTCGGTCGCTGAGAGGCGGAACAAGCAGGCCCTCGACCGTCGTGAGGATTTCCTTCCACAGGCGCATCGAGACGAGCCGCCAAGCTGTCGAGGCAAGGGTCAGCCTGGCTCGCCAAGACGAGGGAGACGAGCGCGAACCGTCCGGCGTAAGCGACTCTTTCAGCGTCGCGAACGTCACCTCAAAGTAGTCGAGCAAGTCGCCGATCGCGTTCTCGATCTCGATGTCGGTAAGCGGTCCCTTGCCCTTCTTGCGCTGCTCGAGCCGCTCGAGCGTGACAGCCGTTGGCGCATTCGGGTCTTCGACGGGCGGGATGAGGAGGGTCGACGTGTTTGAATTCGTCGAGGCGGCGAGCGCGTCGCGAACGTAGGCGTTGAGGTTGCGCACGCCCTTGTCGAGGTTGCCGCGCACTTTCTCGAGGTCGAGGTTATATGCGCCGGTCTTGAGCAATGAGCGCAAGTTCTGGTGCGAGATATAGTGGCGGACGAATGGCGACATCTGCTCGGGCAAAGCGTGTCAGCGTATAATGGACTTGGGAAACCTCGGCAGGCTGACCTTGTCGACCATTGTTCGAACCATGTCGCCCTCGGCACGCTTCAAGCTCCGGAATGCTCGACCAAAGTAAAACTGAATGTCGTCCTTCTCACCCTCCATCGAAATGCGGAGGAGCAGCCTACTGTCAAGCGGTCTCCGCGACTGATCTTCGAGGCGATACCAGACGTCCTGGGCAAGAAAGTCGCTGAACTTGCGCGGATCGAGGTGGATGTACGCGCAGCCAACATAGTCGTGGTGGTCGACGAGGTTGCGGTTGTAGACGGTCGCCCGGAGCCAGAGGTCGCCCTTGACCGAGATGTCGAGCGTCTCGTCCCAGCGCGGATCGTTCGTCTCGTAGAGCGTGCGAGTCTTGGCAACTCGGTAACCAGCTGGATCGGAGAGAATGAGGAAGGGGTCGAGCTTCTTCGTGCGCGAGTTGCCGGTCGGCGGGCTGAGGTTTTCGCAGAGAACGATCTTGACCGTGAAGAGGTAGCGAGGGGGAGAGGTCGGGGCATTCGGTGGAGGTGGCGGCGTATTGATCTCGACAATGCGCGAAACCCGGTCGGCATCGAGCGTATTGTACATCGTATCGAGGAGCCGGCGCGCAGCCTGAATGTTGTTGAGCTTGATGCAACTCTGCAAGGACGCTCTTGTCAGGAGCAGCACGCACGGAATCTTCGATCAGCAACGCACAGCAGGCTGGAATTCGAAAGGCTCGATCTTCTTGTCGCCCTGCACGACCATCTTGGCCTTGGTGAGCCAAGCGGATGGGCGGGCGACATCCTGGTTGAGCGCCTCGTCCGGCTTGCGCGGAAACATCTCGTCGATAAACATCGCCTCGAGCTGATTCGCATACTGCTCGATCGACTTGGCGACGGTCTGAGCGAGAGAAGGGTTAGCTAGTCCCTGAAGCTTATCAGCGGCCAAAGATGACCCACCCTCGAAAGGCCTGTGAGGAATTTGGCGTGCTCGTACTCGTTCGGCCACTTGAGACGGAGGATGAAATCGACAGGCGCCTTGCACGACTCGATGAGGTCGACGATGGAGGACGAGTGAGTGGCCGTCTCCTCCGGCTCAAACTGCGGGTCAACCGGGTCAACAACGGCAAGCTAGTAACCGCACAATGAACACACCTTGTCCTTGCTGATAGCCCGGTTGACCCACTCGCTCGTCTGCGTGTCGGTCGTTGCGAGCCATCTCCGCACGAACGGCTCGAACCAGGCGGAAAAGTCGATGTCGAGGGGTTCGCTGCGGGCGAAACCGTCAGGTACGCTCTACGGATCGATTTTGGCGTACTCACTCCGGCAGGAAGGCTTGGTGCATGTCTTTGAGCTCGCGCACGCTATGATAAAGCTCGAGGAGATCCGCATCGGCCGCTTCGTTGTTCTGCTCAGCTGCGGCGGCGTGGAGCGTCGAGCGTGATCGATCGAGGTAGTGGACGAAGTGAGGCGCCGCAATTGAGAGGAAGAGGGCAGGCGGGTCGATTTGGCTGTTTCAGAGAAAATGGTCAGTATTGGCAGTGTCGAGCGAGAGCCAAGCGACGCACCCGCAAAGCTTCTCCGGGAACGCTCGATCGTATCCCTTGACCTCCTCTCTCATCCATGCCAGCATCTCTATCCATGGCTCAAGGTCGGATGCCCGCTCCTTCGAGTCGGCATCGGCCATCTTCTCCTCAAACGCCATCGCGACAAACTTCTTCATGCCCATCTCTAGCTCGCTCAGGGTGGTCGGGAGGAGCGGGCCGATACTCGACGAATAGAGCTGGTCCTCGTAGATCTGCTGGAGGAGCGGGACGACGGCAGAAAAGGGCAATCCGAGGAGGCCTTGGAAGATCTCGAAGAACCGGGTGAGGAGGGTGTCGAAGAGGAGCGAGAGCGCCTTGAAGAGCTGTTGTCGATCTCCAGTCGGCCATCGCCAGTACCGCCACTTGTCTTCCTCGCGCTTGACCAGGTCGAGGACCTCGCCTACGCATTCTTCGGGAACGCCCTGATCCCTGTACAGACCGGCTATAAGGCTCGCAAACGTCGCAGCGCGCGTCGTGTTCGGAACGCGCCAGCGCGTCTGACAGTCGCGGAGGAGCTGCTCGTTGAGAGGCGAGAGGATGGTGAGGGAGACGTCCTGATCCGGCGGCAAGGTGGACATGAGGGCGTAGTCGTGTTCGAGGGCGAGAGAGTAGAGTCGTCGGTAGTAGAGGCGAGGGTCGGGCGGGACGAAGGTGTGGTTGGAGGTGTCGGACGAAGAGCCCGGTCGGTCGTCCAGGTCGAGGGTTGAGCCGTCTGCACCGACCAGGACAAGGGAGTTTGCAGAGCCTCTTCGACTTGTCAAGTCCGTACCTCCGTCAGGTGCGAGCGTTGCGCCGCCGCCCTTGACCAGGTCCGGATTCCGCGTCGTCATCTCGAGCAAGAGCTCCTGCACCTCATCGGTCTCCTGCTTCTTCCATGCTAAGAACGCGTCCTCCGAGTCGAAGTCGTCGCGGCGGAACGGAAAGCGGCTGCTGGAGGATGCTTGCGAGGTGGATGAAGGGGCGGGCGCGGAAGAGGCGGAGAGCTGGGCCACAGCGTTGATGATGCTTTTCAGGTCGTTGAAGGCGGCCTACAGATAGCACGGTCAGCGCAGCTCGCTCGGTAAAGCATAAGAATGGACGTACCTGTTCCGAACAGGATCTCCTCAAGCGCGCGACGTCCTGCTTGAGCTCCGCCTCCGACTTGCCAAAGATCGCGCCGACCGCTCGTGCATGCGGCATGTCCTCGAGATTGACGGCAATCGAAGACGGGATGTCAAGGCTTTGTCGCCCGAGTGTCGGAGAGGACGGTGGCAAGGCGGATGAGGCGGGATGAGGCGAGTAGTACGGGCTGTTGCCGCTTGTCGTCGACGCTGTCCGCTCGTGACCTTGCGGGGCTGGGGCGTCTGCGAGCTTGGCGCAGTATGCGTCGAGGCGGTTGACGAGCTCGCTCGGGACACGACTGCACATCTTGAGCGTGTCGCGAATCACGCCCACGAACCGTCCAACTTGCGCATTCAGCTGCGCCTTCCACTCGTCGCCCTCGAGCCGCTTCTTCAGGATGCCCGACGCCGTCGTGACGAACATGAGGATGACCTCCTCGATCTGCCGGTTCTCCTTGAGCTTCTTCTGAAAGCTTGGCTGGGCGTAGGTCGTGTAGAACGCGCCAACCGTTTGGCGAAACAGCGGATCCGCGTGCGCCGAGTCCGCCCCTCGTGCTATCCGTTCCATCCGCTGATCGAGCGCCTTGACAAAGTCTTTCGGAAAGCGAGAGGACTTGTTAGCGCTTGAAGACGAATCCTTGAAGACGTCTCCGAGCGATGTGAGCGCGCTCGTCCAGCCGTCGGCCGGTCGCATCGACCCAGTGACGGATGATCGGATGCTCGGGCGGACGAGTGAGGACGCATGCGTCGAGTTCGAAGTTGAGGGAGAGGAGGTGGAAGGCGCGGGCGAGCGGGTTGCGTGGCCGGCGCGGGTGATGTTGTGACTCAGGATTGCGACCTTGAGTACGTACGTATACACATCCTGATCGTCTCCCCACGAGCTGTGTCCGCTTCTCTGCGTCCGAGTCGTCATTCGACCTGATGAGCCTGCCCCTTCCTCCTGCTCGGTAGGTACGCCAGGACGGGTCGGCAGGACCTGCTGGGCTGTTCAGACAATCGACAGAGCTCGCGCGATCTGGGTGTGTGGCGCAGGAGGTCGTGCGAGCGGCGCGAGGGTTGTTCGACGGGGCGGTGTGGGCGAACGGGACTTCCGTAGGGCTGGGCGAGTCGGCGCGGTCGGACGGGGGTGTCAGCGGAAGCGCAGCAACTAATAAAGAACCACAGCAGCAATGTTAGAGGACGTGGGATGCGGAGAACCCGCTCCCTCTGCACCTCGAGCGGACAAGGTCTCCGCGGACTGCCCTTTGTCAACGCTGAAGTAATGCAATGCATAGTGAGAGAGTAACAACAGAGAGCTATACCAAGAACCGGGTCAATCTGGCGGGCCCTGCTCTGCAACTTCACTTGCCTCCCTCGGCGTCCGCGTCGAACCAACCCTCCTGCATGATGCTCGCCATCAAGCTCTCCAAGTCTTCGACCGCCTTCGTGCCGTCCGGGCTGAGCGCCCTTCCGTTCCGTGCATGCCCGTCGCTGGAAGTCGCAGATCGCGATCCGAAAGACGAGTTGGACGTCGATGGCGGGATGCCTGGTTCTGATCGCCCGTCGTGAGGTGAGTGAGAGCGACCAGTAGTCGAAGAGGAAGAGTCGGCGCGTAGGAAAGGGGGCCGAGAGGAAGGTCCGGCGGAATTCGCCGAGGCTAGTCCGCCCGCCAGAGCTGCGCGAGCCGCACCGTACGCCGTCGGTTGGGTCGACATTGCCGACTGAGGGAAGGGAACGGATCGATCGGGTTCAGAGTCAGCTGATTGCGGACGGTGCGTGGCCGGCTTCGCAGGCGGCGCGAGTGTAGCGGAGCCTGTGTCGACGCGCAGCGCCCGAGCCACCGTACTGAGCAACGTCGGCGGCTGACTAGTGGGCCGATACTGCGACTGCTCGCTCGTCGTTTGACCTCGCGTGCCCGAGGATCGAGTCTCGAGAGAAACAGTCGCCAGACCGCTCGCGACCGCCGCCCATCGCTCCTCGTTCGGGCTGCGAGGGCTCTTGTCTCCTGCCGACATCTCGCTGTTGCTGGGCCCGCCGACCTTTGAAGGATCAAGGGTGGCAAAGATGGCGGAGGATGATGCCAGCGGGGTATCGTTGACGACCATCGCGTGTGGGCGCGCAACAGCTGCACCTGCGCGCCGTGGGCGGGGTATGGGCGCCGTACCGTCGCCACCGAGTTGAGACGTAGAAGGAGGGAGAGGAGGAAGCGGCGGAGAGGCGAAGGAAGCCGTGCTAGGACTGGCAAGAGGCGGTCGGGTCGCGCTCGTTGGCGACGGCAGCACATCCAGCTCTGCCGGGGGATGCAGCGCATCCGTCGTTCGAGGTGTCCTCGCACCGGCAGTCCTCCCTCCATCTGACCCCGTCCGAGCCATGCTACTCCCGTCGGGGACGTAAATGCCGAGATCCAGCGCCCTCGCCTTGTCCTTCCCGCGCACCGTAAGCTCGGCATCAAAGGTATTGTTGTTCGTGCCGAGCAGCGGAGAGGTGCCACTGCGAGCCGAGATGAAGGTGTTGGTCGTGGCGGTCGACAGGTGAGACGACCCCGAGTCGCTGCGCTTCATTGCCGGAGGCTGGAGCGAGGTCGACGGGACGGGGATCGTCGATGCGCGCGAGCTCGACGGGTGAGGCGGGAGTGCAGGTGCGGCATCGTCGGTCGCGGTAGACGAAGTCCGACCGAGCGACCACCACTTGCGATTGCTTGTCAAATTGACAGAGGCGACACATTGTGGTCGGTCGAGTGGAGCATCTGCAGAGAAAGGCATGCGAGAAGGTGATGCGGAGAAAGCGGAAAGGTCGTCGGTAATGGGCATGAACGGTGTCGAAGGTTCGGAGGGCGGAAGAGCTGGTAGATCTGGCGAAGTCGGATTCGATGACGGCGGAGGGGCTGATCGTAATGCGAGCGCCGGACGGAGCGCCTCGACCTGCTTCTTGAGCTCGACGACCTCGGCTTGCAGGCGCGCAACCTCGTCTTCCGCCTTGGCTCGCTCGCGCCGTTCCTCCGCGACCTACCGAGTGACGCATGATGAGCGCTCACATCGATTTGAGAAAGAAAATCGACGCACTAGTGTATTTGCCTCCGAGAACAGCTCTACGCTCAGGTTCTCTAGCTCGCTCATCAAGTCGTCCTTCGTCTTCTCCAGCTCGGCGCACTTGACGACCAGCATCTCGTTGTTGCGCCGCAGACTGTCGCTCGTACTCCGCAGGGCCGTGCGTTCGTGCTCGAGGCTCGAGATGGTCGTCTGCAGCGAGAAGATCTCGGCGTTGATTTGCGACGGACTGTGGTTTGACCCGTTGACGAGCGGAGACGCCTTTGACGGGTCGGGCGAGATGGCCGCCGCTGATGATACAATGCTTGGCTGTCCTGTCGAGTTCGCTGCCGAGAGCGAGACCGTAGAGGCGTTGCTTGGGGTCGTCTTACGCTTCGAGGGCAGTCGGAAGAAGCCCTTCGCTCCGTCGCCGTCGGACGACAAGCCCAGGCCAAACAGTCCTCCGCCAGTCCCTTCGGTCGCCGCATCGCTGCTGCCGCGTCTGGCGGGCGGGACGGGCGAGAGGAGCCTTTCAGCGCCGCCTGAGTGCGCCCGTGCCATCGCCAAGGAAGCCGACGACCGCGACTCTCGCCGCCGCAAGGTCTCCTCGAGATGCTCGGCGTGACTCGCCGCCAACGCATACTCCGACTGCGCGATCTTGAGCTGTTTCGCAAGCTCGTCGTGCCGCGATAGCTGATCCTGCATGCCCTCGACAACCTTGAGCAAGTTCCGGACGGATTCACGCCATTCCCGCTCGTCGACAAATTCCGCCTTGTAGAGACTGCGTCTTCTTCGATCCGCATCGTCACCTGGTCCCCCGTCGACGAGACCAAGTCCCTCCAGTCCCCGCGAACCCTTCTCCAGCACTTCCCGCGCGGCTTCGACGAGATGCTCGTATCGCTCGGCGCGGCTGGGTCGTCGTACGTGCTGAGACGGTCGATGCGAGAAAGTGGAAGGGTACGACGGGCCGGAGGAAGAGGCATTGACGGGGGCTATCCGAGGCGAGATATTCGACACCATCGCCGGAACGGCGTCTGGCCTAGTCGGTTGCCGCACGCCGTCGGCCAGTCCTCGATTAGGATGCAGTTGGCTGGGTAAAGGCGGCAAGAAGAGCAGAGCGAGGGGCGATGTGAGCTGGACGGAGGAGAGGAGGAGAGGCGACGCAATCGACTCCGGGAAGTTCCGCAGCTAGTCCTGTCTATTCGCAGCCGCACAACGCGTCAGCCTGCCTATCCCGCATGCGCTTCTTCCTCGTAACCGGAGCATTCGAGAGCCGAGGGATGTTCGGCGAGCGAGATGAGGGGAGAGAATGGCCTACGCACCCTTCGCTGGATCTGGGATATGTTAGACGTTTCCTGCTTCCCTCGAATTTGTTTTTTGTGACCCGTTCCAGTCGATGGCGGGTTTGTCGAGATCGGGGAGACGATAGCGATGAGGCGGGAGTCGCGTGTCGTGCGCGAGTCGGGGAGCTGTCAGGAGTCGGGATGCGAGAATGCAGCTGCCGACGAAGCAGCCTGCGCAGAACCCACGCGTGGGAGGCGAGGCGTATGAGACGACGAAGAACGACCCTCGACTCCGTCGGCTCTCCTCTCGTAGCGAAGGCCCTACCTCCCACAAGCGGATCTCGACAAAGCTCCAGTGTTCAGAATGTTTCATTAGTTGCGGAGGAGTGCGAAGGCGAGGCGGAGAAGAGAGGAGGATGAGGAGGGAGGATCAGAGTTCCCAGCGGACGCTCACGTTGCCGTCGGCCGCAGACGTTTCCCAGACGAATCTGCCGCCGCCGTTGCGGGGGTTGCCTTCGACGAGCATCGCCTCGACCATCTCCGTAACCGTGACGGACGCCGAGTCGGCCCAAAGCGCGAGCATGCCCCGGTGAACGTCGGTGACGGGCAGCGCAGACTTGGTCGACCCGCCCAGCTCGTCCATCTTGGTCCAGGCGACCTTTGCGCGGTCGCGGATGACGGAAGGCCGGTCGGGAGGCGTGACGACGGGCACAGACAGCGCAGGGACGGCTGGACCGCCCCAGATCGAACCGCTTGTCGCGAACGGCGAGCTCCAGTCGGCATTGACGGAAGATGCTGCGCCCAGTGAGGACGACGCCGCAATGCTGCTGCCGATGGGTGCCGCCGAGGTGCTCGAGAAGGACGCCCGAGGTGGAGGAACCACAATCTCGTCGTCTTCGTGCAAGGCGGACGAGCCAAGTGCGTGAGACGGCGGTGACGGTGCTCGAGGACCAGAGGACGCGTTCGACGCCGGGCGACCGATGACTCCACCGATAGGGCCCACGTTGACCGCCCGAGGACTGGCGAGACCGGGGGCCGGGCCTGGCGGAGCGATCGGCGCGGGTGACTGGCCGAGTGACATGCCAGTCGACGTCGAAGGTGAGCGAATGCCAGGCGGGGACGAGACTGTTGCAGGAGGAGGGCCGAGGGGCGCGCCGGAGCGACCGGTAATCGGCGAGATGTGAGGCGGCGGCGGCGAGATGAACGACGGGGGCATGCCGATGTTGCCGAACGCCTGCTGGTGCTGCATGCCCATCGGCGGCGGGGGCGGCGAGAACATGCGCTGGCCGGAAGTCATGCCGTTCGGTTGGGAGAGCGGGCGGTGCTGGGCGTACGAGGGCATCGGCGGCTGCGAGGGGAGACCTGCCGGTCGCGGTGCCTGCGACGGTGGCTGTTGAGGTGCAGGCGACGCGCCCGACATAGAAGGCTGGCGAGGAATGACGCCGGGAGGGAACGAGGTCGGCTGCTGGCGTCCAGGTCCGGGTTGACCAGGAGTCGGCGAGGTGGCCTTGCCAGGCTGCGCAGACGGCTTTGGCAGACCAGGGATGTTCTGCTGCTGCTTGGTGGGAGGAGCGACGCGGCTGTTGACGGGCGACTTGGGCGTCGCCATGGCGTGCTGCTTCGCCTTGGTGGCGGCAGCAGCAGCCTTCTCGGCGCGGTCCTTCTCCTCCTTCGCCTGGCGCTCGGCCGCCTCGCGGGCCTTGCGTTCCTTCTCCTCCTTCTCCCGCTGCTCGCGCTCCTTGCGCTCGCGTTCGGCACGCTCCTCCCGCTCCTTGCGCTCGGCGGCTTCGCGCGCCTTGCGCTCGGCCTCTTCGCGCTGCCGCTTCTCGCGCGCTTCCTTCTCGGCCTGCGCCTTGGCTTCTTTCGCCTGTCGCGCCTTCTCCTCCTTCTTAATACGCTCCTCCTCGCGGGCGAGACGAGCCCGTTCTTCGCGGCGGGCCTTCTCCTCCTCACGGGCACGGCGCTCGGCCTCGCGCTTCTGGCGCTGCTCCTCGTTGCGCTGGCGTTCAGCTTCGAGGCGAGCCTCCTCGGCTTCTTTGGCGGCTCGCTCGGCGGCCTCGCGCTCCGCTTCCTTCTTGAGGCGCTCCTCCTCCTTCTTGAGCTTCTCCGCCCTGCGCAACGGCAAGGTCAGTCTGCGAGTTTCGCGAAAAAAGATCAAGAGAGAGCGTGAACGGACTTCTTCTTGTCCTTCTTCTTCTGCGCCTCCTTGGCCTTCTTCGCCTCGCGTTCTTCGGCGAGTCGCTGCTCGGCCTCGATCTCGCGAAGGAGCTGGTTCTGCTTTTCAGCAGCGACCTGTGAGACGACGACTGTCAGCATGCGACCGGCGAAGGTAGGCTGGTGAGCTCACCTGCTCCCGGTAGGCGGTCAAGACGCGCTGCTCGAACATGCGCGCGGCAAAGATTTGGAACATCCGGCGGCCCTCCTCGACGCGCTCCTGCTCCGTGAGAGGCTCATCCTCCTCTTCCTCGGAACCTTCCTCCTCGTCGTCGCTGCAGGAATGGCGTAGTGAGCTCCTGAGTTGGAACTGGAGAAGGCGAAGCGGGGACGCACTCGTACTCGCCGTCGTCGCTGCGGTCCTCCGCGCCAGACTGCTCGTCGTCGAAGGCTTGAGCCGCCTGTCGGTCGCGGCGGACGCGCTTGTCGGCGAGCTGCTCCATCATCTCGAGGAACTTTTGCCCGTTGTTCTGGAGGAGCTCGTCGGCGACGGTGAGGATACCTTCTGGGAGAGGGCGCAAAGGAGCGGGAGCGGGGTGAGAGAAGAGGTGCATGAGTTCAATAAAGTGTTTGAGAAGCGAGAGAGAAGCGTCTGTCAGCGATCCGGGAACTCACCCTTGACCGTCAGGCTCTTGCCGAAGCCGAAGAAGTCGCCCTCGCCTTCCGCATGACGGCGAGACTTGCGCGCCGGTGCGGTCTGGTCGTCAGCGGGAGCGAGCGAGTCTTCGTCGTCGTACTGCGCGAAAAGCGGAAGTCAAGTTGGGCTCGCTGTTCGGGCGGTCAAACGGCAACTCACGTCCTCCTCGTCCTCCTCTTCCTCCTCATCGTCCTCGTCGTACTCGCCGTCTCCGTCATCTTCCTCGTCATCGTCGTACTCGCCCTCGTCGTCGTCGTACTCCTCGTCTTCGGGCTCTTCGGGCTGCACGACTGCCGCCTTGTTCTTCTGGCGCGAATCACCCCCGTGATGCGGGTGATGCGGACAACTCGGCGAATGAGTGTGGCCAGGTTCGCCGTGTCCGGGATTCGCATGGTTGTGCGAGTGATTGTGCGAGTGCGAGTGGTTGTGCGTGTGCGTATGAGGCGGGTTCGACGTTGGTGGGACGGGAGGCACGGCTGCTGCGGTCGGAGGATTCGGGGGCGGGGGCTTCTTCTTGACGGCGGCGGGTCGGACGTTCTTGTGGTCGCGCGTCGGCTTGACAACTCGCCCTCGCTGCGCCTTGGTATTTGCGGCGGCGTTCGTTTCGGCAGGCGGTGTTGCGGGTAGCGTGGATGCGTCGACGGAGCCGGGAAAGGGACCTGGACCGGGAGGAGGAGGGATCGTGCCGGGCGGAAGCGACGCGTAGCGCTGCTGATGAAGGGCGTAAGACTCGAGCTCGTCATAGTACGCGTCGTACAGGGACGACAGCTCGGACTCGATGGCGGATCTGCGAGCTTGGAAGCGTCAGTCAAGGCGAGAGAAGGCGGAAGAGGACAGCCGGAACGCACCGCTTGCGGCCGCAGACTGCGCAACTGCAGGCGCCGGCGTTCTGCGGAGTCCCACTCATCGCCTGCTTCATCTTCTTGAGGACGGCGTCCTTCTCGACCTTGACGAGGGCCTTGCGATCTTCCTCTTTGAGGCCGAGCCAGAAATCGCGAATCTTGTCGCGCTCACTTGACGGACCGGCCTTGGCGTTCGCATTCGTGTTGTGGACGGATGGCGCGGGAGCGGTGCGGGTGACGGGCGTGTGGGCGGGCGAGGCCGAGGGGTACGCGCCGGGAGGAGCGGGCGACTTGGCGGCGGCTGGCTTCGCTGCGGCGGCGGCGGCGGCGGCTTCGGCATCTGCTGCGGCCTTTGCTGCTTGGGCAGCCTGAGCAGCCTGCTGTTGCTGCTGAGCCATCGCGGCGGCCGCAGCGGCGGCAGCGGTAGCAGCGGCAGCCCTCTCGCGCTCCTTCTTCTTCTTCTTCTTGTTGTTCTTCTTCTTGGCCGCCGACGAAGCGCCATTCGCGCCGTCCGCACCACCGTCTTCGTCCTCGGTGTCGTCGAGGGCGTGGTCCTGGCCGTCTTGGCCGGCGGGAGGAGCAGGAGGAACAGGGAATCCGCCTGAACCCATGGTCATGGTGAACTCGCCTGCGGCAAACTGGCCACCGATCGAACCGATCGCTTCCTCCATCTGCTCTCGCGTGGGCATGCCGACGGGGAACGAACCGAGCGAGATGGTCGCGGACGTGCCGTTCGGCTGGCCCGCCTGCCCTCCTCCCGCTGCAGCGCCTCGACCTGCCACGCCGTTCGCGGCCGCACCGAGAGATGCCGGCATCGGACCGAGACCGAACTGACCCCAGTTTGACTGGACCATCTGCGCGAGCTGGGCAGCGGCGGACGAGAGCTGGTCGTGCGTGAGCGGAGGGAGAGGGCCTGTCCCAGCTGCGCCTCCTCCGCCGACCACGCCTGCGAGAGGGATCGATCCCGCCGGACCGTTGGCGTTGGCTGCGCCGCTCGCGGGCACTGGCTGACCATTTGGCCCGGTCGTCCAGCCTGCGGCGAGCGGGAGAGCCGAGCGAATGAACTGGCGGAGGTGCTGGGGAAGCGAGGTCCAGTACGCCTCGTCCGTCGCGGTCGGTGCTCCGGGCATGGCGCCGTTCGCGTTGGACTGCGGGAACGAGGCGGCGAACGAGGGGTGCGACGAGAGAGCGGAAGCGGCGGCGGCCTCGATCTGGCGGTACAGGTCGGACGCGGTCGAGAGGAGGTCGGAGGGCGTCGCACTCGGGTGCGGGTACGCGTAGTGCGCGTCTCGCTGCGCGTGCGCGGGCGCCGATGCGGGCACCTGGACGACGTCCTCGCTGGGGGCGAGGTCGTCGTCGTCGCCGCCGAGCCCGTCTGCTGCGCCGTCCGCGCCCTGCCTCTTGCCCTTTGGCTTTTTCTTCTTCTTCGACTTGGTCGCCTGGCCCGCAGGCTGCGCGGGTGGAGCGGTCGCGGGTGTCGCCTGTGGTGGTGCAGAGGGGAAGGCGCCCGGGGGCACCGTCGACTTTGCCATGGGCTGGCTGGGCGGGCGCGAGGCTGTTCCGAGCGAGTAGCGGCACTGACTGTGCAGAGCTCTGGCAGCCTGGGCGAGAGCGTGCGGGTCGACGAACGAACACCCGCCAGCCCCGGTCGTGTGGACTCGAGGGTTTGTCCCGGCGACAACACCCGCTCACCGCTCTCGAATGGATGCGCTCTTGCGTACGAAGCCGCGAGTGGCAGTGCACGAGGACGGACCAGCTTGGCTGGACGGGAGAAAGCGGAAGTCTGCCTCACGTCTCTTCCGCTCGCCAATGGGTCGCGGGCGAGGGTCTCCAGTTTCCGCTTGCGCCAAGCTTGACAACAGCAACCAGTACCTGTCGGAGCTCCCAATCGACGCGGCCTGATCAAGAGCTGCGCAAACGCCGAGGCTCGTATCCTCTCCCCGTTCGTAGCCTTCCCTCGCCCTCCTGCTCTACTGACCCTGTCTGGTCCCACAGGAGCGTGCTCAAAGGTCTACAAGGAACGTCCGGGCTCTCTTCGTCATGCTTCCAAGGAACCCGAGCACGAGCAGCACCCGCCCTCTCCTTTCCCTCGCCTCGTACCGACTCGCCCAGCTCTTCGTTCGGACCCCGGACCTCGAAGCACGCGGCTCACGTCCATCAATGCGCTTCCACGCAGACGGCGTCTCTCTCGCAGACTTACGCTGCTCTACAGCCATTGCGGCACACCTCGTCTCTCAATCGCTCGAGCGCAGCGATCTCAGCTACCGTGCCCGCTGCGGCGTGTGTTTGCTGCAACTCATGTTACGTTTCCTGTGACAACTCAGCGGAAGTGGTTCGGCGCCCCCTCTGCGCCACAGGAGCCATCGTATGACTCCGGCACCGCTCGCTTTCCCGTCGCAGAAGAAGTGGCGGCAGCTGGCGAACAATCTGTCACCTTCTCGAACCTCCGAGTTTGACGCTCAGAAGGGGTTGCTGCTCACTGAATGTTTGACTCGGCTCCGTTCCGTGCGCAGATGTGGCCTTCCTTTCATCGCCTCGCCCTGGCTCTTTGCGCCATTGGCCATGCTCGGCCCTCAGTAAAGCTCCGTCTTCAGCGAAGCACTCTCTCGACCTAACCGTCTGAGATAAGGAGGGATGCTGAACAGGATGGGCGGGTCTCCCAAGAGCGCGTTCCCCTGTCGAGCTCACCTCGAGCTCAACATGACGATCCTCCCCACGCAGCACTTCTCTGCAAACCCGTCAATGCACGAGTGAGGCGACACTATAGCGACCCGTCAGTCGCGCTCGTCGCGACTGTCGACTCACGAGGTACAGACACCGGCGCTGGTTTGCGTCGTTGACGTGCGTACTCGCTCGTAATGCCGGGCACCAGCTAGGTGAGCTTGCCTGCGATGCCGAAACCTAGAGATCGTGTTCACACGACAGTGCCTTTGCAGCTTGTCTTCCGATCGAGCAAGCGACTCCCACACAAGTCATTTCTTCCTGACCCATCGAATCTCGCCCTCGAGTAAGGACTCTCCACTTGTCCGCCAATTTCGGCGGGCGTCCGCTGAGCTCTTGTACATTACTCAAAGACGCAAAGCAAGAGTCGATGTCTGGACGGGAACTGCGGTTCGATGTAGCGACCAACGAGGAGGTGGGAAGCGGTCGGACCGGGACCTCCTCTCTCGACTGTTCGAGCCCATCTCGGTCAATCGCGTTCACTTTGTGAGCTCAGCTCGAGAAGTTGATAGCCAGTGCAAGACGCTCGAGAGTGTACTGCACGAGCGGCGCAGTTGCCCCAGTGAGCGTCGTGAGCTGGAGGATTCTGCAGCCCTAGGCGTAAACGAACGTGGTCACCTATGGGAATGTCGATGTCGTTCGCCCGCGGTTCATGCCAGGGGAGCGGGCTGGCGAGGATGTCCATGTTGGCGAGGGAACAAGGCAAGGTGGCGGCGACGGAGCGAGCGGCAATGAGCAGACCTCGCGGCTCGCAGACGGGCCTCGATCGGTTGCGGCTTCGCTTGGCGTCGTCGAGTCATTGCAGACGCCTGCGACCGACTACGCAGACACGCAGAGAGCGGCTCGCGCGATGCAGGACGTCTAACGAGAGGTTGAGCAGGGAAGAACGGCGTCTAGCGCGGTCGTTTGGTGTTCGCCGTCCCTGCGACTCCGCCGAGTTGTCAATAGACAACGACAGACAGACTTGCGCGATCCAGCGACCCAGCAGAAGATCGCAAGCTCGGCGTAGGACGCAACGAGGCAAGGAGACGACCTCGTGTCGCGCAGCTTGCATGGGGCGGTCACCTGGCAGGTCCTGCGGGTCCCTGAAGAATTGTAGACAACTCGAGAGCTCTTGGCAGGCCGTACGAGCGAGGTTGAGGCGAGCGCGGAGGCTGAGTTGACCCGAGCCCGCTCCGCTTCGCTCTCTCTCTCCTCGTCGACACTCGTTATGGCGGTTGCACCTCGCGCGTAGCCTTCCCTTGCCCTCCTGCGAGCTCTACTGACCCTGTCTGGACCCACAGGAGCGTTCTCAAAGGTCTACAAGGCAAGATTGGCTCTCTTCGTTGACCTGGAGGTGTTTCGAGCACGAGCAGCACCCGCCTTTCCGTTGCCCTCGCCTCGTACCGGCCTCACTCGACTGCCCAGCCCTTCGTTCGACACTATTCAGACGACCGAGATCGCCACAGACGGCCGCAGAGGTGGAGCGAGGTCTGTTGCGGGTGACGGGCGAAAAACGGGGCGAGAACGGCGAAGCTCGCACGGCGTGTCTGTGGAGCTGTTTGACCGTGTCGAGGGGGTGATGATCGTGTGGGAGGAGGAATGGCGGATCGAGCAGCTTGTGGGACGTTGTTGCGGTCGTCTGGCGGCGTCTCGCTCTTCCCCTCGACCCGCCTCGACTCGCTTTCGCCCACGCCTCGACTCGACGCCCGCCTTTCGACATTTAGGCCGCTGCTCGTGCTCGATTGAGAAAGAAGGAAGGATGAACGGGCCAGTATTGACTTGCTTCCTGTCAACAGGTCCCTCGTCGCCCGTACGAGTCGGCCCGCCTCGATGCTGAGCTCAAGCTCGCTGGCGAGTACGGTCTCAAGAACAAGCACGAGATCTGGAGGATCGCCTTGGTCCTTTCCAAGATCCGTCGTGCTGCTCGTGAGCTCCTCAAGCTCGACGAGAAGGACCCGAAGCGTCTCTTCGAGGGCAACGCCTTGATCCGCAGGTGCGTCCTGCTCGTCCTTTCCGCCGTTGTATGCGCTCGCTGACAACCCCGACGACACAGGCTCATTCGCATCGGCGTCCTCGACGAGCAGCGCATGCGTCTCGATTACGTCCTTGCCCTCAAGATCGAGGACTTCCTCGAGCGCCGCCTCCAGACCCAGGTCTTCAAGAGCGGCCTTGCCAAGTCGATCCACCACGCTCGTGTCCTCATCCGCCAGAGGCACATTCGGTGCGTTCCCCTCTCCCCCGCTCGCTTAGACCCTCCGCGGCTCACTCCGGACCTTTCTCGTCTCGCGAAGTGTCGGCAAGCAGATTGTCAACGTTCCCTCGTTCGTCGTCCGTCTCGACTCGCAGAAGGTGCGTTTTCGGTCCAGCGTTCCCGCAGCCCAGCAGGAACTGACGCTCGCCGCCCCACAGCACATCGACTTTGCCCTCACCTCGCCCTACGGTGGTGGTCGTGCCGGTCGTGTCAAGCGCAAGCGCGCAAAGGCGGCTGCCGGTGGCGAGGGTGGTGATGACGCTGAGGAGGAGGACGACGAGTAGATCTGTTCCCTCCCCTCGACTCTGTCCCCCTTCTCTCTCACGGTGTTGCAATCTCCTCGGTGATTCTCTCCTGGGTCTTGCGTCGTCGTGCGCTCGTCGTCGCTCTGTGCGCTCCCCTCGCCTGTCCCTTGTCTTCTTCACTCCTCTCGCTGCCGCTTCCCGCTCATTCTCTCGCGTCCTTCCTTTGTTCGACGCGCTGCTAGAGATGCACAACGCCGTCTGCGTCTGCCAAGATACGCTTCAGATTTCGTCTACCCCCGCTTCATCCGCCGGCAACCCTTTCCCTCCTCGACACTCTGCGCTCCCTGCTTTGGGGTTCTAACTCGTCTTCTTGAGACTCGTAAGGGAGTTTAGCGTCCGTCAGGTGCGTCTGGCGCTTTTTGCTCAACGGTCTCATGACCCAGTCCAGGCGGTCGTGAAGCGATGCGGGGTTGAGGAGGGTCAGGGAGGACGAGGAGGCCCAGCAGGGGCGCCCTGGATGGACTCATAGAAGCTAACTGAGCGTCGTGACCGTGCAGAACGATGCGCGTCGCCTTCCGTCGGGCTGGACGGGCGTTTCGACCCTCGTCGACAGCGACCCCTCGATTATCCGCTCCCTCGTGCTCGTGCAGCTTCCGAACGCTGGCCGCGAAACAAGCGCAGACGGTCGACGTACAGCCGTCTCCCACACCCACCGACAAGCTTCTCCACCAAGCCTTTGACACCCCTTCCTCCTCCTACACCGCGTCTCCTTCTTCCGTCGCGCCAACAGGTCTCTTCGGCCAGCCTGCCCTCACGACTCCCGATGCCTTCCCTCATCTCGCGCACCGAACAACCCTTCGCGCCAAAATCCTCGTCAACCGCCTCTGTCGCCCCTCCTCCCCCCCTCAATCCCTCGAAGAAGCCGAACGAGCGTTCCTCGACATGGTCAAGAACCTCGACCGCCTGAGCGACCTTCTCTGCGGCGTGATCGACTTGGCAGAGCTCGTGCGGAACGTCCATCCGGATCAGAAGTGGGTCGAGGGCGCGAACGATGCGTACGAGCAGCTTTGCGAGTACATGAACGAGCTGAACACGCACGTCGGGCTTTACCAGGTGCTTTGTCGCTCAGCTTTTACCTGGCGCGATTCTCCGGCTGACCTTCGCCATCCGGCAGGGCCTCAAAACGCTGCATTCGATGCTCCCGCTCGAAACTCCCTCAAAATCGCCTGCTCTCTTTGCCGCTTACGCCGTCGCCACTCCCTTCATCCGCGACTTTGAGAAATCCGGCATCCACCTCCCCTCCGAACAACGCGCCGAATTCGTCAGTCTCTCGACGGCCATCCTCCAACTCGGCCGGCGGTTCCTCCAGAACGCGGCAGAACCCGAAGGCCAAGACCTCGTCAAGGTCAGCCGCAAGTCGCTCGATGCCGCCTTCGGTCCCTCGCTCGCCCAGCGCTTAGCAGGCGACTTGCCCGACAGCCAGCAGGACGTCTTGATCGACCCGCTGAGCTGGGAAGGCCGGATCATCGCTCGGCATCACCCAACCGCCGCGATCCGTCGCGACCTCTACGTCGCCTCGCACTCGTCGGCTCCTTCGCACGTCGACACGCTCGAGGAGCTCCTCCTGGCACGAGGGAAACTCGCTCGCCTCGTCGGCAGGGCGAGCTGGGCCGATGTCGCCCTCGAGGACAAGATGGCTCGGACGCCCGAGGCCGTGATGGGCTTCCTCGACGCACTCGAGAAACACAACCGACCGCTGGCGCAGAAGGACCTCGAGGTCTTGCGGCGAGCAAAGGCGGCCCACCTCGCCAAGACGGGCACGGGCGGCGGGCGAGGCAAGGAGGATGCGAGGGTGATCGAGGCGTGGGACCGCGACTTTTACACCGACCTGTCGGCCGCAGCGAACGGCACTGCGAGCGCCGTACCCGACATCTCGCCCTTCTTCTCCGTCGGCGCGGTCTTTGCCGGTCTCTCGCGCTTCTTCACCGCGTTGTACGGGATTCGCTTTGAGATCGAGGACATGCGGGAAGGCGAGGTGTGGGCGAAGGGAGTGCGGAAGCTGCGGGTCATCGACGAGGACGAGGGCCGGATCGGAACCATCTACTGCGACCTGTTCTCTCGGCAAGGCAAGGCGCCCGGTGCAGCGCACTACACGGTCCGATGTTCGCGACGAGTGGACGACGACGACGTGGACGGCGACTTTGGTGGACGAAGCTATGCCGAGATCGACGGCGTCCGGCTCGAGCGGGACCAGCTCGAAGGACTCGTTGTCGAGCCGGTCGAATGGAAGGGCCGACCCGGCAAGCACCAGGAACCGATCGTCGTCCTCGTGTGCGCTTTCGGCTCGTCGGAGGCGTCGGGCGCGCCGGCCTTCTTGCAGTGGCACGAGGTCGAGACGCTCCACCACGAGATGGGCCATGCCATCCACTGTGAGTTCCGCGTCCGTCCGCTTTCCTCCGCTTCTCACTCAGACTCGCCTCTCGCAGCCATGATTGGCCGCAACGACTACCATAACGTCGCCGGAACGCGCTGCGCAACTGATTTCGTCGAGTTCCCCTCGGTCCTGATGGAGCACTTCGTTTCCTCGCCGTATGTCATCGCCCTCTCCGCCAAGCACTACAACACTGGTCACCCTCTCCCTACCGAGATCTTTGAGACGCTGCTCAAGGAGCGTTCGCGCTTCTCGGCTCTCGAGACGTCGTCGCAGATCATGATGGCCGCGCTCGACCAGTCTTACCACTCGTCGGCGGTGGCCGATTCTGCGACGTCCGGCTCGCTTTTCGACTCGACGGCAGCACTCGCCGACGTGCAGGACCGTTACCACGTCATACCATACGCAGACGGCTCGACCTGGCAAACCCAGTTCGGCCACCTCTTCGGCTACGGCGCGACCTACTACTCGTACCTGTTCGATCGCGCGATCGCTGCGCACGTCTTTTCCGTCAAGTTTGCGGAGAACCCGCTCAGCCGCGAGCGAGGAGAGGAGCTGAAGCAGGGAGTCTTGCGGTGGGGTGGAGGGAAGGATCCGTGGGAGATGATTGGCGGGCTCGTCGGGAGCGAGAAGGTCGCGAAGGGTGGTCGAGCGGCGATGGAGGAAGTAGGCAAGTGGGGCATCTTGGCAGAATAGACGTCTTGCAACATCTTCTACAGCATGACGATGGTTGCGAGGACCATGGCGAGTACCAGCTCGCTTCCGCTACCCCATCTGGACGCGCCGTTCGCCGTCTCCTCCGCTTTACCTAGCGCCCTCAGCTCCTCGATGCTGTAGGTCAGGTCGCGCTTTTCCGTGCGGAAGTCGCTCAGCAGGTCCTCGAGGTCGCCTACGATGCAAGCGACGCCTGTCGCGGATGGCAGTGAAGTCTTTGCTGTGGCTGATTGTTGAGGAGGAGCGTGCGCTTTTGTAGGAGGGGGAGTATTAGGAGGTGAGGAGAATCTGGAAGGAGGTGGGAGGTTTGGCGAGGTCGACGAATTGGGCTGCGCCGAGCATTCGTGTGGCTGCGACGAGCGCGTCGATTTCGATGCTGGCCGCGGTGTTTTCGTGGAGGACGTTGTGAAGCTGCAGAGGTTAAATAAGTACAGCGCAGTCCGAGGAGTGAAACGGCCAGCCTGACATTTGCAAGCTGTCCTTCTCCTCCTCCTGAAAGATATCGTCCTGCGCTCCATCGAGCGTGAACGACCAACTCGCATGATACCCCGGCCTCGCATCGTTTCCTTCCCAGACGACGTTCGATGGCGAGTTGTACGCGTACAGCGGTCTCTTCGCTCCGTGCGCGGGCTTGCAGGTCGTGTTACCGGCAGGACAGAAGACGGGGTCAACGGGAGGAAGGAGGGGGCGTGAGAGGGAGGGGTTGACATGGGTGAAGGTGCGGTCGAAGCCAGCTGGGGACGGGAAGGAGCGTCAAGATCGATGCACGACGAGTGGGACGAGGACGCGCTCATGTAGAAGTTGGCCGTGCCGTTGTTCGCGAGCCAAAGCCTGTGCGAGAAGAAGTTGAGCGTGAGGTCCTCGCGCTGATTGCACAGGACTCACCAGGCGCAGACGCATCTTCCTTCTGGACATGGAGGCATCCGCTCTGGAATCTGACGGATCTCGCATCAGTCAGACGTTTGAAAGAGCGCGAACTCGCAAACGTACGTCAAAGGTCGTGACCTTTTGCCGCACGCACGTCTGATTCGTCGAGAAGACGACAAGGTCGTCCCAGCCAACCTCGTCGATGTCGCTCTTGTACGCGACGGCAAGCGCGCATCCCGAAAGAAGGCCGTCGTCGAGCGGTCCTGTCGGGTCGCCGGTGTGATAAGCGCCGTAATTGTCGGGACAGGCGGAAAGAAGGTCGGAAGGGTTCGTCGTTCGCGAGCCGTAGGAGGTCCAGGCGACGCTAGAGGAAGAGGATGAGGAGGAGGAGGAGGAGGATGAGAAACGGAGGAAGGATGAACGCACTTGCAAGCGATCTCGACAGCAGCCGTCTCGCCAGCGGGCAGCTCCATCACCGAACCATTCTGCGGTTTCAACGATCGAGCTTGCGGTCCTCTGCGGAACGAATCGAGATCTGCGGGAAGCTCAGGAGGACAGGGTAGAGAGAGATCCGCACCTGAACCACCACTCGTCCATATCCTGCACGCCTGGACCAAGAGGAACGACTGGGTCACCGGCATCGTAGGAAAACCCAGTTCCAACGCCGTACATCGATGGGTGCCTGCATGGAGATCGTGAGGAGAGTTCGAGCGAGACGGTGGAGGGAAGTTCAACAGACCAGATCGACTGGGCAAACGAGGCGAGTCAGCGAGACGGACTCTGGCTCGCACTGCGGGGGACGGGACGTACCATGTGAGCCAAATTCAACGGAAGAAGCGGGAGGAGCGAAGCCAGCGTCCTTGAAGCCCCTGTCCAGCGCAAGAACGGCATCCTCAAAGCTTGCGGGACCAGCCCTCTTCGTTCGAGCACTCGTACAACAGCGTAAAGAGGGAGCCGCAAGCGTCCCGAACGTCGTTGGCGGCAGTGGGGAACAAGGGATGTGAGCGAGGCCTGTGCGAGCGACTCGAGCAGGTGGTGCTGACTCCGCGAAACGATCCGTGCGGGGACAAGAGCTTCTAACGTTATGAGAGGCGATGTCAGCCTGCTTGTAGCCCTTGGTCTGGTCGAAGCGAATCGAGCGCGGAGGAGGAGAGGTGTCGCAAGGGCTGGAGCGAACGCAGCCGGAGGACTGGAAGACAGCGAGCTCCGAGTCTGAGCCGCCGGATGAGGGCCAGTGTCGGCGGGCGCATCGGCGTGGTGTGAGCCCGTCGGTAGAGAGGAAGGCAGCGGGTTCGAACAGGCGGGAAAGAATGGCAATGTGTTGTCCTTACAAATGGGAAAGAATGTTGATGTTCTATACTTACAAACGGCCCTTGTCATTCCATTAGGCGTTTTGGCCGAGCGGTCTAAGGCGCTAGCTTAAGGTTCTACAGTAATCCGCTAGTCCGAAAGGGCGTGAGTTCGAATCTCACAGACGTCAAATATCTTTTGCCGCGCAATCGTAAGAGGCAGGGTGGCTTCCATGTTGCTGTTGGCGGGCATTGACGGTAGGAGACGCAGTGGATGAATGTGGTGTGCCGTAGGCTATAGGGCAGGACAGCCTCCCCTCCTCCGACTTGCGGACAAAGGTCACACGGCCTCCTTCATCGTTCGCTCTCTCCTCGGCGGAGACTCAGTCGAGGGCTCGCTCACCTCGCACCTTGCAGCTGAACATCGGGCAGAGGGCCAAACGGGCCGCGGCGTCAGCAAGCGACGCGTTCCTCCGCGTCTCTTCGACACCCGGGCGCGAGCGAGCGAGAAACAGGTTCGAGTTGCAGCAAAGGAACGATGAAACGTGAGCGACGGGTGAACGGATGAACGGATTAGACGAGGCGAGAGCGAAAGGGACGTGGGCGTAGGCAAGGTGAACGAGGGCGACGACGAATTGCGGGTTGCGGCGGATGAACGGTACAGCTAGTGGCAAACAGGGATAAACGGTCTCGCTGCAGGACAGCGAGTACGTCAGCTACGACAGGAAGGAGAGGAATGGAGCGGACTCACGGAAAGAGGGAAAACACGAAGCGAATCTAGACGACAGGCCCAAGCTCCAGCGCGCCGAGAAGCTGGTCGTATACGTGCTTGTACGACCACGGCCCGCCCTTCATGCGCTTGACGTCGACGCAGTAGAGCTTGTCGAGGTTGCGTACCCTCGTCATCTCGACGACGAAGCGAACCTCGTCGCCGGCGTCGGCCGACTTTTCGCCGCCGTAGATGGGCATAGGCTGTGGCGACGAGAGCGAGAGCATGCTGAATTGCGAGACTGACGTCGTCATCGGCGACGAGAGCGGGTCGAACTGTTCCTGCGTCGAGGCGGTGGGCGTGCCGAGCACGGTGAGCGTCGGCGAAGGGGCAAGGGAGGGAGAGTGCAAGGGCGTGTTGGCGTGCGACTTCTTGCCAAAGATCGAGCGGAAACCCATTGACGGCGATTGCGGCAGCCCAGGCGCGTTCGTGAGGCTGAGGCGGCGGTCGAGGGCATTGACGTTCGACGAGCTTGCCGAGCGCTGGATCGCCGACGTTGCCATCGCCTTCTTGCGGCTCTTGCGGACGCACTTGATCTCTGCAGGTAGCGCAAGAGTTAGCGAAATTAGGCAGAGACGAAGGAGGGAGAGCGAGACGCACTGTACTCGCCCTCGGCAGCCATGTCGACGCCCATGCTCCACAACGCCTGTTTGATCTCGGCGATGACCTCGTCCGGCGACCTGTACGTGATCGCGTTCTTGTCGAGAGCGCCCTGGTGGAAGCGCAGCTTGCTAGCGACGAAAGCAGGCGGAGCGAGAGAAGGCTGCTGGACAGGCTGGGACGGGCGAGACGGCGGCACTGGTTGAGCTGGTGCGTGCGCGATGCTGGAGGACAAGGTGGACGCCGTGCGGTGACTGATCTGGCTCTGCGTGAGCGAAGTCTCCGCTGGCGTAGCCGAGACGACCGGCTGGGTGATGACGACGGAAGGCGGTCGTTCGGCAGGAACGGGCGTCGAAGCTGCGTCGCGCATGCTGACGTTGCTCGAGGCGACGCCCTCGGTGACCTTGGTTGCGGTCGAGAGAGGCCGCTTGCGCCGATCGTCAAAGTCCGTCTTGATGGGTGCGAGCATCTGGCCCGACGGCTCGTTGCGGGTGCTCTTGCGGCGGAACCAGTCCATGACGGCTTTGGCCTTGCCCGACGGCGGTACGGACGACGAGGGACCCTGCCAGTTCGCCTCGAGGTCCGTCGAGACCCGCTTCGAGCCGGTCGTCGACGATGCGCCATCCGAGAGCTTCTGCGTCCGTCCTTGACGCACCCATGCGGGCGACGCCTGGACTCGCTGCAACGCCTCCTGCGGCTTCGAAAGAGGCGGAGGCACGCCGTCCTGCGCGCTCGAACCGGCGACGGTCCTCGAACGGTCGCGAGAGGCCATGGCGGTGGCCGCCTCGACGTTCGCGCGGGCCTGCTTCGGCAGCTTCGAGCTGACGCTGTGGCGGAACGGCTGGAGCGAAAGCGCCTTCTGGCGACGAGTCGTCTTGCGCCGGTTCGTCACCTCGTCGAGAGGCGAGTCCTTTGCCGGGACTGGCGGGACACGGCCAGTCTTCTCGTTCCCTTGCGCAGACCCGCCGAGGAAGGACCGCAGGGAGAAGCGATCGGCGGAGGGAGCATGGCGATGGCGGCTGGACGCGGCGGAAGGAGGACGAGGGGGCTGCGAGTTCTGGCTGCTCGTGCTCGTCTTCGGCTGCGTCGCCTTGGCGACTTCTTCGGCGGCCGAGGGAGGCTGAGGGAGGGCAGGGGCAGGGTCGGGGTTGAGCGACGAGGTGGGTGAGCCAGAGCTTTTGCGCTTGCGAGGCATGGCGGAGAGGAAACCGTTCGAGGCGGACGTGGGTGAGACGAATTCTGCCGGGGCTGATGGAACGGCGGCGGGCGTGTCGGAGGGAAAGGGAATGGCGGTGGTCGTGGAAGAGGGGGATGGGGCGATAGTGACGGAAGTGGTCTCTTCCGCCGTAGGAACAGGCAACGCGAGTGCAGCGCCCTGCGCCTGCACCGGCGGCTCGATCGGTTCCGTCACCTCCTCAACGGACTGCATGACAACGTCTTCGCCTGGCGCCGTCTCGGTGGTCGTGCTGACGCTGACTGCGCTCGTACTCGGCGTCGGGCTGGGCGCACCTCGCGACGGCGTGGAAGGAATCTCGAGCAAGCAGTCGTTCGAAGCTGCCGACGCTTCCGCCTCTGCTGTGGTAGCAATGCCGAGCCCGTCGACGGCGACCCCCTCGAGCGGCGTCGAGAGCGAAGGCTCCTTCGACGCTCCTCGTCGGCGGGTTGATGCTGACGGGTCGTACTCGACCTGTACCGTCGCGCGATGCGCAGCCTTGCGTCTCCTCGCCGCCATTTCGTCGATCGTCTCCTCCGTCGAACTGTCGCACCCGGACGGGCCGGCGCTTACAGCGGGCAAAGGCGTGCCGTCGGTCATGACGGTGTCTTCGCTTGCGTGCGGGACGGTGGCGAGCGACTGAGCTGCGGCAGGCGCCGACAGGGAAGGAACCATCGGGACCGAGACGGACGTAGGGAGCGAGACGTTGGCGCGAGTCGACTCGAATGAGAAAGGTCCGGCGTTGGCAGCGACGAGCTCTGTTTGTGTCGTCGGAGGCGTCGAGCTGATTGTGTACTGACCGGACCGCCTGTTCGGGTTTGACGAGCTCGGAACGGGAATCGGACGGCGAGAGGCGGAAGAGGTCGAGGTCGTGCGGGAGCGAGGCGAGGTCGGCTCCTCGAGGACCGTCGGCGTTGCAGGCTGCGAGAGCGACGGCGACATGGGCGCCGACGTCATCGAGTAGTGCTCGAAGCCGTGCTGAGAAAGTGGCGCAGTGACGGCGGTCGTCGAAGCCGATGTGACCATCGCTGAGCGGTGCCGCTGCTGAGCGACCGCAGCCGCCATGGACGTCGAAGCAGGCGTCGATGCGCTGGGATTGAACGCCGCGACGCCGCCCATCGAGGTCGTGGCCGTCTGGCTTCGAGTCATGCTCGGGGCAAGCAAGCCCTGCGCAGCGAGGGCGGCCTGCTTCTGCTGCTGGACGAGCCACTGTCGCTGGACCTCGAGCGCATGGCGCTTGTGCCGCTCGAGCTCCTGCGCCTGGAACTCGAGCTCATCGACCGTCTTCTCGAAAGCGGGCGCGTAGCGTCTCAGCCAGGAATGACGCATGACCTCGTGGATCGTGCAGCGCTTCGTCGGGTCAGGAACGAGCATCGTGAGGAGGAGGTCGCGCGGCTCGTCGGTGATCCAGTCGGGGAAGGTGAGGGGCGTGCTCAGGATGTACTTGTAGAGCAAGTTGATGTTGTCGCCTTCGGGGTTCGCGGGGTCGTCGTCGTACGGGAGGTAGCCGGCGAGCATGGCGTAGAGGATGACGCCGCACGACCAGACATCGACGGCGGTCCCGACGTACTTGCCGTCCGAGACGACGAGCTCCGGCGCGGCGTAGCAGGGCGAGCCGCACGATGTCGCCATCAAGTCGACGTGCGCGTTGTTGAACCGGTTCGCGAAGCCAAAGTCGGTGATGATCACGTTGCGGTTGCGGTCGAGGAGGAGGTTCTCGAGCTTGAGGTCGCGGTGGACGACGCCCTTCGAGTGCAGGTAGCCGACGCCCGAGATGAGCTGGGCGAAGAGGCGAGAGGCATCACGCTCCTTGAGGTACCGGTGAGCGAGGATGTGGTCGAACAGCTCGCCGCCTGCGCGAGCAGCCGAGGGTAGCGATTCAGTTCTCAAGGGGAGCTCGAGACGCAAGCGCACCTGACGCGTACTCGAGCACGATGCCGATGTACTTCTCCG
Source organism: Rhodotorula sp. ZM1 (assembly GCA_009806315.1). Classification (NCBI taxonomy): domain Eukaryota; kingdom Fungi; phylum Basidiomycota; class Microbotryomycetes; order Sporidiobolales; family Sporidiobolaceae; genus Rhodotorula; species Rhodotorula sp. ZM1. The sequence continues at coordinate 237,768 of QYSD01000014.1, forward strand.
TCTCGATGACGTCGTAGAGCCTGACGATATTCGGATGGCGGACCATCTGTGCGCGGAAAGAGGGAAAAGGTCAGCCGTCCGCTCGTCAGACTCGCAAGACCAGACTTCGCGCGCAACGCACCTTGAGCACCTCGATCTCCCTCCTGACCTTCTCTCCACGCTGTACAGTATCGACATTCCCGCGCTTGATCAGCTTGATCGCTACGTCCTCGCCCCACCGCTCCGCGTGAACGCCCAGCTTGACCTTGCCAAACTCGCCTTCTCCAAGCGTCTGCAGGAGGATGTAAGGCCCGAAGTAGATCTTTTGGCGAGGCATAGGGTGAGGCGAGTAGAGGTGCGGGTAGGGGCCTTGGCCGGCGAGGGATTGCACAGTCGAGGGAGACGTCGGAAGGTATCCGACCGACTGGCGTGAGCGGGACGAGACGGAGCCGCCCTGCACAGGCGGGGGAGTCGGGACGGGAGAAGGGGCGACAGCGGAAGCGGGAGTATAGGCGGAGGAGGGGTAGGCGTAGTTTGTGTGCGGATGCGAGGGATAGCCGGGCATGACCGAGACCGGACGCTGGTGAGGCTGCTGTTGCTGTTGCTGCTGCTGAAGGAAGTATTGCTGCTGTTGATACAGCTGCGCAGCGTTCATCTGCGCAGCAGCCTCGACCTGCGCAGAGTTGCGCCTCGACGAGGTCGACGAGGGCGCGCCCGACGAGGTCGACTTGCGCTTGTTCGGGTTAAAGGGCGGGATAACGAGGCTCGGGTCATATGCGGGACGGGTGGAGCGGGCCGCTGGGGCGGCGACAGCTTGGGCGGCCGAGACGGAGGGGAAGGGAGCGTTGGAACTCGGCGGCGAAGGGTAAGCCGCTTCCGGCGCTTGCTTGACGCGCCCTCGTCGAGGGGCGGCGGAAGCGTCGGCGGGAGGAGAGGGAGTCGAGCGAGCGTCGGAGAGGAAAGCGGCCGAATCTTGCGGAGTCGGCGAGTATGGAAACGCGCTCGACGGGGTCGCCATCGTGTCTGCGCCGACGGAGAGGGCTGATGCGAGTCAGTACGGCGTTCGCTGAGACAGTTTGAGCGTGTTCAATGCTCGTGCAATCTCGAGCCGTCCCCACCGAGATCCCCGGCACGTCCGCAAACCGCCCTGGCATCACTCCGGATCGCAATGCGCCTCACTCCGGTTGCTCATCCCATCCTCAGCATGCCTCCGCGTTCGCGCTGTTGCGGTTGAACTGGCCGAACGCGCACAAGCCTCGCAACTTCAGAACTGCCAACTGCTGTTTGGGCATCCTCTCGCGCGTCACAGTGCCTTCCGAAAAGGCGAAGAGATGCCCTGCTGTCCCGTACTGAAGCATGCAAGCCCGCGACGATGAACGCCTCCCTCAACCCCACGCGGTGCGGACCATCCTCGCTGCCCACCGCCTGCGTTCCGAAAGCCGTCCCACTCGTTCAGCCAGAGACTGCGAGAGTACTCACCACTTTCGGGCCAGCGCTTACCCTACCAGACCGGGTGGACGGACGAGAGCCGGACGCGACGAGCGGGTGGAGAGGAGAAGGTGGGGGAGGCGGCCGTGTCGCGCGTAATCGCGCTCGCTCTGCTTGTCCGTCGACTCTCGATCGGGCGTGTCCTGCTGGACTTGCAAGGCGGTGTGAGGGGACGAGATGAGCGAGAACGTGAGCGTGGGGACGAGGCGCGAGCGGCGGAGGCGAGGGAGCGGGGCAGCGACGTGGCGCGTTCGAGGGTGTGTGTGTGCCGTTCAGAGTAGTCGGGCGACGAGAACGAGGCGATTGACGCGGGTGTGCGGGGTCGAGGACGGTGCGTTTGGGATGAGGAGGAGAGGCGGGGCGGGAGAGGTCAGCGCCGGCTCGTGGGCGGCGAGTGCTGCTGTACGCACGGTCACCAGAGGCTGCGCGTCTCGAGCGAGCGAAACAACGTGAAAGCGGCGAGTGGTCGCAGGGAAAGGATCCTCGTCGAGGCGCGTCCTCGTTGTTGCGCCTGCGAAGCGGTGGATCGTAAACTCGTAGCACTGCAAGCGACACAAGCAACCAGTACAGCGGGGGCGCACAACCCAAAGAAGCAGAAGAGCCCGCCGCAACACCGCGTCCACCTTCCCACTCCCACTCAACTTGCGACAGGTTGTTTCCACCGCCAACTCAGCGCGGCAGCTCTGCTCCTATTCCGTCGATCCATAGCCTCGAAGCCTCCCGCTCCTCTGCGACACGCTCGGCATCCCCGCTTGCTCGCGGCGGTCGTCCGGTGACTCGTCTCCCTGCAGCTTGCGCAGCGTCTCCTGGCACGTCAAGACGTGCTGGCCCGCGGCGAGCTTCGCTGGGTCGCCAACACCCAAACAGTCAGCGACGAACCCCGTGAGAGGGGAGACGAGGATCGGAGGGCGCACCCTTGACTTTGCGTTTGTACGTCTTCCACTTCACGACCTTCCTCATCGTCCCGTCCGCCACCTCGAGCCTCTTGTCCCTCACACGGACGTGACGCGGCAAGACGATCTTCTTCATGTCGGGTGAGTAGAAGTACTCTGTTCCAACCGCGAGCAGCAAAGTCAGCTGCCTCGAGACCGTGAGCCGACGACGAGAGAGTTAGGACGCACCCGTGACGATGTTGCCGGAATTGTCGTAGACGGTCAGCGGCTGCTCGTTTGGGAGAGGTGCCGGGATGAGGTGGCGCTTGCGGGAGAAGCGAGTCGCTGGTGCGGGACCGTCGCCGTCGTCCTCCTCCTTATCCTCCGCCTCCTCCTCCTCACTCTCCGGCTGCTCGTCTCCAGCGTGCGTCGCCGTCGTCGAAAGTCCCACAGCGAGCTCCGGCGACCCGTCGCGGACGGAGGAGCCGAGCTGGTCGACCTCTTCTCCCTCCTCGTCCTGCGCACCTCGAGCCTGTCCGCGTGGCTGTGCGTGCGTCGCCAAAGCCTGCTCGCGAGTTTTCACCGGCCTTCCCTTCCTGAGCGCGTCTGCGCGCGAAAGCCGCGAGCGTCAGCCAACGAGAAAATGTCGAAGGGAGAGGGAGAGAGAGAGGGGGGGGGATGCGTCGACGCACCGACCACGCTCGTCCTGTACGCCTGATAGCGGAGGACGGGGATCTCGCCGTTGACGCGCGGGTCGAAGACTGACTTGGAAGCGGGAGCGCGTGCGGTCGAGGGGAGGACGATCGCAGAGAGACTGGTCGAGTAGCGAGTGACTGCGCACGTCGAGCGCTCGGGTCAGGGTGCACCGGAGCGATCGCAGACACTGCTCGACTCAACACTTGATTGGCTCGCCGCTCTTGTCGACGACGACGACCTCGTCGCAGCCGGAAAGTGGGTTGGCGACGGTGTAGAGCGGCCAGGAGAAGGTAGGCGTGGACTTGCACTTCGGAGGCATGCCGCCGTGCGTAGCGAGTGGGCCTGCGCCGAGGGTACACAGAGCCAGCCGAGTCGAGCGGGAGGACGAAGACGAGGAAAGCGAGAATGAGCGGATCCGCGAGACCTTCGCAACGTTGGCCACGCCGTCTCTCTCGAGTCCAGCTGCACGCTGAGCAAGGCGCTCGAGGAAGCGCCGAGACGGAAAGCGCCAAAGAAGAACGAGCGGAAGCGCAGTTGGCAAGCGTAGACAACAGTGACGTGCTCACCTCTCGGTCCTCGCAAGCGCTGCACACCCACGTGTCACGGTTCGATTCAAGCGATGGAAACGGTACAGCGAGGACGATAGAGAGGGCAGAGACGAGCAGCGGGAGACTGCTTGATCAGTAACGCCCATAGTCGCGTCCGCCCGACCCTCCGCCGGACCTCGAGTACCTGTCCTCGCCGCCGTATCGGCCGCCGCGGTCGTCGCCACCCCTCATCGGCACGGCGTACGAGCCTTTGTCGGCCGAAGACGAAGCAGGGGCGCCCAAAGGGGAGTAGGAAGGACGGCGTCAGCGGTGTCGTGCAACCGGTTCTCAAAAGACGCGTGAGCAGACTGACCACGGTCCCTGTCGTCGTAACGCGAGCGAGGCGGGTAATCACTGTCGTAGTCGCGACCGTACGAGCGCGGAGGTCCGCGACGATCGTAGGGGTCGTCGTACCTGCCGCCGCGGTCTCCGTATCTGTCGTAACCCCTCGACGCATAGCCCCTCGGCTCGTACGGACGCTCGCCGTAGCCCGGTCCGCCCCCGTACGCGTCGTCTGAGGCAGCGATCGCAAGCAAGGAGGAGTGGGTCAGCCGTTGAGTTCGAGAGAAAGCATCTGACCGCGTACGAGAGCGATAGCAACTCCAACAGGAACCAAGACTCACAACGCTTGGGAGGACCGTGGTATTGGCCGGGAGTCGGCGTCCTGGCGCGGCCGCGGCGAGCCTTCTCGACGTTGATCGTGCGGCCGAGAAGCTCAGTCGCGTTGAGGCTGGCGATGGCGGCATCGGCCTCCTCGCCGGTCTCCATCATGACGAAGGCAAAGCCGCGAGACTCCTTGCTGTGCGGGTCGCGCATGACCTGGCACTTCTGGATCTGCGGGCGGTGACGAGGTAAGGGTCAGTTCTCGGCGCAGCTGATGCTCGATAGGAGGGGACATCGACAGCATGGCGAAAGCCATTACTTACGCGGCCGTGCTTGGAAAAGATCTCCTCGAGGTCACGCTCCTCGACCTTGAGCGAGAGGCCCGAGACGTGGAGGTTGTTACCCGGGTTGACGGGCTCGGCGCCGCGGGCGTCGCCCCTGTGAGCGACAATGGGGTCTAAGGTCAGCGTCTGCGAGGCAAAGCGGTCGCGGGACCGCAGAAGAAAGCTGCAGCACGCACCTGCCGCGGTCACCGCCGTCGCGCCTGTCGGTGTCCATCCTGACGGGCGAGCGGGAGCGGGAGCGGCCCCTGCCCGAATCGCCGCGGCGAGGAGAGGGCGAGCGGTTGTCGTTGCCGTTCGAGGTACCGTATTCTGTCGGGGGAGGAGAGCGAAAAGGTGGGAGAAGGTGCAAGAGGCGTAAGTCGGGATTGTTGCGCGGTCGCCGGGTGGGCGGTTAGTTGATCAGGTGCCGTTAAGCGGATTGCGCGTAGGCGGTTACTCGGAACTAGCGAGGGAGACGGGGACGGGAGCCGGAAGCGCAGGACGAGACTGAGCGAGAGGCGGAAGCCGCAGACCGAGGACACCGACATGGGAGCTGGTCCGACCGTTCCATCCGACCGTTCCATCCGAGTCGCTGAACCGTAGTGCCGCGATCGCAGGCGTGCCATGCCAGGTGAAGAGGCAGTCGAAACCGGGCAAGCGTGATGAGAATCGCCGCCGCTCGAGTCGCGCTCGTCTTGCGTCGCGCGCCACCGCTGACAGACTGAGGTGCCATGACCATGCTAGTAGACGACCTTGAGTCGCATGCCGCTCGTCCGCGAGGCCGTGTGATGCCGTTCGCTCGAGTGAGGGTGGGAGCAGCCGACAGACGAGGCGCAAGACCGTTCGAAGAGGCGCGAGCGTGCTAGGCCGGCTCGCTGATGAGGCTGAAGCTGGTGTGCGACGTACCGTCGGCCATTGTCGTAGTTTTGTGGGGGTTGGGTGAGGTGGAGAAGTGAAGAGGTCGTCGAGGGCGAGGGTTGGCCTCGATGCACTCGCTACATCGCTCGATCGGCTCGCCAGAGACTGTGCACTGCTCACTGAACACCTATAGGCTCATCTGACAAGGTGTACGACCGCACGAGCTGAGGGCGCCGAGTATCCTCTCCTCGACTCGCTCGCCCAGGGACAGCTGCAGACCAGGATAGTCAAGGCGACAGCGACTCTTTGCTTCGGCGTCTCCGTGAGCTTGCGTTCGCTCGTGCGCGCTGCGCGCACTTGCAGGAGCTGCGGCATCTGGACCGTCGACTGGATCTGCGGCAAGAAAAACGGGCAGTTCGCTTGCGACGGACAAGTTTGCGGTGCGTACGACATGCGGAGACTTGCCTGTGGAGATTTGGCAGGCAATCAGGTGGGAGCTCCTTCTTCAAGCGTACGACCGCGCTCTCAAACGCTTTGTCTCCGTTTCGCCATGATCGTGACCGACTTCACCGCGACGCCGAGCAACTCGGAAGTATGGTCACTTTTACGCATCCCGACGAGTGCTTCTGCTGCTGGGAGGGGAAGGTGTACGACGGGCCGGATTTGATGGAAGTCTTACGTTGCGTAAGTGCAGTGTGCCCCCCTGGCTGTGCGAGTCTCGTGACTTGGTTCGCAGGTCATCCTGTCGATGCTCGGCTCTTTCGACCTCGAGCTCCCGGACCAGACGAAGCTTTACGATTCTTGCGACGCCCATTTCTCGGCCACCTGCCCTGTCACGAGCCCCTTGCGCACGAGCAAGTTGTGTGCGCAGCCAGTGCCGACACGTGTTGCTCCGTCCGCATACTAATGCTCACACCGCGATCGACTGAACGACACGATGGTCCTCGATCCTTCCCTCTTCGACAATCTTGAAGACCATACGGCGCGGTTTGACCGCCTCCTCCAAACTTTTCCTAAGCTCGGAGTCTCTCAACAAGCGCTTGATGCGATCTGTTCACCAGTCAGGTCAGGCAGCAGCCGATGCTGCCGTCCAAGCCGCGCTGCCATCATCTGGCATCGGTCGAGAAAGATTGAGGCTTCGGGGGGTAGCCGTTGGCCTCGTCCGAGAGAGGCGTAGTGGCATCAATAGGAGAGGATCAACCCGTTCGATGATCGTTCGTTCCGCCGGAAGGACTCGCTCGCTGCCGCAGCCAGCTTCGTCATGCTCTCTTCTCGCTTGTTCTCTCGAACTTCTCAGGTGCCTCCGATGAACCGGCTTCGCTCGACGATCCCCCCTCTTGCTCAAAAGGAGCGAAACCGATGTGAAGGCATTACAAAACCCTGGTGAAGTCAAGCCTAGCCTTCGCCCAGCAACAGTCTCCGATCCGCCTCTCTTCGTTCCAACACCGTCAACTTCGCCTTCAACGCATCGCGTTTCGCGAGCAGTGCGATCGTATAAGGCGAGGGAGGAGGTGGTTGAGTAGGCGAGCGAGAGTCGGGCGGGCAAAGCTGAGGTGACGGTGCGGGCGGCTTGGCGGAGGAGGGCGAGCTTAACGAGAGCGAGAGTGTCGGACTAGGAGCTTGAGGATCCCGCTCAAGGTCGGTCGAGGAATGGACAGAGAGATAGGCGCCTTCGTCGATCTCCGTGTCGAGAGGAGCGCGGGGAGGAAGGCGAGTGACGCGAACGCGGCGGACTTGTGGAGATGATGGGATTGCTGTTGTGACTCTGCGCGCTCGTGGAGTAGGGGACGTCGAAGCGTGGCGTACTGGTCGAAGCGGAGAAGCCGAGCAAGTGCACGGCGGACACGACTGATCCGACAAGTCCTGCTCGGATGCGGCGGGGGAGGGCGGCGAGCGGGACTTTGGTGTTCGACGAGGGCGAGGTTTGAGCGGTGGGCGAGGCGTACTAGGCCGTCCTTGAGCCTTGGAGTCTGGCTCGACCGGCTTGTCACCCTCCATCTCCGCCCGCCCCTCGTGATCCTCTTCCTCCTGCTTTCTCCGCCTTGCCGATTGACCCTTGAGCTCACGCACCCGTCGCTCCTCCGCCTGCCGCTCCAGAGCGTCCTTCACGCTCCAAACCCTCGAATCACCCATCCTCGCCGCTGCAGCTTTTTTTCGCGGCGACAAAGGCGGTACAGGTTGCTTCTCGCGCCATTCGTCGACGAGGCGTGAGGATGGATCGCTGAGAGTTGCGAGGAAGGAGGGAGAAGATTTTGGCGTGTGTCGGGATGGGTAGCGAGATGCTGGGGGAAAGTCCGCTGGAGAAGTCGGGTGAGGTGGAGTGCTCGAATTCGTCGGACGTGCCGGACGAGCGAATTGCGAAAGCGGAGCGACTGCTCGATGACCTGCACTCGACGCGTCGAGCGGGGGAGGAGGACAGTTCGGCGGTAAGGCGGCAGTAGGTTGCGGTCGTAGTGTACGGTTCGCGAAGAGACCGGTTGCGGTAGTACGGGCGTGCGAGTCGTGGAAGACGTCGGCTGGGTCAGAAGGGAGGGTGACAGGTCGAGGTGGGTCGAGCGTGGAATTTTTTCGTCCATCGGTCTTCAGCTCCGACCTCCTCGCAGGATTCGACGGTCCGCCCCGCTCCTTCACCATTCTTAAAGTCTGAGCGATCCGCAGCAGCGCCTCAACAATTTTGGCGACCTCCTCCTCGTCCCCCTGGACCACCTTGTCAACGTCTACCTCGTCCTCCCTCCACACCCACCCATCTTCACACTCGCCTCGCCTCCTCCTTACGACCTCCCATACCTGCGTAGTCGCCTCGAGCAAGACCAGAAGGAGGCGACGCCTGTCCTCCTGTACCCAGCTGCCCCTCCAGGTATTCTCGACCTCGACAAGCCGAGTCTCCAGCAAAGCTTCGAGGACGGTGAGGAGTAGTGTAGGCGTCGCTGAAGTGAGCGAGGAGAGCCGAAGCGGGATGGCGAGCGTGGAGAGGAGCGAGAGGAGCGGCGAGAGGAGAGGGTGCGAGCAAGGTCGAGGTTCTGCTGGCCGAGAGGGGTCAGCGCGGTCAGGGTAGCGTCAGACAGCCCAGAGCACGCACTGATCAACTCGCGAATGGATGAGCCGCTCGAAGCCGACTGCTTCGAATCTTCATCGACTAGACGAGTGGGTGCCGTCGACGGTCGCTGGAGGCGCATGCGGGCGCGTACGGCGGTTGAACCGAGTCAACCAGGAGCAACGAGGCGCCTGGTACGCGAGCGAGCCCTCCGCAGCGGTGTTGATCCAGCACCACCTCGTCGTGAGAGATGCAGGAGCGAAAACGGTCGACTTTGCGCCTCGTTGCGTTACTTTGGGAATCTGACAGGATGCGTACGCTCCATTGAACCTTTCGAGCATGTACAGCGTGCACCGCACGGACTGAGAGCGAAGCATGACGTTCCTCACCTCCGCACTCGACCTCCACCGGCGGGCTCTTCTTCGTCTTGTCTCGACCTCAAGATTCTGAATGGCGACGCATCTCCCCAAGGCTGCACCTCCTCTCACGAGCACGGTGAGGCACGACATCTACGCCGACATCGACCCCCGGCACGCCTTGCAGAACGCCGCTCGAGGACTCTCGGTCCTGGTCACGGGCTCAGGACGCGGAGTGGGACGCAGCGAAGCCCTTGCATTCGCCGAGGCAGGCGCACAGAAGGTGGTCATCACGAGCAGGAGCAAGGCGGAGCTCGAAGAGGTGCGCCATGCGATTGGCAGGTTGGCCGTGGGGTGTGAGGTTGTGATGGTTGCGTGCGACTTGACGGATCCGGCGAGCGTGGACGCGTTGTTCCAAGAGGCGGGAGACGTCGACGGTGAGTGCCAGGACTGGACAGAGTTCACCGACTCGCGCCGACTTCGCCTCGTCTTGCGCAGTCCTCGTCAACAACGCCGGCTACCTCGAACCCTGCGTCTCGATCCGCGACTCGAACCCAGACGATTGGATGCGCACCCAGCGGATCAACATTGACGGCACTTACCTCGCGACGCGTGCGTACCTTCGCGCTGCCGCTTCGAAGGGCTGGCTCGACTCGGTGTCCGACAAGAGGGGCAAGCTCTGCGTCATCAACACGTCGTCGATTGGTAGCGCCGGGACGCGCCCTGGCTTCTCCAGCTATCAGTCGTTGGTCCAAAACTCTCCAGGCGACTCTAGGCAGGACCGACACTGACCTGCTCCCTCGCAGCGGCAAGAGCCAGATCAACCGCTTCACAGAATTCCTGCACTTTGAGGAGCCCTCTATCAAGACCTGGGCCCTCCACCCGTTCGTTCACATCTCTTCCTGGTCCTGTCAGACGTCACTGACGGCGCTTTGCACGCTTTTTCTTGTTGTTTTTCTTTTTCTTTCTTTCGTTCAGCGGCGGCGTCATGACCAAGCTCGCGCGCGACTCGATGCCTCCTGACACGCACGGCTTGCTCACGGACACACCTGAGCTAGCAGCGGGTTTCGCAGTTTGTACGTGAACAAGCCGAGCCCTCGAACCCCTCCGCTCGCCCGCAGACGTTAACGCTCTGCCTCCTGCAGGGCTTGCCACGCAAAGCGACGCGGACTTCCTGCGTGGTCGCTACGTCTCCGCCAACTGGGATATCACCCAGCTGTTGGAGAAGCGGGACGAGATCATCGAGAAGAATATGCTTTGGACACGCGTTCTTGGTCAAGAACAGGTGATGCCCAACGCGACTCAGGTGCATATTGCTTGATGTACATGGATGCAGCGGGATAGATGTGGATGCGCATGCAGCGCGATGGATGTGGATTGTGAGGGATGAACGGGTTAAACACACCTCCTCAGCAATTGCATTCCTCTCATCTTGCTGTCCCTCTGACGTACCAGTATCCAATATACGAAATTGCTTCCATCACTGCAACGCGGCTTGCCCGAGTTGGGGCGTTGTGCTGGTGTCCGGGCAAGCCAGAGTCTCGGTCGTTGGCGTTCGACAGACATCGAGTCGGTCCTTCAGCGATCGCACGTTGCGGCCCTCCCTCATGCGCCCAAGCATCTGACGGGTAGCAATGGAGCCGAAGCATGCGCAACAACACATGTCAAGTGAGTTGCCTGCGCCCTCTACTTGCTCCTCTCGAGGCGAAACTCATGCTTCGCTGCGATGGATGCAATCTGTTTTGCACTCTACCAAGACCATTCTGCATAGGGTAGCGGTGTGGAACGGTCAGGACCGCCTCCTCGCTGCGAGTCGTCGGAAGATTCTCTCGACGAGGACAGCGGCTTGGGCACGCGGCACGCTGCAGCGTGCCCTATTGAGACCCGCCCGAGCCGCGGAAACCGCGCGCGGGGCTGCCTGGTGGCGGAACGAGTGCCTCAACGAGGTTTGCAGGCGACGAGGCTAGCTGGGGATGCATCCCTCGCGAGGGGGAAGCGCGCGACCGGTGCGTAGAATCTCTTGTCAGACTTGGAGAAAAAGTGCTGACCTACAGCTGCTGTTGTTACACCACTCGCGCGGTAGAGACACGACGTACTCTATGGACCTGCTCGACCTTCCCAACCTGCCGGAGCAAGGGAGAGGCTATCGCCTTTTCTCTGTCCGTACATCCAAACTTGCTCTCTTGCTCTGGAGCTTCCAAACAGCCCACCGGCAACTCCGCAGGATTCGTCCCCGTCGAGATCCGCTCGTCGCAACTCTCGAGGCTTCCTTCTCGCCCATGCTGTGCTATCGCGGAGTGCTGGCCGGGCAACCGGCGGATTCTCTCGCACTGAGTCTCGCCGGCACCTCGACGATGCGGTGCAAAGAGATTTCGAGTGGGGGAAGGGGGTGCAAGGAGGGCCCGGATTGGGCTAAGTCGCTGCGAGGACAACGGAGTGGGTTGCACCGAGGGCGGTACAAGCCGAGTGCCGCTGGTCGTTTGGCAGGGAGAAAGGGCAAGTGTAGGGGAGCGGCGAATGAGAGTACAAAGGGGAGGAGCAAGGGCCGAGGAGAGTTGGCGAGGCACGGTGGCCAAGGCAGGGAATGGCTCACCGTCATGCAACCTGCATACGAGCGTCTTCTGCAAGTGGAACAAAAGCTATGTCAGCGCATGCACGACCCGCAGAACTCTGCTCCTCCAGACTGTCGCCCGCAGGGTCGACGGCACTGACAACTCAGCGGGAAGGATTGCAACGCCTGATAAGCCTTTATGAAGGTGCTTGGTCGGTGTCAAGGCAAGGGATGCACACAAGTACAAGCGTTGCCACTTCTCAAACCCCCTGCTGACACTCGAGGACTGAGCCGTTTTGAGGAGTCGAAGCGCGGCCATGCTATTCTCCACGCAAGTACGAAGCTTTGTACGGCATTACGAATCGCCCGGGCGACGACTCCCTTACCCCGCCTTACTCTCCCTCAGGCTCCTCGCCAGCTCCTTCTCTCCTAACCCTCTATCGCTGCTGACGCTCGAAAGACGTTCCAGAACCCTTTATCATACTTTCTAGTATTCGAGGCGCGCGGCAAGGGTCCCGCGACGCCCTCCACCTCTTACTCCATCCTCATCAGTCGAAAGTCAACACGACCCGTCTTTCCGACTCTTCACGCCGGCCAGAGTTGTTTCAACACGATACGGACGCGTCAACATGTCGGCAGACCTCGATCGTCGGCTTTCGCGCGTATCGCTCGGCGGGAGTGGGCTAATGAACGAGGACATGTCGCTCGCGATGGACGGGGACGACTCGTTCGGGCTGGGCCAGGAGGGTCTCGCCGACGAAGGAGAGGAGACTGTGCGGCTAGATGCGGAACGAGCCGGTCCTGATGCGCCGTCGAAAGCAGCCGAGGAGGCTGTTTTCTTCGGCAGTATGGCGGGTCCGGCGAAGGCGTCCAAGGCTGGGTTGGCCAGAACGGCAGCGGCGGTACCCGCAACACCCGTCAAGTCGCGTCATGCACCGCTGGACGCCTACTCGGCCGGCTACGACGAAGAAGACGAGTTCGAATCGGTCCTTCTCTCGATCCTCGCTTCGGCACCCGCACCCGCACCTTCCGCCAGCTCTTCCGACGCAGAACAAGCTGAGATCGAACCGCCGAAGAAGCTGGAGGGCCCGTACTCGGAGGCAGAGGTCGAGGAGATTAGGCGGCTGAAGGAGGAGCGGGACGGGACGAGGGGCATGAACGCCGTGTTGAGAGACTTGCTGGGCTCGCTGAGAGGGATGGAGGGGAAGATGCAGGTGCGCAAGGATCGATCCCGCCTTGAGCAGAACTCGGATGCTGATTTCGCTTCCCTCGCCTTGCAGGACTTTGAATCGACCGTCTCGACTACCCACGCCTTGCTCGACCTGTACACGCGCATCGCGAGCCAGGCGGAGCACACGAAGGATCTGCTGCTGGACGGCGAGTGGGGCGGCGTCATGAAGGCGAGCTGTTGTTCTCTCGTGCTCGCCGGCGACCTCAGCCCTTGCTCGTCACTTCCTTGTCGCCGACCGGTTGCTCGCAGTCTTGCTCGAACGACACTGACCCGCTCTCGTACATGCAGGACTACGAAGACCTCATGGCGCGCGAAGCCGCCGCAGCCGAAGCCGAGCGCCAACGCCTCGAGCAGGAAGCGTTCGAAGCGGCGGAGCGGGCGCGCAGGGACCGAGAAGCGGAAGAAGAGGCGCGGAGGAGGAAGAGGGAGGAGGAGGAGCGGAGTGCGAGAGTGCCCGGATCGGCTGGGGCGAGAGGGAGGGGCCGAGGACGTGAGTGCAGCTTCCGCTTCCCATGGTGTCACGTTTCGCCATCGGTCGATGCAGACCTGGGGTCTTTCCATGTGGCGCGGTAGCTGACGAACCGTTCCTGCCAGTCCGCGGCGTCCCCTCTTCCTCCTCCCTCCGCCCAACCCGCGGCCGTCCCTCTCCCACCACCACCACCACCGCCAACTCCTCCTCGTCCTTCTCCTCGACAACCTCTTCTGGCATCCCCACGCGCGGCACAGGATCGGGCGTACGAGGCGGGACGGCGCGAGGAGGAGTGGGGAGGGGATGGGTTGTGATGAGTGCGCGAGGGCGCGGCAAGCGTGAATGAACGAGCGCGGGAAGGATGCTCTCTCTGTGTGCGGTCCATGCGGAAGAAGGTTCTGCGGTTGTTGTCTTATCGTTTCAAGCTGTTTCCCATCTCTGCCACGAGCGGACGAGTCTCTCGCTTCCGAGTCGCTTTCCCGCTGCTTGCGTATTGTGGTTCGAGGGGATCGTCCATCATGTCGAGGATTACGAGGAGGAGCTACGAGAGCTAGAGACGCTGCAAGGTGAGGAGAACGACACGTCTGAGAATCGAGAGAGACCACGACGACTACAATGGCGAAAGCACAACGGGGAAGCATAGTCTAGACACGAGCGAGAACAAGAGACACGCTCAGCACGAGCACCCTTCGACCAACGACGCCGCTGTCGACTGCTTCAGATCGATGCCCCCTCGTCCCGCCAACCCCGCTCCCCTCTTCCCACCCGCGGCAGCCGGCTCAATCGGCATCTTCTCCGCAATAGTCTGGAACATCTCCTCGATCCCCTCTGCCGTCTTTGCCGAAACCTCGAAGAACAGGAGGCCTTCTTCGCGCGCGAATTGTTCGGCTTCAGCAGTGGTCACTTGGCGTTGGGAAGAGAGGTCGAGCTTGTTGCCGGCGAGGCAGACGACGATGCCGGGGTCGGCTTGGCGTTGGAGCTCGGCGATCCATGATCGAGCTTTGAGGAGAGAGGCCTGCGCGGGAAGGCGGAGGGAGGTCAGCTTGAAGTTCGCGCGAGGGTGACAGGTTGCCGAGGCTTGTGACTGGCTGCTCGGAGGCGGGAGAAACGATACGACGAGTCGAAGACGGAGAGAATACAGAACGCCAGCCGAGTCGAGGAGGACTTTTAAGGTCAACTCACGGAGGAGGTGATGTCGTAGGCGACGATCGCGGCGTGCGCCGAGCGGTAGTACATTGGCGCCAAGCTCTTGTATCGTTCTTGTCCAGCCGTGTCCCAGATCTAGGGTCCGAACCAGGTTAGCCGCGATAGAGGAGCGAAGGAGGACGAGGGCGCACCTCGAACTTGACAAAGTTGCCGGACTTGACGGGAACGGTTTGCGTCAAGAAGGCGGCGCCTGTCCGTGCGTCCGCGATCAGCAAGGACGGACGAACGCGAAGACGAACGCGCGCGGACGCACCGATAGTCGACTCTCGCCATTCGTCAAACTGCTTCTTGACGAACTGCAATACGATGCTGGACTTGCCCACTGCGCTCTCGCCTAGGAGGACGAGTTTGCGAGCGGTGGTAATCGGCACTGCGGGTGCGGGTTGAGCGGAGGTGGACATGCCGAGAGAAGAGGGTGAGAAGGTGAGAGGGGAAGGGGGGGGAACTGGGTTGAAGTGGAGGGCTGAAGTCGTCTGCCCGGTCGGAGGAGATGCTAGGGAGGCTGCCGAAGCCGGTTCGAGGGGTGCAGACGCCAGTAGAGTTGAGAGTCGGTAGAGGCGAGGGGACGAGGCGGCAGACGGGACTGACGAGCGGGCCTCGCGTTCAGATGTATGTATGTGTAGCGAGCTGATTGACGAGTCACCCAAACCTTCCTACGCGGTCACGAGAGGTGTGCCAGTCGAAGGGGCGTGCGATTGATGAGGAGCGACGAGGCCAGAGGAGCCGAACGTCGCTGCGGGGGCGATTCGCTGGGGGGTTGACTAGGTTCTTTGGGCTTTGAAGGATGCAGCAGAGCAGCAACCCCAGTCCGTGAGCGATGTCGAACGTGTTGAGAAGGGAGAGCGTGACGAAGGACGAACAGCAGCTCTCCCACACCGCCTCTGGGGGCGTAGTGAGTGTCGAGAGTATCCATACGAGTGTAACGCTACGGGAAAGAGCCAGTCAACCCACCCGACAGAGCGAGTCGAGTCGCACTTCTCCTCCTTGCCCCTCCGCCCTGCTTCTCCTTCTCGCTCACCTCGACCTGCTCCAGGCGTGCAGCCGGAACGCACAAGATGAGCGGATACGGCTACTCGGGCTACTCCGTACCGCAACACGGCTACGGAGCCGGCGCAGATGGTTCACCATCAGCACCTCCCTACAACACTTCGCCTCTTCGCGGCGGCGGCTACGGCGGCGGAGGACCAGGACAGCACAGAGGCGAGGGAGGTTACGGACAGCAGCGACCTGGACCGTACGACCGTGCTGGACCGGGCGGAGGAGGTCGCGACAACGGCTACAACCGCGACCGGTCTCGACGCAGCGCGTCGCCCGACTACTCGAGGGGCGCAGGGCAGGGACAGCAACGAGGTTCCGTTGGGCGCGCGTACGGCGGTGGCGGGGGAGGCTATGGCGGAGCAGGGGGAGGCTATGGCGGAGCAGGGGGAGGAGCAGGTCGGATGGAGGACAGGCCTTACAACCCCGCCGAGCGCGGCAGCTACGGGCGCATGGACCTCGGTGGTGAGTCCGGCTGCCCTTCCTCTTTTCTCTCGCTTCGGGTGTCCGGGCTAGCGGGTGCTGCCGCCGTCCTTTGCGGATCTTTCGGGTTTCTCGTCGCGCTGGCAATGCGGTTCCGACCAGCGTCCCGACAGTCCGTCAACCACGAGGGGAGTCAGCAAGATTCGCTTGAGTGTTCGCAAGAGGGAGCGGAAAGGATGGGCAGGGTCGGAAGGACCCGCTCACGAAGGAAGCCTTACGTCTCGACAGCAAAAGCAAGGTGTTCGACCAGCAAAATCCAACATCAGCATCGCTCTGTTCGTAAGGAAGATGTGCGGAAGATGCCAGCCCCAGCAAAATCGCAAGCGCTGCTCGACGAAGCTCTCGCAAGAACGCGTCCTTGAAGCGGTTCTCGCAAGCTCAGCCTTTGTCCTGTGTTCAATCAAAGGAAGACGGCTTCTCCCGATCGATAGAAACACGCCGCTCGCTCGCAAAGCGCAAGGGCAGCCACCTGAAACTGACTCGCGCTTTCTTCTTCGCTCTCGTTTCCTTCCTCGCACCTCTCTGGCTTCCTCGAAACAGACCCGATCCGCCGCAACCGTGAAGGTGGAGGTGACCGCGACGAGTCTGAAGTTATCCGCGCCCGTGTCACGCGCGAGCGACCTTGCCGCACGCTCTTCGTTCGCAACCTCAAGGTGCGCTCCCCGCTCACTCCCTCAGTAACACCCGCCGACCCGCTGACCCGCTGACCCGTCTCGTTCTTTGTTCGACGCAGTTCGGCTTGCGCGCTGACGAGGTCAGGAAACCGTTCCTCGAGATCGGAGACATCAAGACCTTTTTCGACTTGACTGAGAAGCGTGCAATGGCTTTCATCACCTTTGTGCGTTCCCCCTTCCTCTTGCAGAGACGAGGTCGAGGCTGATGAGCAGTTGACTCGCAGTACGACTCGCGCGCGGCGATGATGGCCAAGGACCGACTTCACCAGATGCCTCTTCACGGTCGTGCGGTGCGTCCCGTCCCGATCGTTCGCCTACCCCGCACGCTAACACCTTTAGGATGCCGTGCGCGCAGATCGACGTGCACTACTCGCTCCCTCGAGACGCCGACCTCGCGCAAGCATGCGACCGCGAGAAAGGCCAGGTTCGTCGCCCGGTTCCCCCCTTCCTTATCTCGCGGGTACCCAAGAATGTCGTCGCGCACAGGGAACCCTCTCGATCGCGATCCGCAACGCTCCGCCCGGCGTCGGTCGCCTCTCGGACCAGGAGATATACAACCGCTTCGCGCCATTCGGCGATATCAAGACTGTCTACCCGCACGAGCGCAGGCCGGATGTTACCATGATCGAGTACTACGACTCGAGGGTGTGCCGACGTCGATTGAGTCGTTTGTCTAGCGCGAGCTAACGTGAATCGAGCTGAGCAGGCTACGGTCAAGGCGTTCGACCAGCTCAACGGGACGCCGCTCGGAGGAGGGCTCGCAGAGTTGCGTTTCGAGTGGGACAAGCCGAACCCGCCGTGAGTCTCGCTCCGTCTTCAAGCGCTGCTCGACCTCGCTCACTCACTTTTCCGATTCGTAGCGTCGCCGCACCGACTTTCGCCGTCCCAGCCGCCCCGAAGGAAGGCTACGGCTATGCACCCGTCGGCGGACGTGTCGGAGGTCCCGCCCCTCCCCCGCCTCACGCACAGCACCATCCCACTCACGCACCTTACCCGCCCTACTCTGCGCCTCCGCCTCCCGCTCTCACTCCCGTTCCTCCGCCGCCAGCCGCATCGCACGGGGTTGAGCAAGCGAAGAGAATGCAGGACCTCCTTGCTTCGCTCGTCCAGAACCAGGGCATGCTGAACGGAGCGTCTGGCGCATCTCAACCTCTCCCGCCTCCTGCCGCCTATGCTTCCGGCTACTCGCCCGTTCCGCCTGCGATCGGCTCGCCTATGTACGGTCAACAGCAGCAGCCGCAATCGAGCGTCCCGCACGTTGTCGCGGGCTTGATGGGCGCCGCCGCGCCTTCCTCGTCGACACCGCCGTATCCGCCGACTGCACCTCCTCCGGCGACTGCGCCGCCTGCTTCGACGGGCGCGACGCCGGCGCAAGTGCAGGCACTGTTGGCGATGCTGGTGCGTCCCAACTCGACGAGGTCGCTCTCTCCGAACGAACGAGTCGCTTGACCTCGATTCACCCGCAGGCTCAGCAAAAGGCGGCGCAGTAGCGCATTCGCAGGCTCTTTCTCTCTCGGTTCAGGTCGCTTATAGGGTCTAGTAATGCGGGATTTGCAGGTCTATCGCTTTTTGTCTCTGTCTGCCGCATCTATCGTCGTCTTTTCCTTTTTTGCGCCTTCCTGCGCTGTCCGTTCCTCCTTCACTCGGACCATGCCCAACGAGACTTGACAGCCTGAGCCCACGACGCGAGAGAACGACGAGCCCGCAGGAATCGCGAGAAACGTGCTTTGCTGAGGACGAGCAAGGCCGATCTGAGCAGGCGATGCGCGGGCGATGCGTCAAGGCGCTGGCGCTTCTTAGGCCGTTCGAGCGTCGCCAGCTCGGTGGTTATCAAATCAAGAAGCCGTTTCCGGCGCTGTTGGGTCTCGAGCTGGACGTCCGGCCGAGCTTCGTCCGTCGACACGAGCGCCCGCTTCCCTTGTGCTCCGCTTCCCGCCTCAACCTGCGCCACATCCTCGTCGTCCGACTGCGTCAGGTCTAAGATTTCGATACTGGGGCGCGCCCCGCCCGCTGTCGGCTCCACGCCCTGAACCGCGAACTTCCCCATCTCCTGCTCCTCGCCCTCGAACGCCTCCCACGCCTCCTCGTCCTCCGAGTCTGGAATGACGGAGAGCTCGGACGACGCTCGAGAGGTGCGGGCTGAGCGGGAGGGGGAGGTTGTCGATGAACGGGACACATGATCCGCGGGTGACGGTGGCGAGATGCGACAGCGAGCGGCAGGTCGAGAGGGACCGGTGAGCGAGGGAGGCTGGTTCGTCTGTGCAGGTCGAGGAGTGAGGGGAGGAGTAGGATGGGTGAACGGGTTGACCAATGACGGAGAGGATCTGCTGAGAGTTGGCCGAGGCGACCCGCATGCCGACGGCGGTGGAACGCCGTTCCGTCGTCTTCCATACCGCACCGGCGGACCTTGCACCGTGACATGGCGAATGATCGGAGAGCGAATGCACATGGGATTGTGCAAGCACTTATTGCGCGTGTCTTTGAAGCACAGGTCCCTATTGGTATTCAGCGCGTGGTCCTCCCAGGCGATATGGCCTGGAGCGAAGCAGGCCGAGTTCCCACAGAGATGCGAAGCGTCCAAATGCTTTGCGCCTGGTGGCAAGGTGCGCAGGTTCGCAAGAAGCGCGCGCGACAGCTTCAGCCTGGGGCTTGACGACGCCTTTTCCGGTTCCAATATGTCTCGAAGTCGCTTGAAGGTGAGATTGAGCTTGGCGAGGTCGCGAAACGCGGCGACAATCCGGTAGTCCTTGACTTCGCTCGTCCCGATGCTGAATTGCGGCCTGGGTCGTCTGATTTTTCGTTCCCAGCATCTGCAGCACCAGGGAGTTCCAGGTATCGATCCCCCGCACGCAGGTCCACGCCTGAAAGTTGACGTACGCAGACTCAGCGGCGCGTTGTGCCTCGACTCTCGATCCCTCGTCCATCTTGCGCAGCGCCCAGTTCGGCGAGATGACGTGGTAGAGAGAGCTCGGGAGCTCAACGGAAGTCGTCATGGGCGGAGGGAGTGGAAGGAGCGGTGGTGAAGCGGGCGAGAGGAAGGGAAAGACGAAGACGGGTGTAAGCACCCCAAGACAGCCGCTGAAAGCCCTCCCTGCGGCATTTGACCGGTGTCACGTCTTGCCATGTATCTCAAGCCCGCAGGAGCAATGCAGCCGTGACCCGCGAGGCGAGAGGGCTGGAGAATGGCGCCAAAGGAGAAGAAGGGGCGGGTGCGGAGAGAGCAGGGCGAGCACAGCGCCGAGAGTCCCGGCCCTTGCACAGCCGCGTACAGCAGGTAGGCTGGAACATGCAGGCGATCGACCGACGCTGCCTGCGGGGAGTGACTGACTGGCCAGAGGCAGAGCGATGAAGGAGGGAGATGGCTTGACATTATCGCCTCGCCTCGTCTCGAAAGGCGGGCCACATTACCATGCTAAGCTTTTCATCAAGGCTTGGTCGACGCTTCCTGTAAGGCGCACACCCTGCCGACGCCGCTGCGGGCTGCTCTCTCCTCTCCCCACCGCGACCCGTATTCGTCTCAACCTCGCTCTCCTCTGTCTCGCGAGGTCTTCGATGGACGGGATGCGGACATTGAACATTGTAGGAGGGCGAGAACAGGCGGAGACGAGGGCAGGAGCGGTGAGTTCGCCCCAGGTCCCCCATCCACACTTGCTGACCTCTCGCTCATTTTGATTCACACGATTTTCTCTAGCTTTCGCTGGTGTCGCTCTGCTCTGCTCCTCAGTCTCGTCGCTGCAGCGCTCGCTGTTTCGATGCCAGGGCGCTTGCTGCCCAATTATGTGTGGCATGGTCTCGCCGGTGTTTGTTCATGTCGCTGCCGTCCCTCTCAACAGCAGATGACTAACCTTCGCAACGACCCCTCTACGAGAGGCGAAGGATTCATGCGGGCGCTTTGACCTTCGCTTCTGGACAACTGCTGCATGCATGCAACCCCGCTCGAAAAATTCTCTCGTCTGCCCCACGCTGTCCTCCTTTCCCTGCCCCTTCGCCCGGCTCGTCCCGCGTCGAGTTGCTATCGCATCTTCCAAGTGCTCGTGACGCTTCGGCTGCTGCCGAGGCCAACCTCTCTCAACCTTCGTCCACCGCCGCGCACACAATCCGACCGGGTCCATAGCTCAACCAACCGCTCGCCATCTTCAGCGGTCATTCAACTCCTCAATCTCGTCTTCGGACACGCAAGGCAGCGAACGGGCAAAGCATGTCGCTCACCGAGGCAGAGCGAGAGTGGGGTCGGCGCATGGCGGCGACGAAGAATCGGGAGTTTTGGGCAAAGATGGCGGCCAAAGGAACACCTCGACCGGTCCACGTTGTGCACCAGGCTGGGGAAGACTCGGAGGACAGCGATACTTCCCCCACCTGTTCGCCAACTCGGCGCACACCTAGCCCTTCGCCGTCGGACACATCTTCGCGGCGTTCGCAAGAGCTCAACGACTCCGACAACGACGACTCTGACAACGACGAGTCAGAGGGCGAGGCTGTCGCTTCTCTACTCTTCTCGCCAGGAATCAACATCCGCACATCGGAGGTTTCGCCGGACGACCAGGAGTTGCAGGGCGAGTCCGCCTCGTCTCCGCATTGTCCGCCAGCACTCGGCACCTCCAACAATGTGCAGACGCCTGCGGACCCGTCTGCGGCGGGGGAGGACGTCGACTTCGCCGCGAGTCGGCAGTGCAAGCGCCAGCACTCTCCTTCGCTCGGTCGTGGAACCTCGAGTGCGAGGCCGAAGCGAGCGCAACACTGCAAGGCGTCGAATGCGCCTGCACATGCGGAGCTCTCACCTCCCGTTCATGCACAGGCCGTCGCCGTCGCCGCTTCGCCGCCTCGCGACGATCACTTCGTCCACTTTACGCTCGCCGCAACCCTCCCTCCATCTTCCTCCTCACCCTCTGTGGCGATGCATGACGAGCTCTTCTCGCTCCCGCCTTCGACTGCGACGCAATCAGCGGCGTCCGGCGTCAATGCGATGGTGCGGTCAACGTCAGCGACGCTCATCGCGAAATCCACTCAAATCCGACATGCGCGTCCCCTCGGCGCAACAGGAGAGGATGTGCCCATGTACACAGCAGCAGACTTTTGCGCAGTGGTGCATGAACTCGAGGCGGCGGTGGAGAAACAGGTTCGCGCGCGGATCGAGGAGGAGCGGGCCGGAAAGGCATGTCTTATTTCGTAGCATTCGACAGCAGGGATCGCACAACTCCAATCTATACCATGTCCTCGTCCTCCTCGTCTACGCCCTTGCTCGCGACACCTGGGCAAAGCGAGCGCAGGGCACCTCTGGGCGCCGCCAAGCTTGCTGCCCAGCTCTCGACCGCCTCTTGCATCGCCGCCTGCACGACATTCGACCCCTCGACTCCCCACTTGAGCAGCTCCTCGAACCGGTTGACGCCCAGCCGCGTCTCGAGGTTGATCAAGCTGACTTTGCCGCTTCGAGGGAGGACGGCGATCGTGAGGTTTGGCAGGGCGGTCTCTTCCGCTGCGAGGAGGTCGAGAATCGTCGTGCTGCCGCTGCCGCCTGTCCGAGTCGGGTCGTTCGAGTTGGTATGCTGCGCGGCGGGGGTGACGAGGTCGAAGGGAGGGATCTGAGGAGGGCCGAGGGGAGGGATGGACGGGTACGAGGCGAGAGAGAGGGAGCAGACGTAGTCAGAGAGAGGGAGGCCGGCGGAAATGAGGGCGAGGGAAGTTGCGTTGATGGCAGCTTGGAGGACAGCTGTGGCATGAAGCACGTCAGCTCGGTGCCCGCAGATCCGCGAGAGTTGCGAACACGAAAGCCACTTTGAGTGCAGCTTTGAACTGACGCATCTCCAACGAGAGAGCAGTGCTTGCGAGCATCGAGACGAAGACCAGAGACTGGCGAGCAGTCGCAACGCCGCGCTGCCCTCCCCCTCCTCCCGCACATCGCACACCGAGCAAGGAAAGGTGAGACTCACAGCCGTCATTTTCGAGGATCTGGAGGTAGATGTCGATAGACGAACGCGGGTAAAGGTGTAGGAGGAGGACGGGCTCAAAGGTGTTCTTGACGGCGGCGGCGAGCTCGATTGTCCGTCTGCGCGAGGCGAGGATCAGCGAGCGAGACTCATGTATCTGCAGGAGAGCAGATCCGAGAAGCGAGCTCCCTTCTCACGAGAACTCACCGATCCTTTCCACCCCTCCTCAGACCGCCCTCACTCGACCCGCCCTGCGCTACTCGCTCGCCCCAGCCCGCAACGCCAACCTCGACGTTGACGCTCCCTCGATCTCCCCGCTGCTGCCCTCCTGCAGCTTGTCCTACACTTCCTCCTCCACCTTGCCCCGTCCCGGTTGAGCTCCAGGGGCCGGTTCGTTGCGGTTCGCGCGGGCCGAATACGGACGACGAGACCGTTGTGAGACCGTGAGATGCGGATGCGTATCCATCAGCCTTTGCGGGTGGGTATGTGGGCGAGTGGGAGGAAGACGAGGCTGAGGGAGCGGGAGGAGAAGGGAGGATCTGAAAGTCGAGTGATCGGAGCTCGAGAGGTAAGCGCGAGTCGAGTCGTAGTGCAGAGGGCGTCAGGAGCTGGGTACGGCTTTGCATCGTTATGCGGAGAGCGAGTCCTGGGTGACAGAGATGAGGAGGAGGAGGAGGGAGAGGACAGGGCGAGGGTGGGTGAGGGTCGGACAGGCGGGTCCGTCACGAGCTCTGCAGCACTCGAGTACCCTCCCAAGCAGCTTTTAGCGCAGTGTGAGCGGCTGAGCGGTCGTGGACGCTTCCAACCCTCCCCCAGCTGCATCTCTCGAGCTGCCAACTCTCGCCGCTCGCTCCTGCTGGCTCGAGATATCTACAAGTGGCTCAGACCTGTGCTGTATTGGCGGAGATGGCGTCCGCAATTACCCCCGTCCTGCGCTTGCAGGCAAAGTCCTCGCCCATCCCGCTTGGGCTCTGCGCCTTCGCCTACTCGCTCCCGCCCGCGCAGGTCCAGCTCGAATGGGTCCACAGCCTGCCCAAGGAGGCCAACGGAGCCAACTGCCAAGTCGAGATCAACGGGTGCGCTGTCTTCCCTTCCCTCGTCCTCCTCGACCCCGACTTGAGCTGATTCCGAGTCAGCTCGCTTTCGCCCGCAGCAAGTCTGTTTTCGGCACAGTCGACTGCTTCAAGGTGCTCGGAGATGCGTTTGCGGCGCAGGGTGCGCTCGGGAAGGACAACAAGGAGTCGGCCGACGTGAGTTCTCCGACCGGGCGCCCGCTCTCCTCTGCCGAGCCGTGTTGACCGATCGCGTGATATGCGGCACGTTCGAAGAGTTGCTGATGTTGCTCCTCCCGTGCAGATCCTCTCGCTCCTCCTCCTGGCGCCTCCCTTCCCTCCCTCCTTCCCCACCGCAACCTCTTTCCTTTCCACCCTCGAACAACGCCTCACGCTCCGCACCTACCTGACCGGCTCTTCGCACCCTATCGTCGCCGATTACCACCTTTGGGCGGCGCTCAAAACCAACGTTATCGCGATCGGTCTCCTCCCGAAAGCCCCGCACACCCAGCGCTGGTTCAACCACCTCTCCGCCCTCCCTCCCTGCGCCAAAGCCATCGTCGACGTTCCCGCTCAATCGAAGGTTAAGCCTGCACCGGCGGCGGACAGTAAAGACGACAAGAAGAAGGAGGAGAAGGCGAACGCGACGTTCGAGTTGGGACTGCCCGGAGCGCAGAAGGGCAAAGTCGTCACGCGTCTTCCGCCTGAGCCGTCAGGCTACCTCCACATCGGTCACGCCAAGGTGCGTCGTCGGCTTTCGCCTCGCTCGTGTCAAGTTCCAGGACTTTCTTGTCGAGCGACTCTCAAGTCGCGTAACTCCTGTACTGACCGGTGTCTTCTCGCTCCGCCGCAGGCCGCCGTCCTGAACCAGTATTTCGCCAGGATGTACGACGGCAAGTTCCTCGTCCGCTTCGACGACACCAATCCGTCGAAGGAGAAGGTGCGCGACGTTTGCCTTCTCTTGCTCCTTCGTCACTGCGGCGCATTTCGTTTTCACTGCCCTGCAAGAGTCGTCGAACGTGCCGCTAACGCTCCTCTTTGCTCGTTTGCGCAGGCCGAGTTCGAGCAATCGATCGTCGAAGACCTTGCTCTTCTCGGCATCAAGGCCGACGCGACCTCGTACACGTCCGACTACTTCGACCAGCTCCAACAGTACGCGGTCCAGCTCATCAAGGACGGCAAGGCGTATGCGGACGACACGGAGCAGGAGGTGGTGAGTTGCCTTCCCTTCGACTCGAAGCGCTTTCCCCCTCGCTTTGATTTGCCGAACACGAAGATCACTCGCAGATGCGCGACCAGCGGATGAACGGCGTCCCCTCCAAGCGCCGCGACCTCTCGCCGGCGGAGTCGCTCGCCAAGTTCGCCGAAATGGCGACCGGCTCGGACGAGGGCAAGCGGTGGTGCATCCGCGCGAAGATGTCGGTCGACGACCCGAACAAAGCGCTCCGCGATCCGGTCATCTACCGCGTCAACGACCTCCCTCACCACCGCACGGGCTCGAAGTACAAGATCTACCCGACCTACGACTTCGCCTGCCCCGTCGTCGACTCGATCGAGGGCGTCACGCACGCGCTCCGCACGAACGAGTACCGCGACCGGAACCCGCAGTACCAGTGGATGCTAGACGCGGTTGGCCTACGCAAGGTCGACGTCTGGGACTTTGGCCGCCTCGCCTTCGTCTACACCCTCCTCTCGAAGCGCAAGCTCAAGTGGTTCGTCGAGAACGGCTACGTCTCGGGATGGGACGACCCGCGCTTCCCGACTGTTCGCGGTGCGTTTCGCTTCCTCGCTCGATTCCGTTCGTCGTCCATGAACTGCTCTGCCGCTCTTCGGGCTCTTTTCCGCGGCGACATCTCTGACGCTTCCGTTCTCGCAGGCATCCGTCGCCGCGGCATGACCGTCGAGGCGATCACTCAGTTTATGCTCCTGCAAGGCCCGTCACAGGCGTTCCTCAACCTCGAATGGGACGTGATCTGGAATCTCAACAAGAAGGTTATAGACCCGGTAGCGCCTCGCTTCGTCGCACTCGAAAAGGAGAACCTGTAAGTTGCGCTTCCTTAGCTATTCAGATCCACACTTCTTGCAGACCCTTCGGGCTTGTTCCATTCGTGTTTGCTACTCGCAATGATCTCACTCGCCGCTTGCTGACGTCCTGACTGCTTTCAGCGTGACCGTCAAGATCGTTGGCGGCGAGGGGCAGCCCACCGAGGGTCAAGTCGAGTCGAAGGTCGTTCCGAAACACAAGAAGAACCCGGACGTCGGCGACAAGATGACCTACTACGCCGACACGATCTACGTCGAGCAGGCGGATGCGGCAAGCTTTGCGCAGGATGAGGAGGTGAGTCAAGCTCTTCGCCTTCCGTCTTTCAAGCCTGTCGATGCTGCGCGCGCCCGCCCTTTCGTGCTCGCCAAGACCATCTGCTTCCACAGATGCTGACCATGCCGCTCGTGCTCCCGCAGCTCACCCTCATGGACTGGGGCAACGCCTTCGTCCGCAAGGTCAACCGGTCGTCCGACTCTGGCCCCGTCACCTCGCTCGAGCTGGAGCTCAACCTCGCCGGCGACTTCAAGAAGACGAAGAAGAAGGTCACCTGGCTCGCAAGCCCGACGGCGCCGTCGTCGCCTGCCGACTTGACGCAGGTCTCGCTCATCGACTACGACTACCTCATCACCAAGAAGAAGCTCGAGGAGGATGACAATGTTGAGGACTTGATCAACCCGAAGACCGAGTACCGGTGCGTTGACGTTCGTCTCGCTGTCGCGTTATGCCGTTTGCACACCCTCAGCACCTTGCTCGCAGGGTCGACGCTGTCGCAGACCACAACATCGCCTCCCTCGCCCGAGGCACGATCATCCAGTTCGAGCGCAAGGGCTTCTACATCGTCGACCGCGCTTTCGACGCCTCGAACCCCTCGCAAAAAGTCGAGCTCATCCTCATCCCCGACGGCCGCGCGAGTTCCGTCGCACTCAAGCACAAGGCTCCGGCAGCGTTAGCCAAGGACGCCCCAAAGAGTGCGAAGACCCCGTCGAAGGACAAGCAGGCGGCCATGAAGGCGAGGAATGGCGGCAAGGCGCTCACTGGACTGCCGGAACTTGCGCCGACGGAGCCGGTCGACATTATCCTCAAGAGCGAGGGATCGCATGGCTACGACATCCCTGTCAAGGTGAGCTACTTTCTTCCTCATTTCGTAAACAGCACGGACTTGAGCTTTGTGCAGGAGATGCTGACGCCCCGATTTTTCGGTTTCTCAGACCAAGATGTACAAGGTCGACAGCCCGCACGGCCACGAGGCCTACGAGACGCCGACGACGACATCCATGTACAAGATGCGGCCCATCAACGAGTAGAGGCGGGATTTGTTCGGGATGAGACGTTGCATCGAAGTTGTGCTTCTCCCGTTTCGCTGCCTCGCGCTTCTCTGATGGCCCCTCAGTCGCTTGGAGTCTCGTCCTTTCAGCGCGAGAAAAGACCCGCAGAAGAGCGAGTGGACTCGTTCAAGTCAATCTCTCCTCGCTTCGCCTGCCCCTCCTCACTCGCAGCTCCCGCTCAGCGCTTCCGTCGACGACTTGCCATCCAGAAAGGCTGTTACATCGCTCATCGGCGCGCGCACGCCTCGCCCGGGGCCTGCGCCCATGCCCGCACCTCCTTCCCCCACCCAGCAGTCTCCCTCGAATCCCCCTTCCCCGTCGGTCAGCGACGTGCCATTGCTTCGTCTCAGCCCATCCCACGCCTCCCTCGAGGGCCCAGCCGCCCCCGACGTCGGCTTTGCGGCGAGCGAGCGCGTACTGTCTCGCTCCATGGCGTCGGCGAACGGTACCCTTGGAGGACGCTCGGGCGGACAGACTGGTCGGATAGACTCGTCACGGAGACAGCAGGAACTGCGCGGGTCAGCGTCGAGCGCAGGAGCGAGTCGTACGAGTCGAGGCAGTCGAAGTGTCGTCGGCGCTGGCTCGTACGCTGGCAGCAGCGCGCGGACAGCTTTTGGGACAGACGAAACGGATGACGGTGGGCGAAGCGAGGCGGGCGCCTTGCTGGATAGGCGCAGCGGGCGAGATGGGCGCCGCAGCCAGCGCAAGGGCGAGGGACGGGGAAGGCCGATCCCGCCGGGTTTGGGAGGACGTGGCGAGAGCGAGGGCGAGTATGACGAAGGCTGGAGTACGGCGCTAGATGTTGAGGAGGAGGAGATTCGCTTGCTCGGTCAGGACGAAGGTTCTGCGGTGAGTCGTCGTCCGTTCACCTTTCTTGTTGCCCCGCGGTGTCAAGCGACTCCTCGGAATTCTTGCCGACGCCGTCGTCGACCACGCAGGCGCGAGGCCCTCCTTCTACCGCCGCCCGGAAACGGCGACTCTCTGTCGCGCGCCTGCTACACCTCTCGACTCCGCCTTCCTCGAAGCCCCGCACAATCTGCTTCAACGAAACGCCTTCGAAGCGCAAAAAATCGCAGTTCGCGCCGAACCTCGTCAAGAACCAGAAATACAACGTCGCGACGTTCCTCCCGCTCGTCCTCTACGAGCAGTTCAAGTTCTTCTACAACTTGTACTTCCTACTTGTCGCCCTTTCGCAATTCGTCCCCGCACTCCGCATCGGTGCGTACTTGCGCTCCTCGCGTACTCGTCGCCTTTCTCGGATGCTGACGCAATTTGGCTTCGCAGGCTTCCTCGCAACCTACATCGTGCCTCTCGCCTTCGTGCTCGCCGTAACGATCGGCAAGGAGGCGTTCGACGATTACAAGCGCTACTTGCGGGATCGAGCCGCCAACTCCGCGCTCTACAGCTGCCTCGTCCCTCATTCCGCCTCAACTCCTCACTCACACCACGCCTCGTCCTCGACTCCGTCTTCCGCACCGCTCAAGCCGATTCCTGCCTCCAACCTCCGCGTTGGCGACCTCGTCTTCCTCGAGAAGAATGACCGAGTACCCGCCGACATTCTTCTCCTCCGCACCTCCGATCCGAGCGGGACCTGCTTCGTCCGCACCGACCAGCTCGACGGCGAGACGGACTGGAAGTTGCGTGTCGCTGTCGAGCGGACGCAAACGCTCCAGAGCGACGCAGACCTCCTTGAGATCGACGGCGACGTCTACGCCGACCCGCCGACCAAGGACATTCACACCTTCGTCGGCACCCTGACAATGCGCTCGCTTCCGGAACGATGTCGAGGAGCTGGAGCGGAGGGAGCGGACGAAGCACGCGACGAGGAGGCGGACCTTGTCGCCGACCACCCCGTCGAGCCGCTGACGGCGGAGAACATGCTCTGGGCCAACACCGTCCTCGCTGCAGGGAACGCCGTGGGAATGATCGTCTACACAGGTCGTGAAACCCGCGCCGTCATGAACACAAGCCAGCCGGGCACAAAGGTTGGCCTCCTCGACCACGAGATCAACCGCCTCGCCAAGATTCTCTGCGCCGTCACGTTCGCCCTCTCCGTCATCCTAGTCGCTCTCAACGGGTTCAGAGGCCATTGGTGGGTGTATGTGTTCCGGTTCCTCATCCTCTTCTCAAGCATCATCCCGATCTCGTGAGTCCTTACTCTCTCGTTCCCTTCTCTTCGTCACTTACGCTTGCTTCGCTTGCAGGCTTCGCGTCAACCTCGACATGGGCAAGACCGTCTACGCTCACCAGATCATGCATGACCCCGAGATCCCCGAAACCATCGTCCGCACCTCGACACTGCCGGAAGAACTCGGCCGCATAGAGTACCTCTTGAGCGACAAGACCGGCACGCTCACGCAGAACGGTGCATATCTCCCTCGATCACAGCTCGCTTTTGCTCACGCTTATGCGCCTGCAGAAATGGAGCTCAAGAAGCTGCACCTCGGAACGATGAGCTACGGCATCGACTCGATGGACGAAGTCGCGCACCAGCTCGCGACGGCGCTCGGCGAGAGCAAGACGAGCAGTGCGTACGGCGGCTGGATCGAAAACTGTCGAGCTGACTTTGCCCCTTGCAGCCGGTCCGCAACTCGCGACAGGCGTCGCTCTCGCAACTCGAGGCCGTCGAGACATGAGCTCGAGGGTCAAGGACGTCGCTCTCGCGCTCGGACTCTGCCACAATGTGCGTCGAAGCATTCTTCCGCTCTCCCTTCGCGCTGATCTCTACTTCGCAGGTCACGCCCGTCGTCGACGAGGCGGACGGCTCGATCACCTACCAAGCTTCTTCGCCCGACGAAGTCGCCATCGTGCGCTTCACCGAGTCGATTGGCCTCACCCTCTCCGCTCGCGACCGCACATCCATCACCCTCCGCACCGCCGCCGGCGCGAGCCTCTCGTACGACGTTCTCGAGATCTTCCCCTTCACCTCCGAGTCAAAGCGTATGGGCATCGTCGTCCGCGAACGCCACACTGGCGAGATCGTCTTTTACCAGAAGGGCGCCGACGTCGTCATGGCGCGAATCGTCGCGTATAACGATTGGCTCGAAGAGGAGTGCGGGAACATGGCTCGCGAAGGCTTGCGGACCCTTGTCATGGCGCGTAAGCGCCTCAGCGAAGAGACGTGGCGTGAGTTCGATGAGGCCTACCGAGATGCGCGCGTTAGCTTGGGCGACCGCAATGCTGCAAGCGCGCGGGTCGTCGCCGACTATCTCGAGCACGATCTCGAGTTGCTCGGCGTGACGGGCGTCGAGGACAAGCTCCAGGACGACGTCAAGATGACGATCGAGCTGCTGCGAAATGCCGGCATCAAGATCTGGATGCTCACGGGCGACAAGATCGAGACGGCGACCTGCATCGCCATTTCGACGAAACTCGTCTCGCGCGGCCAGTATATCCACCAGATCGCGAAGAGTGCGTCCTCAGCTCTCTCCCTCTGCGATCTAGTCGTGCGCGCTGACATTATTTCGGTCGCGTGCAGTCAAGTCTCCGGGTCAGGCTCGCGAAGAGCTCGAGTTCCTGCAGAGCAAGCTCGACTGCTGCCTAGTCATCGACGGCGAGTCGCTCCAGGTGCGTCGCTCCCTCGCTCTATCGTCGTGTTGGTGCTGACTCACTCTCCTGCGCAGCTCTGTATCGAGCACTTCCGGCAGGACTTCATCGAACTGTCGACCCAGCTGTCCGCCGTCGTTGCTTGCCGCTGCTCACCGACGCAGAAAGCCGACGTCGCTCGACTGATCCGGGCGCATACGAAGAAGCGAGTCTGTTGCATCGGTGACGGCGGAAACGATGTCTCGATGATTCAGGCGGCCGATGTCGGTGCGTTCGCTGCGCTTTCCTCCCACCGCTCAACAGCGTCGCTGATCTTTCGCTCACAGGCGTCGGTATCGTCGGCAAGGAAGGTCGACAAGCATCGCTCGCCGCCGACTTCTCCGTCAACCAGTTTAGCTACCTCACGAAGCTGCTCGTCTGGCACGGGCGCAACTCGTACAAGCGCAGCGCGAAGCTCGCGCAATTCGTCATTCATCGCGGCCTAATCATCTCGGTCATACAAGGTACGTCCCTGCTTTCTCGTCTCGAGTTGCTTAATTGGCGGCTGACTCGCTCGTCGCGCACAGCCGTCTTCTCCTCCGTCTTCTACTTGTACGTCCTCACGCTTCCCTCACTTCTCGCTCGTCGTGTTGACCGCTCGCTCGCTCGCTCAGCTCGCCCATCGCAATTTACCAAGGGTGGCTCATGGTCGGCTACGCGACGGCGTACACGATGCTCCCGGTCTTCTCGCTCGTCCTCGACCGCGACGTCAACGAGGACGTGGCGCTGCTGTACCCGGAACTGTACAAGGAGCTGACGAAGGTGCGTTCCCGAAAGATTGCTCGGTTTTGACTTGCTCACGGTCGGCTATTCTCGCAGGGCCGCAGCCTGTCCTACAAGACGTTCTTCACGTGGCTCATGATCTCGCTGTACCAAGGTGCGTCGCTTTCCATCGGCTTTCGCTCCGAAAGTCCGGCTTACGCTCTCCCGTCCGCAGGCGGCGCAATCATGCTCCTCTCGCTCGTGCTCTTCGAGTCCGAGTTTCTCAACATCGTCTCGATCTCCTTCTCGGCGCTCGTCGTCAACGAGCTGGCGATGGTTGCGGTGGAGATCACGACTTGGCACCTCGCGATGGTCGTCAGCGAGGTCTTGACACTCGCGCTCTACGTCGTCTCAATCCTCTTCCTGCCCGAGTACTTCGGTGCGTCCCCTCTCGCTCATAGTAGGCGGTCGTATCGCTCGCTGACGCTCGCTCGCTCGCAGACCTGTCCTTCGTCTCCTCGCCAGTGTTCCTCTCGAAGGTTGCACTCATCGTCGTCATCTCGGTCTTTCCGCTCTTCGTCATCAAGTTCCTGAAGGGCAAGCTTGCGCCGACGGCGTACGCGAAGCTGAGGGACTTTTAATGGACTGGTTTAGATCCGCGAAGTAACCGTGTTGTCGTCGTTCCCGCTCTCGACTCCCCAGCCCCGTTCCAAGCGAGCTGCCCACGTGAGCATCGATGAGAGCGAGAGAGCAATCCCAAGCGCTGGTCGAAGCGGGATTGACGTGAAAATAAGAAACGCTCGCGCTCCTTTACCGCTTCATCTCCTCTACTGCGGCAACAGATTCGCTCCGGACGCTGCTTCCCGCTCCCGCGCCAATCGCTGCACATATGTCTGCGAAATGATGTTAAAAGCCTGCGGGAGCGTAAGTCAGCGGGCCGAGCCCGGCAGGAGGCGAAAGACTGAAAGCAGCGGCGCGCAACGCACCTCCAGGAAGCGGTCGGAGCAGCGCATCAAGCATGCTTGGTCGTTGGGCGTGAGTGTGTCAGACGGCTTTGTGATGCACGCCTTGAAGCTGCGGAACGCAGGTCAGGTCGACGTCAGCACTCTCTCCTAACTTCACACGAAGACACGAATCCCACGCAGCGGGACGCACCACTTCTCGTTTAGTTTGTTGATGAGCTCCTGAGCTTGTGCGAGGGCTGCACGAGCCGGTTAAAAGCGAAACTCGGTCAGCGTTCTGGCATGGGGCAAGGCAAGGCAAGAAACAAAGCGTGGACGCACCAAGTTGTTGCTGCACTTCTCCCCGAATTTGCTGTGCCTTGGCCTGTGCGTCTTGCGGTGCCAGAGACGCGGAGCGGCCGCCGAAGAGCGAGGACATGGCTGCGAGAGACGCGGGTGAGCTGTAGATGACGAGAAGGTCAGCTCGGCTAGTCGGCGGGGTGCGTGTCCTGCCATGATCGACAACTCGCACTCCTCAGGTCCTAGTCTCCGCGCAGCAGTACGCCCCCCGAGTGTGCACCGAAACCCAGCGGTCGATCTGATGTAGTTCGCGGGCGAAAGGATGAGAGCGTGGAGGGGGTGCGGGACTCACGCAGAAAGTGTTGACGGTGTTTGAAAAGTGGCCTGAGCTATCAGAGTGGGTCGAAGAGCAGATGGAGCGATGTGTGAGGTGCAGAGAGTTCGCGAGGACGAGGGTCGTCGTCCACCGTCACGCTACTTGCTCGGAGCGGGGTTGCTGAGACTCGCGTTTGGCTGTTACAGGCCTCCGCTGGCCGTCGAGCTCTCCGCGCACGCCCTCAGCGGACCTCATCGTTACTGCACGCCCTCTCCCTTTCCGACCTGATGGCTCCTCTCTCCAACCCCAGTCCGCCTATCCAGAACCAGCAGGCTAGTATGACTGTATGCTACAGGCATTTGGGCGGCGCCAGCCAGCCCACGGCCCGTCGATGTTGCAGGCGCGTTCTGCTCGATCCCGCCGAGCGAGCGACAGCCGGTCTAACGATACAGCGCGCCTACGAGGTCGTCACGCTCGCCAGTCGAGTTCAGTGGTGCTGACATAGCGTTTATACAGACTACAGCCGCGCAACATCGCCAGCGACGTCTCCCTCCTTGTCTTCCGGCGCCGCTTCCTCGTTTCCATCTCTCGCTCGTACGATTGCGACGGCTCCCTGCCACGACCGACCAGCTACGCTCAAGCATCCTGCGATCGACGACCTAGCATTTTTGCTGCCA
The DNA here is from genome assembly GCA_009806315.1 of Rhodotorula sp. ZM1. NCBI lineage: Eukaryota > Fungi > Basidiomycota > Microbotryomycetes > Sporidiobolales > Sporidiobolaceae > Rhodotorula > Rhodotorula sp. ZM1. The sequence continues at coordinate 271,079 of QYSD01000014.1, forward strand.
GAGCTCGCCGGTTGAGGGTCGGAGGCGTCTGCTCTTCGCTTTGAAGCGCTTATCGGCCTGCTGCACACTCATTCGGCTCCTCCACCATACTCAAGCAGAGGGTATGGACCAGGGATCCGTAGCAATGAGTAGGCGCGAGAGGGGCATGAGGTGGCGGAGGTGGCGGAGCAGAGGCCGTGTCTGTCTCTCTTTCGCGTTTTCTCCTGTCCAAGTCCTGCTGACCCGTCCTTCGCCTCAGACTTGCTTGCACACGTCGTTGCGGCATTCTGTTCTTCCCAACAACTCGAATCTCGCTCCGCAAACACGTGACACCGTTACATCGACCCCGAGCGCCGTCTCCCCCTACGAATTTTGCTCGCGCTACCTGCGCCCTCGGGCCGTTCTCTACACTGCTATCAGCTGTAGGTCAACTCTCGCTGCATCGCCAGACAATATTATGCCAAGAGCGGGGAATTCATTGACTTTTCTCCTTTGGCTCATATTGTCTTGTGCACGTTCTTCCATTGCATGCGAGCTTGCAGCTCTCATCACAGACTTGTACATCTTTGTTGTGCTGGTACACTGCTGTGTGGCGTCAGAGGCTTGATTCGCGCAGCCAGTACGCTTTGATGTACTCCCAAGTTTGGGGTTAATTCAATGTTCACTGGGTTTGTTAACAACTTGTTGATCAAGCGAGTCTTGTTGATAGCAAGCAACGCAAGAAGAGAATAATACTGTGAGAAAGGATTGCTCCGCATTATCCCCCTGCCTTGCAGTGGCGGTCAAGTCAAGACCGCATATGGCTGGACTTTGTTTGTAAGCTTTCCTCACGCTGCTTTCCTCACGTTGCATTAGGAAATCTGCTCATGTGAAGAACAAATTTTTGACTGCTGGCTGAGTGGCATAGTGCGGAGTTGTATTCATTGAGCAGATCCCATAGTGCGGAATTGTATTACTTGATTATTGGGGGAAGGTAACCACTATCAAGTAAGCCCTATTGCGTCACGCATTCAGTATGGCGGCAGACGTGGTTTGTGTAGCTATGTATACTGGAGATTGGGAGCAAGCGCGTGTGTTAGCTTCTTTCTAGTTCCCAGTAGGGACCGGAATAGAAGCTCATTAGGAAAGACTGGTTATTGGCTGATTAGACTTTCGCCTCGTTTGTTCTTGCTTGAACGGGGCTGAGGCTCACAGGGTTGACACTTTGTGGTGCCCAAACAGTGATGATCACTAGAGATTGGGCCAGGGAGCTGAGGTGAGCGGTGTCCTTGCTAAGGAGGAAGCCTACCCTTGATTGTATTGCCAAGTACGCGGTAGTGCCATCGAACCGGGTAGCACTGGAGGGGAGGCTTACAAGTACTCGAGGGGAGGTGCGTAAGACGTATAAGGAAAGGCATTTAATGACAAATGATAATTAGGCACTCAGTGCTTGCAGAGGTTTCTTTGAGCTGCAGGTCACGGAGGTTTGTTATGACGATTGCCCAGCTCTTACTAGAAAACCGATGCACTTGCTGCTTTCTCCCTCAAGCCTTGGAGTGTGTGAGAAGAGCTAGAGAGGGGAAAGGAGGGGAAGGGGAAGCTGAGAAGGCTAGCTTTGTCAGTTTGTGCTACTCGAGGCTTTCTGCACACTCTCTGAAACTCTCTGAAACTCTCTGGAACCCTCGAGAGTTGTCAGAGAACTGTGAAAGTGCAAAGAAGCTTCTGCTCGGTCAGCCCAAGCCAGCTCCATTCCTACCTGCCTCTTCTCTTCCACTTCTTCTCACGGTATTGCAAGTTTTCTCATCCCTTTTCTCCATGGCAGTACCTGCTCACTGAGTCAAAAGAAGTGCAACTGGGCACTTGGAGACTTGGGGAGACCTGTTGACACCTGACAGACTCCACTTCTCATTGCACAGTCTTTATCCCGACCTGTGCCTGCTTTCCACCTTGTTTCCTGGCCTTTAGACAATCATTTCCTGGGGTCTCACGTGTCCTGAGCCATGTACTGAGCTGGGGTTTCTTCAACTGCCTGTATGTTAGGGTTAGGTTCAGGTTTAGGTTTGGGGTAGAGGCAGACTGACCCAAAGTGAAAGGGCAGGCAAACTGGGTCCTCCTTACATGGAGTACACTCCTAGTTCTACTGCTTGC